>JAEQBH010004839.1:0-483587 GCA_016808115.1 Tetrastigma voinierianum | reverse complement strand
TAAAATTTCAATTATATGTAATCATAAAGTTCTAGATTTAAGAATTAAATTAATAGATGTCATTAAATAAGTTGAACCACTATATTTTTCATTAATTATAAAATCAATAGTACCCATAGATAACAAAATAGTAATATTAATGTCAAATGTATTAAATACAATATACTAACTACTAATCAAACTATAAATTCTTAGTGTCCTCAGGAACATTCTTCCAAGTATATTCGTCCTTGTGAAGTCCCTCCTTAAAATCTTGGTGGCTTTCTATGAGCATTCTTCATGGGGTAGCAACCTGTGATGAAAATTACTTTTTTGTTAATTACATTATAAGCATAGAAATTACCATCATTAAAACTTTATTTTATTTTTAATAAAAAGTAATGAAATGCACAACTCGCAAAACTAAAGTTGTTTATCTTTATGGGCATCAATCAAAAGCATTAATTAATATTAAAGCAATTATAAGAAATTGTTGACTCAATTAAGTGATTAATTAGTACACTTATGGAACCTAAGTATTATCCGTGGGAGCAAGCAAATTAATTACAATTGGAGGAGAAATATTTCTATAACAAGAATTATTTCTTGGGCGCCAAGTCCTTTCGTCGACGCTAAAAGCAAGAAAAAGAGAGAGTGCTCCTATAGAATCACACATCAAGATCGCTCTCTATAAACATAGAAATATAGATGATTTCAAGTATACATCTATAATCATTATGTTCTTCAGAGACAAAAAAAATCAAGAAAAGGCATAAAATACAAAGCATACCCAATGCCTCCTCCAAGCATGGTGAGTGAACAATACAACGGAACCACCATAATGCTTGACTTTGGACAACTTGGAAGTGCACAACCTACAAATACCATATCATCCGTAAAAAAAGACTTTATACAAATAATCGCATAGACCAAAAGCTTCGACATCAGAGGCCGATTAATTATTACCATCGGGAAAAAGAAAAGAAACACATTTATAGACCCTCACACTTCCTTTAACCAAATCATCATCCTACAAAAAACAAAAATCATACCAATCATAGTTCAATCAACCAATCAAGTAATTAAGGATGACAACCTCCATAACACAATTTGGCTCTTTATGCATAATTCTTTATTACAAGAAAGAATGGAGTTTTCCTTGAGTAAATAATCCTGAAAAATCTAACATACAAATGAAAGATAATAATTCAGACTGATTTTGTGTGCTACTAGAATGAAACAAAGTTAGACAAGATAGTCATTTCAAGAACAAATATGCAAGCCGTAGTCCATGATTTGCACCAGAACTTTGATCTAGGAAGTGTCATTGTATATCAATAAGAATCAATGAAGCCCATTAAGCTGCATCATTTGTAATGGAATATCAACTTTTTAAATTTGTTAAAAGTGTTCTAAGGTAAGCTTTCTGCTTAATGGAACTAATTGGGCTAGGACACAAATCAGCTAGGAAGTACAACATCCGGGGCCTTGATTTCTCGTTGGCACCAATCGGGTAACTCAAGAAGTAAAACACTCTTGCAAATCAATATATGGTTGGTGGTATAGACTATAGAAGGGTGTTTAATTTAAATCTGTGAGTTTGTGGTTTTATCCAATACCGGAATGAGTCAAACAACATTCTTTTCCCTAACAATTGAGTATTCACAAGTCTTAAGCAAGTGCAAGCTTGGTCGTAAAACTAGATCCGTAATTAGTGTTAATGCTATGACAGTGTCACCCTGACAGTCCAATAGTTCAAAATAGTATCTTTTCCATTCTTTATCCTTCCTTCAATAGTTTTTCTCTAAAATTCCCCAAGAGCAACTACTTTGTAATACTCATAAGGATGCTTGGGGGAAAAGGAAAACAAAAATCAATGTCTTTTTTCAAGAACCTGAGAATATCTCCAGAAAATATTGCTTTCTAAAAGCATCTAGAAGAATTATAAGATTAACAATTAGCTGCTTATTGAGATTGTTCTCCCTAGTGTATTAATTACCAAAATTCATGCATAATATGGACAATACTCCACTTTGATTTTCGAGATCCCTTAGACAAAAACAAGAGCGTAAAAAGAAATATATGCATTCTACATGTGGTATGAACATCTAATGTCCCTCAAACCTTATATGTCTTACCATAAGCTTCATTGCAGATATCAACACCAGTATTATCTTTCCATGGCAACACCAAAGAAAAGATAAAGTAATAAATACACTACTTTTCATAATTTGTCCAAAAGTCCAAACTATGTAAGAGAATCGTATCAGATGTTACTGTGAGTTTCTAAACCGTAGTGCTGTGGAATGTGGAATAATTTCACAAACGAGAAATTGCATAAGTCAGAGTTCCCAATGTCTACTTCCGCTTCACCGGGTACAGCACGACGCCACATAATACCGTGGATCGACAAAATTAACTATTCCCTGAAAAGAAGAAAAAAGAACTCAACAAGCACGTAAAAAATGACATGAGGATTATTTGTACAAGGCAGTTCTTACAAATGCAATTCAACATCCATAAATGACATAATTTCCGAATCAATCGGAACCAGTCCAAAACCAAGATGTGATTTTCGTTCGCGAATGCAAATAATCGATTGAAAAGAAAATGGCAGAGCACGCACGTAATCAGCGCCGCTGCACAAGAACCTCATACAGATTTTCACAGGGAAACAAAACCCGAACTAGCTCTCTAACTTGCTCGATACCATCGTAGTTTGTCACCAAGATCCTTGGTCGACAATAAGCTACGCCCATCCATTATCTGGCGATCGAGCGTAGCTTCAGAGAGTGAGAGAATTTTGAGGTTTCCTAAAGGTGATTACTGGGGAGTAGCAATGCAATGAGGTGGGAATTCAACGTATATATCTCTACGATTATTAGAACCAGAGGTGTTTTCTCAATTTTGCGTACCGAAAATATCTGTTACCTTTTCAAGCTTGGATTCAGGGTCCCTTTGTATGAGAAGGAGAGTGAAAACTGGGGGAAGCCTCAGCCACACCATAGTTATCCTAAAATTAGAGTTCTCTACCCACTCAAACCCTAGAATTTGCGCAAAATATGAAGTGCAGGGAAAGAAAAAACGACGAAGAGAGAAGGAGGCTAGGCGTAAGGGTATGGAAGAGAAATGGTGTCTTTGTGTGGTTTCTTTAAAATGAATGGTGGAGATGAAATATAAACATGGACGGTTCAGATTTCCCAAACATGAATCTCTTTTTTTTTTTTCTTTTTTTTGAAACTTACCAATTACCATGCAAAAATTTGAACTCTTAATATATTTTAATCAACTTTATGAGAATAAATTATTTTAAGATGAAATCCTAATATCTTATCATGTTAGAGACGGATTTGAGACGAAAAAATTATGTCTCTAATCTTGTGACGCCCCAAAACCCGGGGGTCCGTTGACAACCCGTCACTCGCGGGAATACTGCGGATGTCGGGTAACCCACACCACTCATGCAGCAATCCGGGCAAGAGTCCCTTGTACGGAGCTCCTACCCAAATACAACATGTCCCAAATAGTTTACAATGACCACACTAGGTCCACATGCGAGTAAAATAATGGCCACTGGGCCCCCAGATCAAATACCACATAAATACATCAACTATATACAATAGTTCAAGAGTTAATAAATTACTCTTTACCAAACATATATCAAAATTTAGAGTTTTAGTACATGTTATACAAAATGACAATGCCAAAAGCCACAACCCGACTTTCTTCTAAACGCGGCCTCTAGTGAGCTGGCCACCCTCAGACTTCGCACCGAAATGATCCCCGGATGTGGTGAGCAGTTTCCACAGTGAAAATTTCCTACATAGGTTACTCCCCACCTAAGTGCACATGTCATGACAAACAATCACATCTAAGCAATTACATGAACCTACTCAAATGCTCCATGACTAATCCTTACGCCCCGGAAGTCCTCACCGACTCCTCACATATGCCTAAGCCGAATGCGAGTAAAATATCCGCTAGCTTTCAAAACAAAGCCTTTGTTCTCGAAAACTCACTACCGACTTCAAGAAATACATTGACTACCCTCCGGGGTTACAGTTGATACGGATATCCAAACAACCATGGTCCTCATCCGAAGTGATCCTGTTAGGACAACTCTCCAAGGCAATTCTTCGGAAAATCTTCCTTGAAATTCCTTTCACAAACATTTTCGTTTTTCTTTCAATTTCATATCATGCACTCACTCTTAATATTCTAGGGTGCCCCAGTGCATATGGAATGCATGATGTCAATCCCAAAACATTCATGCTAATATATTCACATGCATATATATTAACATAATTAATTCAAAGAAATCATGTTATTAAATTAACATCAATAACATCAAAATTAGCTCACATGGGCTAATTAGCAAACACAAGCAATTCAATTTGAATCACTTACAACACACATTTTCACACCAAGAAAATCTCATCACTATTCACGTGAACAGTGAAACCCTTGGGTTGGCACTGTTCACGGGCACCAAATTTAGGATTTTCTCCATTTGGTTCAAAGGTTTTGAGACCGAATTTACGGCTAAATCAAGCCTCAGAATATCCCTAACCATAAACATGGCTCTTAGCAAAAGAATATCACAAGTAGGAAAAGATTCATACCTCTCTGAGTCAAGCCGAACTCCACCAAATCTGGGCTGTCCACGCTGCAGCCCCTTGCCATGTAGATCGACTTTGCTTCGTCTCCGTCAGAACCGACTACCCTAATGGCACAAATCTGTATATAAGGCACACACTCTCTCTCTAGAAATTCAAAAACCCAGCTACTGCACCTTCTCGGATGAAAGCCTTTGTTTTGCTTTGAGAAGACAACTATTTAAGTTTTCATTTTATTATCTCATTAACATTTCATTGCACTCCACTCATGTCCTTTGTCTTGATTTTTTGACACTCGCTTAATCTAAGCCGTCCATTTCCATCATCATCATTCTAATCTTAACACGTGTTTCAAGAGAGTATTATGTAGTATAAGTGACTTCCCACACATCACATGTCTCTCAAATCCGCTTTACTCAAGACCCGATACCCTGTTTAAAAACGAAATTCCGAACGCTCCCTAATTCAATGGAATTGATCCGTAGCTCAGATTTCATGGCATCGATTCCAACGCGCGAAGTCCGCTTTCATTATCCGAGATCTAAAAATTTTTGATTTTACTTAAATTACCGCTTTTACTCCCTTCGTAAAATTGGAATTTTCGTATTTTACAGATTCATCTTTGATTACCTAAATATTTCCATCTCTAATTAGAGACGAAATTGAGACGAACACGATTAGATGTTTTAAAGACCAAAAATTCCGGTTCTAATCGTCCTGAATCCGTTTCGTACAAATTAGAGACCAATTGTCCGTCTCTAATTCGATTTTTTCTTGTTGTGTCGTGTAAGCTAACTTTAAAGAAAAATTATGAAATTCTTAATATTATATTTGTCAATTCATAAATTAAAACTTAATTATCTTATTTTCAAGCTTACACATCAATTAATTATCTATAAATAAGATTATTTTAACAATAATGAAAAAAAGTTTCTTGATATTGAAAAATGAAAAATGATGATCTTTGTCTAATAAATAGTGATATTGAAAAAATATATATTATTGTATCTTCACAACAAAAGTTTTCGATTTTTGTTAAGAAAAAAAATTAATGAGATATCAAGGAATAAATTATAAATTAGTCCATCTCGATGGAGGTGTGTAAATAATTAATTAGTTTTCTCATTTAAAAACTAATTATTAATGTTTATAATACTTAATTTAATATTATTTTATTTTCAAAATATCTTATTTTCTCTTATATAATCTTTCTATCTTTTTTACTTATTTCTTTTCTTCACTAGTTCTAAAAAAATCAAATAAATTGAAAAATATCAAAATTGGATCAAATTACAAGTATATTTAAAAATATAGGAACCAATTAATTAGTTTTTGAAATATAAGGAATTTGCTTGATTTGTTTTTCAAAACTTAAATACTTAATTTATAATTTACTTGATATCAAGTTTGTGAATTTATAATTTTAAGAGGCGTAGATTTCACGAACTATTTTTAGCATTCATGAGAAAGATGTGTCATGTTATTTCTACCACCCTCTCTCATTATTCTTTTCAACAATAATAGGATTTAGAATAAAGAGTTTTTATTTTTTATTTAACTATTTCAAAATACATTTGTTTTGTCAAAAATTAGTTACAATTCACTAATTAATCATTTAACTACCTCAATTGCTATTGTAAGAACCAATTTTGTTCGTCTGATCTCCAGGGCATCGGCTGCGCAATGTGAACTTGCAAAAAGGGCGATCTGGCGACAGTGTGCCCTCCGCCTCTCCGATGATTAAATCAGCAATGGAGAGGAAGAAAAAGGAGGTTCAGATACCGAATTGCCACCTTTTTCTTCGCAGATATTTCCAATTTATGTGGTTCGGTTCAAATCTCCGCTCTTATTTTAGGAATAACATTTGTTTTCTCTTTATTAAGGATTATCCTTTTATGGGATAAGATCCTCGTTTTTTCCTTATCAAGGATTATCCTTTTAAGGATAATATATGTTTTTCCTTATTGGGCGATTATTCTTCCAAATAAATGACATTTAAATTAAAAATTGTGTGGATAAATATCTACTTGCATTTTTCCCATAACAAATTTCCCATATGCGTGAGACGGCCTACCGGGGGTCTCGAGATCCTGCGACGGGTTCTGTGCCCGCACCGTCTCGGGTGGGTTCTGCGGTGGTCGACACAAAGGCCGCTCAGTCGCTTCATGAGGCAGGCCAGCAAGGTTCACAAGGCGGGCCTATTGACAATGGGTCTGGCCTAAAAAAGCCATGGTACTCATTAATGCCACCCCTTTTCGTAATAATGGGTTGCGCTCACATCGAAAATACGCTTTAAACCTTGAAGAGAAGTCATGACTCAGAGAACACACGTATCAACGTGTGTTCGATATAAAGCACCGCGGTGAACCACATGTTTCTCAACATCACCGATGGCTTCGAGATCATTGAGATAGTGGTTTACCAGCTCCTTGCCTCTGGTGAATAACCTGTGAGTTAGGCTCCCGTCCCTACATAGCCCCGGGCCATACCCCGTCCTGTGCCAGAGAGATCGCTGGGGGGTGAACATTTTGTTCTCACACCTTCAACTCAATCCCAGAAGCTCTTCCCTAAGCGGGTTCGACTTGAGAGCCTCAAGCCTGATCGGCCGAAGGCCCTTAGTTAGCTCGCTGGTCCTACTCGGACTGGCCACCTGAGGGAATAAGATCGCAGCTACTCTCAAGTGGTAAAAGAGAAGACGCACAAAGGATAGCCCTTGTCAGGTTTAAAACATGCGCCATCGGCCAGAGCCCAAAGTCTGTCTTAAAAAGTGTCGCCAGCTTGGTGCCGCCGGTCTTTTTGAAAGTGTCAAACTACCTGTGAGCAGAAGTCCTGTCATTAAGAAAGTGCCACGGCTAGAGCCGGGAAGTCTGATGACATTAAGCAGTGTTAGACTTTGTACGAAGTCCCGCGGCTAAGAAAGTGTCATACAACTTTTAGAAATCGCGATGGCTTTGGTTTAAAAGTTTGCATTAAGAAAGTGTTCGACGCCTTGCAGCGAAGTCCGGCATTAAAGAAGTGCTGGGACAAACAAGCCTGTCCACAAGAAAGTGTCGACTGGCCGGGCTCGCGGTCCTGTCTTTGAAAGCCACTGCCAGCCAAGTCCGGCTCCGGAAGTGTCGACGGCTTAGAGCGTAATTTTGGCATTAAGCGGATGTGCCAAACATAGAGCCGTAAGTCTCAAGATCAAGGAAGTGTCGACGGCTTAGAGCATGAAGTCTCCATATTAAGGAAGCGCCGTAGACAAAGATAGAGCCGTGGGAGTTCAGATAAGAAAGTGCCGTATTTGCCAGCCGTAAGTCCGCATTTAACGCGCAAACGACTTAGAGCCGAAGTTTGAATTAAGAGCGCCGATTTCCGCCAGCTGCAAGTCTAGCATTAAGAAAGTGCCGCATGCCTTGAGCCAAAAGTCTCGGCGTTAAGAAAGTGTCGACGGCTTGAGCCATAAGTATGGTCTTTGAAAGTGCCAAACGGCTAGAGCCAACTCCGATTGACAAGGAAGTTCCGGCACGACATGAGCCAAAAGCCGCACAAGGAAGTGCCGACGGTCAGGAGCCACAAGTCCCGCTTCTTCAAAGTGCTCGACTGGGCAGAGCAAGAAGTCCGGCATTAAGGATGTGTTCCAACGGTACAGAGCCGTAAGTCCGCATTGCTGAAGTGTCGACGGCTTTTTGAATGAAGTCCGCATTAAGGAAGTGCCGATCATTACAGAGCCGGTCCGCATTAAGAAAGTGCCATACGGCTTACAGTTAGAAGTCTAGCATTAAGAAAGTGCCAGACGGCTTAGAGCCATAAGTCTGGTCTTTTGAAAGTGCCCGACGGCTTAGAGCAAGAAGTCTAGCATTAAGGATGTGCCAAATGGCATGTAGCTCCAAGTCCGGCATTAAGAAAGTGCGACGGCTCGGGAGCCACAAGTCCCCACCCAAAGTGTCAAACGGCTTGAGCCACAAGTCCGTATTAAGGAAGTGCTGCACGGCAAAAGCCGAAGTCCGCATTAAGGAAGTGTCACGGCTTTGAGCCATGTCCGTCTTTCAAAGTGCCAAACGGCTTGCAGACGTAAGTCCTGCATTAAGGATGTGCCAAACGGCATAGGCTAAAGCCCAGATTAAGAAATTGCCGTGATGGTTGAACTAGAAGTCCGTACGCGAAAGTGTCGTAATGCCAGAGTTACAAGTCCGCATTAAGAAAGTGTTAGACGGCTTGGAGCCGGTTGGGCACAAGAAAGTGCCATTTGTTCTCGGGAGCCACAAGTCTGGTCTCAAAGTGCACGGTTTAGAGCTACAAGTCCGACATTAAGGAAGTGTCGACAAAGATGAGCCAGAAGTCCGCATTAAGAAAGTGCCGCCGCATGGCTTGGAGCCACAAGTCTAGTCTTTGAAAGTGCCGCCGACGGCCGGTGGAGCCTCAAAACTGCATTAAGGATATGCCAAACGGCATAAAGCCTAAGTTCCCATTAAGGAACTACCGACGCTTTTTAGAGTCGAAAGTCTAAAGATTACGAAGTGTCGACAAGATGTGTTTTTGTCCCGCATTAAGAAAGTGGCAGATCGCTTATTTGTCCGGCACAAGAAAGCACCAGACGGCCAGAGCCTAAGTCCGGCATTAAGAAAGCGTCGACCGACTCGAGCCACAAGTCCGGTCTTGAAAGCGGGCCGCACGCTTCGTGTCGGTCCGACATTGGCCGCGATACCGCATGTATCGTAAGGTTCAGCTTCTATGAGCGCCAACGACTCAGAGCCTCACAAGTCCGGTCTTGAAAGCCGCACGGCTTAGAGTTAGAAGCCCTGGCATCTCAGATGCCAAATGGCATGTGAGCCCGAAGTTTGCATTGCTAGTGTCGACGTGGGCTTAGAGCCGTGGCTTCCAGACATTAAGGAAGTGCCGCACTTCCGCCAGAGCCTAAGTCTGACATTAAGGAAGTGTCAGAAGGCATAAAGCTAGAAGTTTGGCATTAAGAAAGTGTCAGACGGCTTAGAGCCAGAAGTCTGGCATTAAGAAAGTGCTATATGGCTTGGAGCCACAAATCTTGTCTTTTGAAAGGGCTAGACGGCTTAGATCTAGAAGTCTGACATTAAGGAAGTGCTAGACGACATAGAGCCAGAAGTTTAGCATTAAGGAAGTGCCAGACAACACAGAGCCAGAAGTTTGGCATTAAATGAACCGGTTGGGCATCAACCATACTGGGCCGGATAGGACATTTCCCGGACTTAGTAATGAACCAGCTAGACATCCCCCATGTCGGGCCTGGACAGTGGCAATAATGCCATCCGACTCAGATCGGGTCACGGCATTAGCCATGCCTCGGTCGATAGGGCATTTAGCACCATTCGGACTTTGACCTACGGTCAGTATTAGCCATGCCTAGCCTGACAGTAAGCATTTACCGCTATCCGGCTTTCAAGTGACCGCTAGATGTTATCTATACCGGGCCTGATAGTCATTTACGCGCCATCCTGCTTTTAAGGACCGGTTAGATGTTGTCTATACCGAGTCGATTGTGTCATTTTATTGCGCCCATCCGGCTTTAAGTGGACCTAGATACCGTTTTATACCGGGTCGACAAGTCATTTTATCGCACCATCCTACTTGGCTGACGCTGGGGATGTTGTCTATACAAGGCCGGACAGGTTATTTTACTACGCCATCCGGGCTTTTAAGTGGACCGGTTAGATGTTGTCTTTACCGGGCCGGACAGATCATTTTACTACTTCATTCGGACTTTAAGTCGACTTGGGCTTAGAAGTTATCTTAATGCGCTCTGACAAAGTCATTTTGCATCGCGCCCATCCGTGCATTCTTTGAGTTGATCGGGCTAGAAGTTGTCTTTACCGGGCCGGACAGGTCATTTTACTACGCAACCGACTTTTAAGTTGATCTGCTAGAAGTTATCTTATCGTTTAGACATTGTGTCATTTTATCAGCGCCTCATTCGAACTTTTTGAGTCGACCGCCGGTTGTCTCACGGCGACAAAGTCATTTTATCGCCCATCCTATTCTTTTAGTTGACCAAGCAGTTGTTCTTTACCGGGCCGATGTGTCATTTTACTATGTCATTCGGGCTTTTAAGTGGATCGGTTAGATGTTGTCTTTACCGGGCTGAATAGGTGATTTTACTACGCCATCCGGACTTTTAAGTGGACCGATTAGATGTTGTCTTTACCGGGCCGAACAGTCATTTTTTATCAAGATCATTTAGGACTTTCTTTGTCGACCTCGGCTATAAGTTATCTTTACCTGCGACAGTCATTTTATCGTCATTCGACTTTGACGACCGGCTGTGTTGCCTTTATTCCGCCGAACAAGTCATTTTACTAAGCCATCCGGGCTTTTAATGTCAATTTACTAGATGTTATCTATACCGGGCCGATAAGTCATTTATCGCGCCATCCGCTTTTGCTGGCTATTGCAAAGATTGATAGAGAATGCTTTAAAGAAAGCTTTATTGATAATACCTCTTCCAGGTTCGCGACTTTCTCTAATCTGAGTCCGCGACTGGTCATTATTTCGTTATGAGCCTTCAACATGACTTTGCAACTCCATCTTTCTTGCTTGTTCCTCTTGCTTTCTCTCCATGTCCTAACGCCAATGGAAGAATTGATTTTCTAACGACTGGGTCACATTGGTTGCATCGATACGTGGATCGCTCTGTGACGACCATATATGTGGAATGGATCGACCGAGCCCAGTGTGACTCCGAGGGCTACCGGACGGTGAAACTTTTGTCTCGATTTCACGATTGTGCATATTTGCATGAGTTTTTTTCCTTGATATGATGGGAAATTCTTGACCCTTTATAATATATTGTTATTGGGTATGTTTTTGATTGAGCTAACTAGTATATGTTGTGATTCTAGACTTTCTATTTAAAAACAAATTATTTTTATTTTTATTCATTTTATATGTTTTTTTTACAAAACATTACTTATAAAAGTAGAAAAAAATACATAGATATTATAGACCAAAAGATGGATGGAAAAAATAGACATATTTAAAATAAAACAAATATGAGGGATAATACCTAGATTGCTTTGAGGGACAAAGAGATTTTGAATTTTTGAGTCTCATACTCTTTTTTTTTTTTTTCAAGAGGTCAATAATTCTGTCTCAAATTCCGTCTCAAATTCGGTCTCAAATCAGAGACAGATTTTATTCCGCTTCACCAGAGACGTAAATTATTCATTTTTCATTTAGACTAAATCATTCCTCGTTTCGTTTAGAGACGGAAATTCCGTCTCTAATTAATTTGTATGTAATCCGTCTCTATTTAGAGATAGATAAGTGTTCGTCTCTAGTTTCCGTCTCTAATTATGATTTTTCTTGTAGAGAGATTGACAGCCTAATGCTTTAAACCAACTAAGGGTTTTGGCTTGTGTCTCGTTATGTATTATTTCTCAACAAGGAATTTAATCTCATTTTTGGTAATATATAAACAATTATAACTTATTTTTCTATAAAAAAAATTGTATATGTGATTACTAAGATATTTTAAGTAATAAGTGTGGGTACTCAGCTGTGCCTAGCACTCCCGGTCGCCCTAGCCGACCCAAGAGCCCTTCAAAGGAAAAGGCCCGTACACCAAATTCCGACTCCAGAGAATGCCCAAATCCTCCGGTACCCCCAAGGATTAAGCCTAAACGTTAGCCCCAGTAGCACGTTTACGACCCTCCGCCAGGCGCTTGAGATCCTATATCCTGACGCCTTGTGTAGCTCCGCGTTTATTTTCCCCACGACAACCCACCGAGCTGCCGCCAACCAGCTCTCTCCACTTTACAAGCGCAGAGTTCATCCCATGAACTCACCCTGGCCGCCTCCGAGCAAATAAAGAACGCCCCCAACCGCGACCCATCGGGAAGGTAGTTACGTAAAGGGAAGAATAAGTCACCCTTCCTGAAATAAGAGCCACCTTCCCCTAACATTATGGGAAGAAATCGTCCATGATCCAAAAAAAGACGGATCCTCTTTCCTCCCTCCATAAAAAAGAAGCAAGTTACACCAAAAAAGGTATGAGATTCTTGATCGAGATTACTATTGCTCCAAACTTTACATCTTCCAAAAGGCTACTGCTTATCGGAGGGGGCGACTTAACACTCACCGGGTCAGATTCTTTGCTAAGTAAAATACGCTTATCCGGTGAACGCCCGACGCATCCGGGGCCATTTGAGAATCCTGAGACCACACCGGAGCCGTCTCGCGGGAAACGCCGAGCAAGAAGTCACAGGCGGTACGCAGCAGCTCGGGGGTACACCCGCCCTGTGTGAACCCCGACCCGCAAAGCCTTGGCTATTCCCAAACATCCCGCCAAGATCAGCCGGAATACTCAACACTATGATTGCAACCAACGAACCTAGCCCCCGAAGACCAGTTCCTCCTCTGGCACCAAGAGCTGGAAGCAAGAAAAGAGGAGCAAAGCCAAAGTGTGCAGCCGAATCGCGCGAACAAAGAACCGCTTGTGGGAAGAAAACGAGCGTCTACGAACCCTGGAGGCCTAAGTAGTATGCAGCAATTGCGGTAGAGCCTTCCCGCCCATTTCCTTCTCGTCCCGCAGAAGGTGCAAAGGAGGACGCCGCTACGGGATCGATATCGATTTCCACGCCGAGGATGATGAGTTATCCTCTCGCAGCCCCACTCCTGCAGCTCACCATCTCCGAACGCCGCTAAAGCCCACTAGAAAAGGCCGCCGCGATCCAAATGGCCCATCAGCGTCGCAAGAACGCCCTCACCCTTCGCTTACGCATAACTGCAGCTCCGATCCGCATTTTACTCACAGTCCATTCGGGACTTCACACGCTGTGTTCGGGCAAGCCGCCCGCCAGACGGGGGATGTGGCATACATGACGCGGCCCAGCACTCCTTTGAGCTGGCTTTGGGCGATCACTCCATTCTTCCGCTTTATCCCCGGATCTCGCAAGAACCATGGAAGAATCAATTGGCCGCGATAAATTCCTTGGCTAATCGGAAAGATAACATCTGGGCTGCTTCGCAAACGGTTATGATAATCGCCCAAAACAACAAGCCGGCCACCAAGGGCCCATCCAAACGTAGTGTGCAATCAAGGCAAGATCCCGTGCGCCCCCGACCGGCAACTGGCAGCCAAGAGTGCCACCTCCTCCCCCCTGGGCCACCGCTCTCAACATCGCCTATGACCGGGTCCTGCCCCTCATCCGGACCTCCCGAATTTCCGGGGTGGCCCCCACCAATGAGGATACAAGTCCGACCACGCGAACCGATCCCCTACGATGCGATTATCCACAGTGGACCATGGCCACGAGACCAATCACTGCCAGAGCCTCAAGTTCCTGGTAGAAAAGCCGGATTCGGCCGACTTCACCTCGGGGACGGCATTTCTTAAGGGAGCCAACCTCACGGCTACGCTTGCTCCTTACGTACCGATAGTGGCCATCAAGTAAATCGAACATGCCCGTAACCTCGCCGACCATCAACTTACACGATCGGCCGATACCAATATCAAATCAAGAAACAACGGAGAATAATGTTCGCGCAAATTCTCTGGAGAGCCGCAGTCACCATCAACAACGGACACCTCGCAGCTCGCCGTGGATGGCCCTATCCTTCCACCTATTAAACCTACACTAGTCATCACACCACACTATGACGGTATTAATCGTATGCATTAACAGCTGACGTGCATGGTCCTCGCTGATCCGGCGCGCTGATTCGCCCATCTCCGCCTTCAATCGATGAGAGTCCCAATTGATCATTTCATTCCGCTCGGGCGTGGTTTTATCGTGCTTCAATCCGAGCTACCACATTGTCAGTCGGGGACATCACCTTCTCTATCAAGGCAAGTCCGGTAACCCAATAAGTACTATTTTCGTGGTAGAAGACCTGGGGCCGTATAATGATATCTTGGGTCGAGCCTGGCTGCATGCTATGAAAGCAGTACCATCCACATACCACCAAACGATAAGCAATCACAGTCATCCGTCCGGCCCGCCCCAAAGGATAGAGAGCCGTTGGTCGTTGATCCCTTAGAAACCGTGTCCCTCGACGGGTCGGATAGATGCATCTATATTAGTACCCTCCTCTCCGAGGAGGAAAAGGCCTAGTTACACCAAGTTATATAGTTCAATGCTGATGTATTTGCTTGGACTCATGCAGATATGCCAGGGATCAGCCCCATTCACGCCTCACACAAGCTGAACGTCGCCCCCTTTGCCAAGCCGGTCAGATAAAAAGTGAGACGTTTTCACCCCGACTACCACCTGGTCATCCAGACCGAGGTCAATAACCTTCTATAGAATGGATTTATCAGAGCAGTAAAATACCCCGAATGGTTGGCCAACGTAGTGGTAGTTCCAAAGAAGGGGAATAAATGGAGAGTATGTGTGACTACACTCTGACCAACGACGTCATTCAAAAAATAGCTTCCCCGCCTCATAGATCAGATTGTGGGATGCCCCGGCGTGGCACGGTATGCTATCCTTCCCAGACGCCTCGATATCACCGCATCCCTATGCACCCCCTGATGCGTAAAAGACATCTTCATCACGCCCATGACTCCGCATCGTTATATGTGATGCCCTTCGGATTAACGAATGCTGGGGCCACCTATCAGAGGTTGGTGATGAAAATGTTTCGGCCCTTACTCGGCAACACTATGGAAGTTTATATTGACGATATGTCAAATCAAACAACGCCCCTGATCATGCCGCCTCATCTCCGCCAAGAAGCTTTCGACCTCCTCCGAGAATATGGTATGAGACTAAACCCCCTGAAATGTGCCTTCGGGGTCAATGCCTGCAGATTCCTTGGCTTCATGAACACATTAAAGAGGAATAGAGGCAAATCCCGCAAACTTAAAGCCATCCCAACGCGCCGCCTCCAAGAAAGAGAGATCCAACAACTAACCTGGCCTACATCACCGCCCTCGACGCTTGACATTTCCGCTTCACTGACCGGTTGAAACCCTTTTTCACTACCCTGAGGGGGGCCAGCCGGGCTAAGTGGGACGAGGAATGCGACCGAGCATTCGTAGCAATCAAGCAATACCTGACAGAGCCCCCAATCCTTACGAGCCCAGCGGCCGGAGACACGCTCTATCTTTACCTAGCAAACCGATATAGCAACACGCCACCCTCGTTTAAAGAACGTGGGGATGCGGCCGAGGCCGTGTTCTTGTTAGCAAGTCCTTAACCGATGCGGAAACCAGATACACCCACCTCGAACGGGCCGCCTTGGCCCTATGAACAGCTGCCCAAAAGCTTCGCCCATACTTCTAGGCTCATCCCGTTGTGGTATTGACTGATCTTCCACTCCGGGGCACGATTCACAAACCCGATCTGTCCGGAAGGATGGCCCGTTGGGCAATGGAACTAAGCGAGTATGGCATCTAATACAAGTCGAGACTTGCAAAGAAGGGGCAAGTCTTAGCTGACTTCCTTGCAAAAATCCTGCGAGCCCTAAGACATGCCCGACGCATGCGGGTCAGACCCATGCTGGATGGCCTCCGCACAATCAGAGCCGGGATTGTCTCGTACCAACCTCTCACGGGAAAGGATTGAACAAGCGTTCGCTTACTTCGCTCCAACAACGAGTCTGAATACGAAGCCATGATAGCCGGACTAGAACTTGCACTCATTGAAGTAACAAATTCCTTTGATTCAAGCTTACTCACAAATCTGGTCGCTGACAAGTCAACGCAGAATTCAAGTCCAGGGAACCCCGAATGGCAAAATACGCTTCTCTAGTCAAGCAAAAATTGAGTACCCTCACGACCTGGAAACTCGACCATATCCCCAGAGACAATAATGAACGGACTGATGCTTTAGCAGCAGTGGCCGTGTCTTTGCCAATAATGGAAACTATATATCTCCCTATCTACTATTAACCAGGCTCCTCCATATTGCATACTCAAGTAAGCCAGGTAGAAGAGTCTCCCCCATCCTGGATGGACCCTATTACGCTCTACATAGCTGTGGGGAGTTACCGTATGATAGAAGCAAGAGCTCATAAAGTTCGTAGTTCAATGGTTAGGTTCTCCCTACAGACGTGGCAGCCTATAAATGGTCCCCGGGCGGACTACATACCCGTAAAATGTCCGACCCCCGAAAGCAAGGCCGCATGTGTCACGACCATACGAAGGTATATATGTGGAAATCACTGGGAAGAACACTAGCTCACCGGGCTCACGCAGGGTATACATCGGGCCAACTATGAAGTCAGATTCTACCGACTACATCAGGAAATGAGACCCTTGCCAACGAATGTCTCCAATCTTGAAATCTCCGGTGCAAGATTTGATTTCCATCTCTAGCCCGTGGCCGTTTGCTCAATGGGGGATCGATATTGTAGGCTCGTTCCCCACCGCACTAGCCCAAAAGAAACTATTACTGGTCTCTACGGATTACTTCAGTAAATGGATAGAGGCTATTGCCTTCGCGTCAATTAAAGATAGAGATGTCACTCGATTCATCTGGAAAAATATTGTCTGTCGGTTCGGCATTCCGAGATCAATCGTATCAGATAATGGGCCGCCTTGACGTGTACCGGCCCATTGAGACTTTTGCCAAGAACCTAAAATACGTAAACTTGTACTCTACTCCCAAGATCCCCGCAGCAATGGCCCCGCCGGACCGCCCTCAAAAGCTGCCAGGACTCCGCCTGGGAAATGGGTGGAGAACCGCCAAGGTGCTCTCGGGCTTGCTGTGACCATAACCCAAAGTCGATTCGCTGCCTCCCCTTTCGCACCTCACACCCACGGATGGAAGCTGTTATCCCAATGGAAATTGGTCTACCTACCATCCGGACAACAACGCCCGAATCGGAAAATGGGGGATCTGTGATTAGAGAGTTAGACATAAGTGACGAGTTGTGGGAAGAGGCTGCAATCCGAGTGACATCTTACCAACGCCGCTTGGCAAATTTTATAACAAACGGGTAAGGCCTCGGGTGTTCCAGCCGGGCTATCTAGTCCTACGAAGAGTTTTTGAGAACACTGCGGACCCTACGGCTGGAAAGTTCCAACCCAACTCGAGGACCGTGATAGCCTGATGGCCCGGGAACGGATTCTGGCGCTAGACAAACCGATGGAACCCCTGTACCTAGAATGTGGAATGCCATGCACTTGAAAAGGTATTATCAATAAAAGAAAGTCGTTATTATTACTGGCATATCTTTGCATGTCAATACATATCCAAACTCAAAGTCCGGGCGGCTAGCCACCGACCGCTCACGAGCCCGTAGACATAACATCCGGGCTGGTCAATCTTAAAGTGCCCGCATCGCACCCGACGACTACGGACCAAATTCCCAGATAACATATGGCTGGTTAATCTCAAAGTCCGCGGCTAGCCAACGGGACCGCCCAGCCCTTAACCTAGATAACATCCGGGCCGGGCCAATCCAAAGTCCCGACGGCTACAGCTTCACTGACTGCTTCGCCAAACATAACATCCGGGCCGGGTCAATCTCAGTTCGCTAGCCTTCACCGACTGGCTCGCCCAAATCTAGATAACATCCGTCGGGTCAA
Source organism: Tetrastigma voinierianum (assembly GCA_016808115.1). Lineage (NCBI taxonomy): Eukaryota > Viridiplantae > Streptophyta > Magnoliopsida > Vitales > Vitaceae > Tetrastigma > Tetrastigma voinierianum. The sequence goes on along the minus strand of JAEQBH010004839.1, from coordinate 465,506 downwards.
TCTCGTGCCCGGGCTACGCAGCTCACTATCCCGTCTCACGTGCCCCATAACATCCGGCCGGTCAATCTCAAAGTCCGAGCGCCAGCCCACCGACTCGCCGGCCAAATGCCCCGTATAACATATGGTCGGGTCAATCTCAAAGTCCGAGCGGGCGCAAATTCACTCGAATTCGTCGGGCCTAGCATCCAGCTGGTCAAATTACAAGTACGGCTCTATGTTAATAAGTTCTACCAACCACATATATACTCAAAAGAGACATCAAATAAAAAACGAGTATAAATCCGGATGGTGCAGTGCCAAAAGACACAAAACGATCGAAAATAACAAAGTAAGAAAGAAGGGCAAATTGTTTGGTGCAAAAGCACTAAATAAGACAAGACCCGCTTCAACAAAGAACTTATACACTACTCAGCCTGAGATCCGGGTCGGGAAGAACCGCCCCTCCCCTCTCCTGGCCGGCAACCGGACTATTCCTCCGAACGCTCCCCACTACCGCCACAGAGCCAAAGTAGAAGCATTAACGACGCGGCCTCGGGGGCGCGGATTGAGCGAAGAACTCGCTAGCCACCGTGAGCTACACTGAAGAACGTATTGCCGCTTGAGTCAAATTCGACCTCCATCGCCTTTTTATCAACAGCGGCCTTTTCCCGTAAGGCGGCAAAGTCATCCTTTAAAGCCCCAAGCTCTATGACCAAGGCAAGTTTTTCATCTGCCAAATGACCATTCTCTTATTCTGCTTTCTTACAAGCCTCCCCGTCGGCGCCAACGCTCCCCGGAGCGCCCATGCTCGACTCCGCCCTTCGGCAAGCTCCTTCGCAGCGCCTAAGGCACGCTGAACCCGAGCGAGCTTCGACTCTATCTATGCTCAGGTATTAACGGCCCCCTCAATCGCTAGCTTGGCCATCGCCACCTCATGGCACGCCGCATCTCTCTCAGCCTCGGCCTGAGCGACTCTCTTAGCAGATTCTTTAGGCCTCCGCCTCCAAAGACGACACGCTCTACCGGGCTTTCTTGTTGAGGCGCTTTGCATCTCCCGTTTTGCCATACCCGCCTGAACAAATAATCGCAGCTGCTCGGCGTCCCTCAGCCGAAGCTCAAACTCGTGATGCTTCGTGTACATAAGCTACGACAGCTAGCCTACGGCCCGTAAAGAAACCCATTAGGCTGACTAAGAAAATAAGGCAATAGCACTAAATCCACTTGCCAGGAATCCAATCTATCTTACCAAATTTCTACCGACCGAACAAAGTCATGGCTCGACCTATATCCCAATCATCAATGATCTGTAGAAAATCCTCATTCGGGGTAGAAGCAGGGAGGGGCATCGTATAATCTTCGTGAAGGCCCATGCCCCGAGCGGCTACCGATACCCCATACATAGGCGGGTACAAACTATTTAACCGATCGGCCGTGGACGCTCCACGATGAAAGGGCTCCCAGCAGCGCAATATATCTTTCACCTTCTCCTCCCCAAGGGCCGATATCTCAACTATCAAAATTCCGGCCCAAGGAGGAGGCAGCGGTAGTTACCGTTATCACTGTCCGACAAGGCCAGCCTAGGCAATCTGAACCGCATGTACTCCGATCTGCTTAGTGGCTCCTCGCCCCAATCTGAAGGCGGGATTACTTGGAGTGCTCGCAGAGCCGGATCACCCTCGTTCGATTCTGATCGACCGGCCCCATCTGGCTCCTGTCCACCTGTTGGCCCCAATTCGGGGGAGCCGGGGATGGTGATTGCCCGGTCCCCCGAACTTCCGTCAACGGCGCTCACCACTCCAATGGGTTGGCTCCTGCTTCTACGTATTGACAAAGGCGAAGATCCGACTTCGCCACCGAACCCTACTGCTATTTTCTTTGCATGGCATAGCGACTGCTGTACCCGCTCTTATTCTCTCCATCCGTTCTTCTTCCTCCAACCTGGGACCGTCCATGGTCAGTCGTGAACCCAAGGTATGTACTCGCACCCGGATTCCCGACCCGCTCGACGCTGAGCGCCCTTTTCCGCTTGACCTTAACCACTCGAGGGATAGCTCCGGTTACTTGCACAAGAGGGAGGATGCGCTCAGGACGGTCTCCTCTAGCTCTCCAACTAGGAGCAGAAGAAGAATCAGAACCCCGGCTTGAAGAAGCAAACGACCTTGATGCGCTTCGAGCCCCCTGCACTAGACTCGATGCCTCGACTACCGGATCCCTAGAGGAGCTACGCGGCCGTAAATTCAGCGCCAAGACATCCGGCAGCACAAAAAGTGCTCCCTCCATGATATTCGAAGGCAACCGACCTGGGATGACTCGGCAGGTATAAGGATCTGGTCATACCACGGCAAATTTATGTTCCCTGCAAGCAGAACCTGGTAGTGGCGCTCCCGCTCGGAAATCTCCAATAGTCGACGGATCTTCTCAATGCTCGACTTCTCCACCCACTTCACCAGCCTCCCTCTCCAAGCCTCACCTGCATGAATAACCAACGATTAATATGTTATAACGTCGGGATGTGTGCTGATAAACCAGAACTGGTACAACTACAAACCTGGGAAAGATTGAGACCGGTTAACATTAAACGGCAACTCGGGGGAACCCGGGGTCTCATCCCAAGGACCCCTCACTAATAATGCCCCTTTTGCCTCCGTCTTCGGTGAGTCGGGGAGCCCATTCACAATCTGCAGCTGTGGGCTCAAAACCGACATGGACATCCGCCACCCGACTTCACGGCTCAGAAGTAAATAATAAAAAGCTCCACCAATGTGAGATCAAGCTAGTATAGGTGGTTTAGCACAATGTACCACCGACAGGATGGATCACGCTGCGGATGCGGCCTGGGGCCGTTTCCGGTAAATAAAAATCGCTTGACTATGGTCAAGTACAGAAAAAGAACCCTACCGCGTAGATGCTCCTGCAAAAACAGCCGTTGTGTTCTCCACTCAAGGTAGACCTCATCGGTTTATCCACCAACGTGGCACGTTGCTCCGTACCGAGTAGCATTCCTCACATTCCTCCATCGGCCAAAAGACGAGATGATATTTTCATTTCATAAGGCGGTCGCCTGTGTGTGCACTCACTGGGCACCACTGCGGAAGCTACTTCCTTACCGCTCATCTCTACAAGCAGATTAGAAGAAAAAATAAATAAATAAACAAATATTAGACTCTAGACATACGCCTAATCCATACGAAGACATGCCCCAGGCCCAGGTAAGGGCCGCTCGGGCCAGGTAAGCTTTTAGACCACCCCTCCTCCCTTCCAAGCCTTACACAACCGAATACCAGGCGCCCACCAGGAACCATCACTAATAAGGAACGATGATAGTTACCTGTGGGATGGAGTGCGCGAATGCCTGCAACGATGGCTCTGGAATGAACGCAAGGAAGAATCGACCTACTTGCAGTGGTTGGTCGCCGAGAGGGAAGAAGATAAACCAAAATGACACGCAAAGGAAAAAGGTACAGCTTAATGATGCCTGTCTATATATCACCGCCTAGGGTATGTGTTTGCCTTTTTCTATATAGACTAAAACCCCTCAAATTAACATAGTTACAAGAGCCTTAAACTTCTCTTACATCTATGTCACTTTGTATAAGTGTGCTTGATAAAATAATATTCTCTCAATGTTCATGATTTAAAAATAAGTGGTCAAGTCTATGACATTGCAAGTGCAATGTGTCATACAAGTAGTAAAATTCGAATGTAAGTCTGCAGATTATTCCCACAGAGACATAAGAAATCTAATTAAAGATCAACTACCCCCAACTACTAAAATTCCATACTATTTGACTAAGAACTCGTAGTGAAAGTTTTATCTAAACAAATGTAAAATTAAAGATTCTATACTATTGAATATTATCAAACTAAGCTAAACAAAAGTAAATGAATAAAATAAATCAGGTCTATAAAGACGTGATCGACCGCCCTCGTGAGAAACGAAAACTATCAATGAAATACAAACTAAACACTAATTCCAAAGACGAAAGCATATCAAGCCCGATCTATGTATGGATCTGGTTTGTCCAAGATTTCCTTAATTGTTAGAATGGATTTCTCCATATTCACCGTTAGATATCCTGTTTCTCTCAAGACAAAGATCAAACCATTTACCAGATTCCAAGTTCTCCTCTTACAAGATCTTGTATTTTTCCTCTCTAATACTTCACACCTATTTCCCGCTGGACAGCGTGCATCTTTGCTTTTCCTTCCTCGTGATTTCTTCGCGCAGCTTCTACCACTCTAATCGATGGCTCAACCTCCAGATCTATGGGTTCGTCCCTTTCCCTTGATTAGATCTAAGCCAACACAGGTTAGAACTTACCTTTAGATTTTGGCGTGAACTCCCTTCGATTATTATATTGTTAAATACACCCTCCAACTTCAATTATGAGCGAATGTGGGATTTATCAAATGAACTCGTAGCTCGCCAGCTGGTCAATGGTAGTCTAGGAATTCGTAAAAGAATGCTCTCGCCTTTCAGAATTGCCTCCTGTCACGCAGAGGGCATCCTCGATATTGTGAGCAAGATACATTCCCCTCAACTGGTATTAGGTACTACTATTGGGAACTTATCAATTCAAAAACGACACCAATTAAGTAAACCGAACCCAAAGTAGTTCTCCATATTTGTGCAGGAAAGACTGTAACTAAATGTAAATCAAATCCAGCAGAGCCGTGCCTGACACATTGCGACCAAGAATGGAGCACCGATCACGTGATAACCACCTCCGTGTAATCGCAATAAAACTGAGAAGAATGAATTCCATAAATTTGTCTAGATTTCCATAAATTTTCAGCAAGAATTTAAGAAAATGTAAAATAAAATCCAGCTCTACTGCCTCTGACAATACAGATTCAAATCCAGAAAAGAAATAAACTAAAAATAAAGAAAAATAAAAAAATAAAAAAATATACTCTAAACTATACACTAAGTTCCTCTCCTTTCCCCTATTTCTGGGTAGTGAAGACGGAAACTTACTTTACCATTCTAAAGTTGTCTATTTATACTGTAAAAATAAATTGGGCCGAATCCCCAAAAAGCTCCAGGTGGAATTTCCCAAAGAAAAAGCCCAGCTCACTGTCCTATGTCGCGACTTCAAGTTGATGTCGCGACATGAATTTCCCTGATTACTCGCCCGCCGCGACCTTGTTGCTTCGGCGGCGCACTACTTTTCTTGCAACCGTTTCAATCGCTGGCTCACATCGCCAGAGTCACCTCTTTGCTCGCGTTTCTCCGCTGTTGATGCGTCGCGACGCCGCTCATGTCTTTTTTCCGCGACATTGCTGTCTTTCTCTTCTTCCAGCTTCCCGAAGCTACATGCCAGCTTTAGGCTGCGACCACCTTCGCTTGTATGATGATTTCATGTTGTGACTTTGATTTCTCTGTCAAATGCGGATTGTGTTGATGGTCTTCCGGGTCTTATAGTTTCACCCTTATGTCGCGATCTCTACAGTGATGTCGACATCTTTGTCGGCCATTTTTCTTCCGTCGCAACCTCGCTTCTTATTGCAAACTAAATTTCCTCCTTCCCACTCTTATTCTAGGTCGCGACCTCAAGGTGATGTCGTGACCTCATGTAGCTCTTTTTCGATTGCATAGTCCCACTCACTAAAAGTAGTTGGCGACCTGGATGCATTATGCTCATCTTCGTGTCGCGACCTAAACGAAAGTGGTCGCGATATCGCTTCGATCCTTGATTTGTAAATGGTTGCCACTCCGCTTGGCAAGGGCTTCGTTTGGCTTCTTCGTGTCATACCTCCTTTCAACCTCTATTTTCGGTTGTAACTTAAATCTTCCCGTTTTATGTCGCGACATAAGAGTGGTGTCGCACATGAGTCGGAGCCCTTCATTTAAAACTAGTTGCAACCTTTGTTCTCTTGCAAAGACCTCTCTTATGGCTTCATAGGACAATCCTTGTCACGACTCCTCGAGTGATGTCGCATCCTCAGTTGCAGATATTCCAGCTGTGCTCGCGACATCGCAGTGATCGCGACATGGATTTTTTTCTTTTCGATATTGCCTTTAGCTCACCACATTTCTTTGTCGCAAACTTCTTTCTTCAAGTAACGATCACTCTCACCCCTTTAGACTTCCATTTCCTCTCAAAGCTGAATTCTGCGGGATGTCGCGGACTCGGACGGGACCGACAACTAAGCTTCCTCACGCGACCTCGAGCTTCCGCCATGACTTCACCCCATCAGAACTGGTTTATTCCCCGATTCCTTTGCCGAGATTTTAGCTTTTGCTGTATTTTCCTGCAAAATGGAATTTGAGTAAAATATCCACATTTATGCAAACAAATCAACATTTATCTTGTAATATACTCAGAAAAATGGATTAAAAATCTAATGAGTTTTTGGACTCATCAGTATGTAGCCGTATTTAATGCAGCGACGATCGATCGTCTGCACGACATCAAAACCAAAGCGACGGTTCGCACTCTAGGGCATTGTGGGATCAGATGGCCAAGCCCAGAGGTTCTCTCGCACACAACCTACTTCCATTAACCACCTTTATAAATGACCAAATAGCTGTAATTAGATAAAATTATAAAATATCCACACACAATTGCAATAAGGCACAAAAGTGATATAAAAAAAAAAAACTAAAATTCTATTAATAGCACCAAAAAGGTGTTCGACGTTACATAAGCAATGCTTGTGACCAAGCAATATTTCACGATACATTCCAAACTTACAAAACATCCTAAGAAAATGAAGCATCCATTCCGGATCCAAGATGCGTTCGTAGAGCAAGATGGTGATTGGCCGAACGAGAAGAAGCCCCCATACCGCTACGTAGGCCAAGATGGTGATGGGGTCAACGAGGCGCAAAGCCCCCACATCGCCAATAAAGGCCAAGATATTTGGTGATGGGGCCGAACGAGCGTAGGGTGCCCCGCCGCTACCACGGAGGCTAAGAAGGAGGAAAAGGAGAGGATGAGGCTGGTGGAAAGCGTGATCGACCCCTACAAGATTTAGTAGGGGGTGCCCTCGGATGCAGAGGCTGCCATTCAAGTTTTAGAACCACCCAAACACCTCCCTGAACATTTCCGACTCCGCTCAAGCCATGCCGTCTCTGACCATCCCATGCCCGAAGGGCATACTCAGCGAATCGATCGTAACCGTCCCTCATTCTGCAACCCCTTCACTTCAGGGTGTCCACCAACGATCTATCATCCTTCTCTGCCGGATGAGCATGGATAACCAGTAAGATAACGAACCTCGTCATCCTCGCCTTTTATAACTGCTTCTATATCTCTGGATCTATCCAGATGATCCAATAGCATCTAATGCAGTTACAAAAAAGTTATAAAATTTACATTGAAAATTAAGCAGCATTAATAGTAAATTGTTCCCCATGATATGATGGTCAACCTTATTATTTTTCCCAACCGGGGATGATCTTCCTCCTAAGCCGAAGTGGCATTTCTAGTACTCTGGGCTGTGCCCAAAGACCCGGTCACCGACCCCACCCAAGAGCCTCAAAGGGAAAAAGGCCTGTGACACCGCCCAGCCCAGAACGCCGGCGCATCATCCGGTACTCCAAGGATTAAGCCCAAACGCTAGCAGACCCAGAATGCCCTACGACCTCCGCCCCGGCGCTTGAGATCCGACAGCCTGACTGCGTAGCTCAAGGGCCACTTTCTCCCGACGCGTCCCATCGAGCGAGCCGCCAACCCGCCTCCACTTACAAGCGTGAGTTCATCCATGAATCGACCTCGTTGCCTCCTCGTAAAATAGAATGTCCTCTTAACCGCGGCCCCACTGGAAGGTAGTTACGCAGCGAAGAATAAGTCACCCTTCCGTAAATTAGGAGCCACCTTCCTTCTAACATTATAGAAGAAGGTCCATGATCCAAAAGGCGGATCCTCTTTCCTCCCTCCATAAAAGAGAAGCAAATTACACTCAAAAATAAGATGAGATTCGGGATCGGTATTATATTTCTAAATAACGTGGTGATCTTCAAGGTGGGGCATTAACTTTGCCATCGTGGAGGGGCGACGGAACAATCGTTGTCTTTGTTTCCTTGCGTGTTGCAACTATTCGTGAATGCCCCGACGATCCGCCACTTCCGAGAATCTGAGACCACAATAAGAAGAATGTTTAAAAAAAATATATTTAAGAACAATAAATTCCTCTTTAAAATTGTTATATCTTTTAACTATTTTGTGTTTTATTTAAATTTTTAAAATTTGTAACAAAATAATTTAAAGGTAAAAACTATAAAAAAAGAAAATTATTTTTTAAAATATTTAGAACCCAACTTATTACTACATTATAATAAAGTGCATAAGTTATAAAAAAAAAAATCTAACTTAAATGAAGAAAAAATTAAAATGGCAGTCCATGTTGATTTACCCAACCACCGAAAGCAAACGGTGGAATTAAAAGTATAAAATTAGCATGTAGAAGGTAGTTGTTGAAACACGTCACAATCGCCAGATCCAATCCATATTCACTCCTCTATCTACACAAACACTTTATTCACTCTTTCCAATCCTTTTTACCTTCACACATTTTTCAATTTTGTCCCCTACAAAATACTTCTCTCTCTCATCGCCTTGGTTTTCTTGAGCGCAGACCGATGGAAGGTCTCAGCAACATGTGACTTTCCGGCAGTGTTCAATTTTGGAGACTCAAACTCTGATACCGGCGGTTTGTCGGCCGCGTTCGGCCAGGTCGGGCCTCCCGCCGGTGGGACCTGCCGGAGGCTACTCCGACGGCCGTCTCGTCATCGACCTTATAGGTACGGACTTCCATTCTCGTCCTCTTCACTCACTCGCATCACAGTTGAAAATTTCAATTTTTTTCCTGTAAGAAACGTAAAGGTTCCTTTCTAAAGTGGAGAACTAATAACGCTTGGATTAGGGTTACTTTTTCTTTATAAAGTGAATAAAAAATTAGAAAAGCATGAGTATGGAGATTAATTAAGTCGGTGTGTTTGAGACAGAAAAGAGCAGAAGCTGTTATCCTTAAATGCCAATGCATTTGTGAATAATTTAATAAGAAGTTTGTAGTTGAAGAGGGATGACTTAAATGCGATATTGTCTTTACAGCGGAGGCTGTCGGGCTGCCTTACTTGATGCGTTTCTCAGAGTGGCTTCAGTCCCATCTCCCTAAACGTTCATTGGTACGAGTTTCATGATTTTCTCCACAGGTTTCAAATCATCCGTAAACGAGGTAACCGTTTTTTTTTTTTTTTTTAATTTCTACCTCCACCCATGAGTTAATTTTTTTATTGATATTATTAGTACTTTTCAGTCCACTAATGCCGAAGGAAGAAGACTTTTCGCGTGCTTTGTATACCTTTGATATTGGTCAGAACGATCTTACTTACGGTTACTTCAGAAACATGTCCACCGATGAAGTTAGAGCCTACATCCTTGATGTTCTGGATCAATTCAAGACTCTCACTAAGGTAATCGTGGACCTCGTCCTCTCTATCAACACATCAAATTTTGATCTCCTCCAATATTGGATATTATCACGAGGATGGTGAGATCTCCTTGACTTCATCTCCTGCATGTCCTTTCCTTTATCTTCTCATCCGGCACTTTGGGTTGTGATTTGCGTGATCTTCTCTACGCTAGCGTTTGAAAGTGAGTATAACTAAGCAAATATACTAGTAATATACTAAGAGGGGAAGAATTGGTTATCCAAGAACTGTTTACAAATCAACTAACAATTTTACAACATCAACAAGAGATAAACTAAAGAGATAGAGAGTAGAGAAAGCAAACTCAAGTTTATAGTGGTTCAGCACACATTTGTCTACATTCACTTCTCCACAACTTTCAATCCTGGTGAGGGTTCTACTAAACTTGAGCTCCAAACCGAGCATGTTCTTATACACTTGGATTTTAGCTCCAATGGGTTATTCACAACCTCTTCAAGTTATGCATACTTGAAGTTATCACTATAAATACCTATAAATAAAATAGGAAAAAATTGAAATACTTAGGTGATCAAAAATACCTATAAAATAGGAGAAAATCCAAAATACCTATAAAATAGGGAAAAGGAAAACTTATAAAAAAAAAATAGAAAAGGGAAAACTTATCAGAAAACAATGAAAAGGAAAGTGATCGATAATATCGGTAATTATCCAATAATATTAGTAAATTACCGATAAAATTGATGACAAAGCGCCAAAACTAACGACATATTATCGAAATATCGATCAACCGATTATCGGTCAATGATATCGTGTCGACCATGGCTGATAGTCGATATATCGGCGAAATATTGGCGATATATCTCAATTTTTTAATACATGACTCTAAATATGCAAGTGAGAATTGAATGCACCAAGAATTTTGAGAATGAAAGTTAATGAGCAAGAGAAGTGGTAGTTGTGAGCTTTAATGCAATAAGTCTCATAGCCATAAATGATCCCTAACCAAGAATTTATAGGGATGAAATCTCGGGTAGCATTATGTAATCAATCGATCGACCGATTCCATTAATAAACTAGTCGTTGTGCATTTAATATATTGCAGATGAATGTTGAGATGACCATTTACTCGATTGGTTGACCATCCGGTCGACCATTTGCTCTACATGTTCATAAAAATGAAAAACAACCATTTTTGGACCCAAATGATCGACATTACAATCTTGACCAGTTGAAACCAATTGACCAATTGAGTCAACCAGTCGACCGCTTGGACCAATCGGTGGGCCAATTGCTCAACTGGTTGACTCGCACAGCTCAACCATTTCCTTGTTAGAAAAAGTCATTTTGGGTCTGTTTCAACTCTTTTTTGCTGCAAATTAATTCCAAACCTTATATTACTATGTTAAGCACAATTTAAACTCCAAATAGCTAAGATTTGATGATTAAACATGAGTTTTAAAATATTTAATCAATTTAAAGTCAAATCGAGTTAAAATTATGAAGTTTGCATAGAATGTCGAAAAGGCCCCAGAAAAGGCCACTTTAGCTTCTTTTTATTTCATGTCAATTTCAAACCTTAGAAACATTTTTGAATAGATTTTAAACTTTAAATGCCTAAGGTTGATGCTATAACTCAAGTTTTCAAACAATATGCAAATCAAATACAAAAACCAAGTTATGAAGAATATGTATCTAAGAGATGACATGCCCTAAAGTGCACCAATGCATTCACCATACAAAGACATCCTAAAATTGAAAGATCTTCTTGTAAGTTTTTGGGTTTTGAGTCTTGTTTACTTGCCTTCTTGGACTTGAATTATTGGTTCTTTGATTTGAGTGAACTTGACTTCCAAGAACTTGATCAAATACAACATTGTCATCTTAAGCTTGGAATATCTTCACTTGATGCTTGATCAATTTTAACTTGTCACTGAACTCAATGTTAACCATTAGTAACCAATAACCTTGGTTTATTATCATCAAAACCACAATTAGAAGTATCCAATTAGGCCAACAACATCCATGGCCCATAATTTTCGGTAATTTCCGAATTTATGATTGGCTCCTATCTCCTCTTGTGATCCTTTCCTTATTCAACATGGGCTTCTCCGACCAACTAGTTGACTCCCTTTACTGACTCCTCCCCGTTTGTGTCTCTCTGTTGGACAACCATTTTTCTGGTGGCTATACTTCCCACAGCCAAAGCAAATGAGATGGACCCCTTCATATTCTATTATTTAGGTTCTTCTACGGAGGGTGAATTTTGTCACTAAAGGTTTAGTTAGGTCTACTTCCACACATAGTCTTGCAAAATGTCCTCTGGACGCCATGCTTATTGTGCTATCAATCTGCACCGAATTCCCTATCTTAGACCCTAACTTCATCAAGATCCCATGATCATAATACTCAATCGACGGGCATGGGATTCTTATCCAGTATCAAATTTTGGCTTCCATGGCTTCATTGCGAGGTAGTGGTTGAAGATTAGCCATGGTCCCCTGTATTTCGGAAACTGGTAATCTTCAGTAGAGGATAATTTGACTAGAAAAAAAGTCATTATTCATGGCCACTAGGTTTAAAGTTGCCTTAGGTTTCCAAAGCTCTTATATATTTTCTTACAGAGTTTTAAACCCTATAGTTCTTCCGAGGAGCTTTATTATTAGCGAAAATTTCCAAGGTCTCCTTAGTCTTCTTTTCTCTTCCTTTGATACCCATATGGTGGGGCATAAGGGATCAGCGTCCACATCGTTTTCATCTTCCTCTTCATTTGATATCCATTCCTCATTCACCTTATCATATGTTGGTGATGTTCTTCCAACTAGCTTATCCCTGAAGGATAACTGGGGCCTCTTATCCTCACCTCCTATTTTGACATCCTACTGATGTGTTTCACTATATCTGTCTTAGATTGGACACTCTTATTGATGTGTTGGAGTAGATCATCATCTTCTTCTTCTAATTGTGCATGGGAAAAATCCTAGGTTCCTTCACTCCCCTCCATTCATTTTTTAGTGTTATTTTATTTTATTTAAGAAAGCTCAAAACACGCAAACATTCAAATTATCTTTGCCGATGTTTAGTCAGGAAGCAATTCTAAGCTCAATTATGTTTAAAGTATATATATTGTAGGGTATTTAGCTTAGGTTGGCAATTCAGACAAAAATTCCTTTAGGTTCCCAGCCTGCGTTCAAATCTCTCACGATCGTTTTGAAGCTCAAGAATTGAAGAATTGCTAAGGGACAAAGATGAATATTATGTTGATGATCCTCTTCAACCCAAATTTTGTTTTAAAATTTTTTTGGTATGCTATCTTCTTAAATTGAATAGAGGGATTGTTTTAAAAAAAAAACATGTTTTTGTTTACCAAAATTTTTAGATCGATCCAACTTACCTAGATTTTGAGATCATTTCTCATCCCTTATATCTAGGGCTTCACCCCTATAAATAAGGTATATCGTTTTTCTTTTAGGGTAGATGACAGGCTCAAGGTAGGTGTGTAAATTGGTGTAAAAACGTAGGCCCGTACGCACAAGTATACGCTTTGAGGTTACGTAGTGTAGTGGCTTGTCAAGTGTCGTTCCCATAAGGAGAAGTGTGTCGAATATTGGAATTGGCTCTAGAATATTATCCATACTTCAAACTCGAGTGAATTATTGACTAATGTAAAGAAAAACTAATACTAAGGATTTGTTAACTCAATTAATGGAGGCTAGGGTTTTGCCTCCCCCTGCCACAATCAATAGATTATAATCTAGATAAAATTGTTCTTTCGGCACATTAACGGATTCACGCTGGTAGGTTGATCATGCCTACGAGATATCCTCTCTCGAGGTATATTCGCCTATCTTGTCAGTAGGGTGTATTGCATTTCTACTTCAACCCTGGACTCCGAAATGCTTAAATGATTAAACCCTAGTCGCCACACTTGGAATCGAGAGATCTCTACTCTCTAATTTACCAAGTGTCACTCTACTCAGATCCTTGGGAATCTTTATCTCTCGATCTCAATTCCCAGCAAGAGCATGCTAATGTTGGCCAAACACTACCATGTAAATAAATCATAGAAAATAGAGCTAGTCAATATAAGATTCATTAATATACTGAATAGAAAGGAATTGATAATTAATCCATATGAATGTAACAAGGGTACAACAAAACCCTAGAAATAAAGCTAGAACATATTAATGTCCATTACAACCATTGAGTTTATAATCATTAAATACTCGAGAAAAGAAATACAAATACAGGGATGAACATGATCTCTCGATTCACGTCTGTATCGTCTTCTCGTCTCCTTCCCTCTCCACCATTCATCGTTTTTCTTTTCTTCTTTTTATATCTAAAAATCTCGTTGATTAAGTCCTAGCAACGTCGCGACGTCGCAAAGTCGCAACTTTGCAACCAAGATGTTGGGCTGATAAACATAGGCACGTCTGACCTCAACATCGCGACGTAGGGGTTGGGCTCTCCAATCTCCTTCTTCAAGTCCCCACATAGCCTCCAAATGCCGCCTTTTCACCTTAAATGAACAAGAAGCCAACTATAAGATATTGAGCGATAACCACACTTATTATTATATGAAATGAACCGAAAATATGATAAAACGGGGGTAAATGATGAGTGTTTTGGGTACTCATCACACCCCCAAACTTAGCTTCTAGCTTGTCCCCAAGCAAGAAACAAACTTATAACAAAACACACATGAAAAACGACATGCCAAAACACCTACAACATGAGTATGATACACGTGATGCCAAAAAGGAGAGTCATAATGAACCAAATCCTGTACTCCGAGCTCATTCCCAAAACCCGGGAGATCCCATACCGCTCAACTTCCTAAGAAACTAGCTAAGGTCGCCGGACTAAGCAACTTAAACGCGCCCCCTCCATCCCAAGTTCTCAATGACCTTTCCTAAGTCTATGTGTATTTGTTTCCATGATCTCCCCAACATATACTCAGTTCCAAAGCACTCTCAAAACTTAAAGTCAACTCGCCCATTTGAAAGATTATAACCATGGAAGGATAAGAACGCACCCTTTTTATTCATGTTAAACTACCTAAGAATGAATGAAAACTAGTGCCTATAAGTTTTAGCTGAGTGTCACTGTAGTGGGGATTCATTGGTGACTCCCCACCAGTTGGTTAAGGGCACCAGGCATTTAGTTCCCCTTGAACTTCACCCCGAACACTCAACCAAACCTAAAAGCCTTATACTGTAGGAAGGGTTCATCCTCCGCGGCGCGGAAGTCAATGGCCCCCTGGCCGCTGGCTCAAGGCCAGGGGGCTTTAAAAGGCCCCCCGCATCGTGTCCGAGATTCCAATTGGACGATCCCACTTATTCTATTCACACACATCTTTTTTATCTTTTTCTTTTTTTTTTCTTTTTTTTTTCTTTTTTTTTTCTTTTTTTTTATTTGGGGCTCGATGGCAATCATCTTTTTCAAAGATGTCCCATCACTTAGGTGTTTAGAACCCTCAAGGCTCGTAGAACTCTTGTAAACAGGTCCGGGGCCTTGGTATACCCTGGAGATCACGTATGTGTGTGTGCGATAGACTACTTGGGAAAAGGGGTTGACTAAACTAAGTCACCCCAACCTTTCTAGCATACTATTCTAGATCATGGAATAACCTAAGGGTCCTTTTTCATTTTCCATTCATTCTTTTTGAAAAAAAATTGCGATCAAAATGCCCTCCCATTAGCAATCATGGCATTAACTCACACAACATATCTAAAACAAACCTAAAACACAAACAACATATCTAAAACAAACCTAATACACACAAACACATATAAACTATATATAAAAACAAAAACATACACAACCTGAACATAAAAAAACTAAAACAACCTAAACAAAGAAAACCAAACCGATCACCCACACCACAAAAAAAAAAAAAAAAAAAAAAAAAAAAAAAAACTAACAATGTCCTCTAATTTTTAAAAATATAAAAGTGAGGTGGAGGAAACTCCTCGCGCGATCACTAGATCATCAAGGGCAGCGGGCGTTAGCAGTGTGAAACGCGAGAGAGACGGTGAGTTGTCGCGCTATATGGACTCTGGTCAGGTAGAATTATCGTCTGGTTGCATAAGACAGTGTTCATGTTAGCCTTTAGCGTGTCCATGTCCTGACTGATGGAGACATGGTTTTCCTAGGTCTCATCTCAGTACCCATCAAACCTTGCGGTCAAGTCATGGACCTGGTCCTCGAGTGTAGGAGAAGGACTTATAGGGTCCTTCTCATGTGATGGTGGTGGTGGAGGTGGGGGTTGGGTGGATAAATATCCTGTCTCTCCCTAGGAATCTACTCGTTTCCCAAACCTAGATTGGTATGCCCTAAATTTTTCCTCGTCTGAGGGCTCATTGTTGGAATCATACACTTCCTCTAGCCTTGGTACACCTGGTTTGTCTTTCTTAACCATTATTGCCTTGATTGGGTGTATCCAAGCCTCATTGTCCTCTAAGGGCACCCCGACTTGCTTGCATAGTCCATAAATGAGAAATGGGTGCCCGAGATTCATCTTGGCATCTTTGTTATAGAGGATTGCATCCTCTATAACCTGGCCGACATCAAAAGGTATGTCTTGAATGATGGTATTAATCGAAAGGCGTTCTTTTTGCCATCACTTCACACACACATTGGCTGGGCATGAGATGGGATGTGATAAAGTGATGTCATACTTTGGGTATGTAGACCAAGTGTTTGGCCTTGAAGTGCACTGCGTGCCCTCCATTGTTTAGTTTCCATTCACCTTGGCCGTTTGTGAGCATTCTAAGAACCTTGGGGTAGTTTGGGGTTTCATGGAGCCTATTAAATGCTTCGGGATCAATCAACTCAAGGTTATAAATCTCATTGATAGACTTTGAACCGAAGTTTACCAAAACCCCATGCACTCGGACCTTTTTCAATACATGGGCGGCTAAATTGGCATGGAATTCTTATACCACAATTGTGGCGGTCGGCCTTGGGGGTTGGCAAAGGACATTCCACCCCTTATTCGCAATAGTTTTATGAAAGAAATCGTCGGGGGTGGTGAAATCCCTTCTCTTTGATGAAGGATCGGTTCTTGGAGATGAGGCCGAATTTCTAAGCCACACTCCCATTGACGATCTTCTCATGATCGTAATCATGAGATGGCTCTTAAATTGTCCGGCTTCTCTCCGAGCTTAACTTTTTCTTTTTGCTTGACATTGTGCACTTAGTGAGGTAGGGTTTGGATGGTATTCTAGGCTTTAGGCAAAACACCAAATTAACCTCCAAACACCTAGTGTGATGAAACTCTACTTGAATAGCCAAGAAAATTACAAAAATCTCACATAGGCAAAAAATCAAACACCCAGTGGGCACTACATGAAACAGTGTTCTTTGCTAAAAACTAAGGGTTCTACAACCTCAAAACACTCACCAATTTCTTCCTCAACTTAAATAAATAAAAAAGAAGCCAAAAAGAACCAGGTTTTTTATCTTAATTCACCAAAATCAAAAAACGGTCTTGTATCAGATTTTTGATGACCGAAGGAAGAACCCTAGATTTTTTGGATCAAAAGTGGTTCTTAGCTCTCCTTGATGCTTGAAAACCACTTAGGGAGACCTTGGGGGAGGTTTGATGGATGAACTGCAAAATCACAGAGGGAGAGTTAGGGTTTTTCAATTTCTACTAACCGAAAATATGATATTTCGGCTCCTTAAAACAAGGCAACATCGTGACATTCGGGCCAACGTCGCGATGTTCCCGAGAGTTACAATTCCAATGTCGCAATATCAGATGTCGCAACGCTCGAATCCAACATCGCGATGTTCCAAAGTGTTGAGTTTCTCAAACGCCAAGACGCTTCGGGCTTTTTTTTCAGTTTTCCTTAATGTCGCAACGTTGGGACGTTGCAACGTTACAAAGAGGATTAATTCATTTTTTTGATAAAGAATTTTTAAGTTAAAGGGCACTCCCTCAATGAGGTTCCAATCGTTATCCAACCCTAGAATAAGTCTCTCGAGCTATCTCTCTGTCGTTGCTTCGATCTAGGAGCTTGAAAACACAACAGACAAATAATGTGATTAGGTTATAGTGTACGCACTTCGAGAAAACTACGATTTCTAAAAAGAATAAAAATAAAAAGCAATAATAAAAAATACTGAAATTTGCACTAATAAAAGAAAAACTCCAAAAGGCTTGGGTTGCCTCCCAAGTAGCGCTTTGTTTAATGTTATTAGCTCAACTTCCCTGATTCTCAATGTCCTCGAGACTACGGGTCTACTCAACTTCCTTACTGCACCGTTTCCAGTGTGCTCAGATTGATGGTCTTTTTGCTTGCATGAAAGTCACCTCCAAAATATGGCTTCAATTGTTATACATTGACTTTAAAACTCCCCTTATCTGGGTGCATGATTTCCACCCCTCCATAAGGAAAAACTTGAGTCACGGTAAATGGTCCCGACCACCTCGACTTTAATTTCCCAGGGAAGAG
Source organism: Tetrastigma voinierianum (assembly GCA_016808115.1). Taxonomy (NCBI): domain Eukaryota; kingdom Viridiplantae; phylum Streptophyta; class Magnoliopsida; order Vitales; family Vitaceae; genus Tetrastigma; species Tetrastigma voinierianum. The sequence continues at coordinate 447,665 of JAEQBH010004839.1, read as the reverse complement.
CTTGAGTCGTGAGTTAAATAAGAGGACTTGTTGACCTGTCTCAAACTCTTTCCTTACAATATGTTTATCATGCCAAGCTTTCATATTTTCTTTATAGATCTTAGCATTTTCATAAGCCTCATTGCGGAATTCTTCTAATTCATTAAGCCGCAGTACGCGTTTCTCTCTAGCCACCTTATTGTCCATATTCAACTGCCTAGTTGCCCAATATACTCTATGTTCCAATTCCACGAGCAAGTGGCATGCTTTCCCAAACACAAGCCTGAATGGTGACATCCCTAGGGGCTTCTTAAATGTCGTTCTATAAGCCTAGAGCGCATCATCTTAGTTTGACACCTCTGCTTGGCCATTAGTCTGTGGGTGATATGCAAGTGATGTACGATGTCGAACACCATATTTTCTCAATACATTGTCTACAAGCTTGTTGCAGAAGTGAGTGCCTCCATCTGTAATCAACGTGCACGGAGTTCGACCTGATGAATATGTGACTAATGGCGAACTTGTTACCACCGCGGCATCGCTAGTTCGCAGGTATAAATTTCTCCACCCATTTAGAAACATAGTCTACTTCCAGGAGAATGTAGAGGTTGCTGAATGAAGATGGGAAGGGACCCATAAAATCCATCCCCCATATATCGAACAACTTAACCTCTAAGATGGTTTGCAAGGGTGGCTCATCCCATTTTGACATGCTTCCCATTTTTTGGCATTTATCATAGGTAGACACAAACTAGTGAGCAACCTTGAACATGCTAAGCCAGTAGAATCCCGATTGAAGTACCTTTGCAGCTGTCCTCTACCCCCCAAAGTGCCCCCCACATGCTAGAGTGTGGTAGTGATTTAATATACTCTCCATTTCCTCCCTTCGAGACAAAGATTCTTATTATCCGACGCCTAGTGCTTATATTGCACAGGTTCCTTCCCAAAGTAGGTAATGCTTCAAGTGTTCAAAGAATCTCTTCTTCTGTTGATAGCTAAACTCTGGTAGGAGCACTTTTTCCACAAAGTAGTTCACATAATCTGCGAACCAAGGCAATAGCTTTATATCTTCAATCGCCAAGAGCTGTTCATCGGGAAAATCATCATTGATATGAACTTCTTTACTAGGCCCTTTTCCAATCGTGAGAGATGGTCTGCTACTAGATTTTCAGTCCCTTTCTTAACTTTGATTTCCAAATCAAACTCTTGCAGCAGTAACACCCACCTTATCAATCTCGGTTTCACCTCCTTCTTAGTTTTCAGGTACTTTATGGTAGAATGGTCAATGTGCACTATTACCTCATACTAATCAAGTACCTGGCCGAACTCACAACACAAACACACCAAGCTAGAAGCTCTTTCAATTGTTGCATAGTTTAGCTGCACTTCATTCAAAGTCTTGCTCGCATAGTAGATAACCTGAAATGTTCTTTCTCTCTTTTGAGCCAATACTACCACTATTGTGTAGTCACTTGCATCACACATTAATTCCAAAGGAAGGTCCTAGTCTGGTGCTACTACAATAAAAATGACACTAATGTCTCCTTCAGAAATAAGAACGCTCGCATACACTGATCGTCAAATTCAAATGGGGCTCCTTAAACTAGCAAATTCGACAAGGGTTTGGCTATTTTGGAAAAATCCTTTATGAATCTCCTGTAGAATCCCGCGTGACCTGCATTCTTATTCTTTCTCACCTAAGATAGGAGGTAAATTTTCTCATTTTTTCAATCTTGGCTTTATCCACCTAAATTCCTCTTTCTGAAATCCGGTGCCCCAGTACAATGCCTTCCTTCACCATGAAGTGACACTTTTCCCAATTCAGCATAAGGTTAGTTTCTTCACATCTTATTAGTGCCTATCTCAGGTTCTCAAGACAATTGTCAAAAAACTTCCCCAACACCTAGAAGTCATCCATGAACACTTCAATTATTTTCTCTAATTATGTTTTATCATAGGCATCATGCAATGCCGAATGTGCCTACAAGCATAACCCAAAGGGCATTCACCTAAATGCGAATGTGCCATGCGGGCACGTGAATGTCGTTTTCTCTTGGTCCTCTAGGGATATAGTGATCTGATTATAACCTGAATACCCGTCCAAAAAATAGTAGTACTCGTGTCCTGCCAACCGATCCAACATTTGATCCATAAACGAGAGTGGGAAATGATATTTTTCTAGTTGCCTTATTCAACTTCCGGTAGTCTATACAGATTCTCCACCTCATAACTATTCGAGAGGGGAGTAGTGTGTTATTCTCTATCTCTATCACTATGGTCCCTCCTTTTAGAACAACCCAGATCGGGACTACCCACCGAACTATCCTCGAATGGGGTAGATCACCTCGGTGATTCAGCCACTCTAATACTTCTTTCCTCACTACTTCCTTCATTGTATGGTTGTGTCTTCTCTGAGCCTCCACTGAAGGTTTATGACCATCTTCTAATAAGATCCGGTGTATACACATAGAGGGGCGGATCCCCTTTAAAGTGCTAGAGACCATCCACAAGATTTTGCGGATGTCGGCATTCTCAAGAGCTTCTTCTTTACTGGCCAAAGATGCTGATATGATCGCTGGTAAAGTTGAGGATTCCCCTAGATAAGCATGCCTCAAATGACTAGATAGTGGCTTTTGCTCCAACTATGTTGGTCACTCAATTGAAGGCATTGAAGTCTGGGTGTTCTCTCCCAACGGCTCGTAATACTTTCTTCTGTTCGGCTGGAAAGAGTCCATCCAATTCACATATTCTTCGACCTCTTCACCTAGTTCCTCCTTATCATGCTGCACCAGACTAGTCTCCAAAGGGTTAGTAAAACCACTTTGGCTAGACACTATAGCTTCCACTGCCTCTATCATAAAACATGCATCACTCTCTACTGGATGCCACATAACATTGAATACATTGAACCTGACCTCATTATCTTGCACTCTTAATTTCAGTTCTCCTTTCTGCACATCAATCATAGCCCTCGCGCTTAAGAAATGTCTACTCCAATATAATGGCATCTCCTTGTCTTCCTCCATGCCCACCACTATGAAATCAGCTAGGAAGATAAACTTATCTACCTTTACTAGCACATCTTCTATCACTCCTCGTGGATGTTTCAATGATCTATCCGCCAGCTGCAGAGTGACAATCATGGGTCTAGCTTCACCTAACCCTAATCGTTTGAAAATAGATAAAGGCATGAGGTTAATACTGGCTCCCAAGTCACCTAAGGCTCTCTCGAAGATCAAGTTCCCTATCTTACATGGATCGTAAAATCGTCGGATCCTTCAAATCTTCTATGGTGCTCCTCCCAAGAATGTACTTATTCATATGTTCACTGTCTCAAAATCTGATAACCTTATTTTCCTTGATAGTATATCTTTCATAAATTTGGCGTAGTTGGGCATCTGTTCCAAGGCATCTGCAAACGAAATATTGATATGCAATTTAAACTTGATAGGCCGATTTATGCTAAGTAAAATGTGTACGCCTATGTGCGCAAGTGCATGCGTTGCCTCAAGTAATATAATGATAAGTGAGTATCGTTCCCACGGAGAATTGGGTTATTAAGTATCGACTCTAGTCTAGCCTATGCTCTATTTGGATGGTGGGAAAATCTGGTTTAAAACTCAAAGACACTAATCTAGGCATGCAAGAATGACTCTATAAAGACTAAAAAGCCTTAGGGCATAGATTTCACCTAAACAATGATGTATCAACCTCCTAACCTAATTAATCAATGATCAATTTCATCATGAAGATGGCGATTTCACTAATGTATATTCGAATCTCTCCCGAGCCTCTGCACACTACCCTTAGAAAAGGTTATACTACATCTCTGCCTCAAACCATCATAACTAAGGATGCGTTGAACCCTATAAATCTTAATACCACACCTAATCTCACTTATATCTCTATCTCATGATAATTAGAAGGTAAATCATCCATGATCTAATTTTAACTCTCACTTCTCAGATCTTGAATCTAAACAAAATACTCAACATAAATATGAAATAAAACATAAATTAATATAAATTAGGAGAGATTTATACAAACATGCCTTTGGCTACATCTAAACCCTAAGAAAACTAACTAAAACATAAGTTGAAAAGTAAATACAACCATCAAAAGAAAGAAAAACGAAAAAGGTAAGAGAGAAAACAAATTTGGTGTTGAAGCTCCTTTCTTCTCCTCCATTATCTTCTTCTTCCTCAAGTGTTCTTCCACTTCCAAGAACAAACCCTAGGGTGTTTCCACCCAAAGGGAGCTTGTTCTCCCCCAAAAACACCCAAAATTCGTCCCTCACTTTCGTTTTTTCGGGTTTGAGCTTTAAAAACCTCAATTATGAGCTCAAAATGGGCTAAAAATCAACCCAAAACCAACCCTGAACGCCTTGATGTCGTTTGGAAACGTCACAACATCGGGATGCTGCATTTCTGCAGCTCTGCAACGTCACGACGTTGGAACGTCTTTGTTTCAGCTTTCCTATTTTTGCACCAACTTTGTAAGGCCATAACTTTGTCATCCGAACTTCAATTTTGGTGATATTAGACTCCTTGGAAATATTAGAGAGTGTAGAATCTAGTTATGGCCAGAAATAACACTTTAGAAATGATGATAAAGACGTAAGTTACAAAATGCTCCAACTGGTCACTTTTGAGTTCTCTTCTATTCTTCCTTCAACTACCAAGAGTCATAACTTGACCATTTGAAGTCCAAATGGAGTGAATAAGGTCTCTTTGGAAAGCCTGAGAAGTCTCCTATCCATCCATATAAATATTGTATCAATTTGGGATCATCTTATAGCTGAAAGCATCAAAACATAGTAGCTGCTGCTGCATGTGTAGTTTGCTAATTTTTGGGCTTTATCTCTTTGTTTTTTCTGCATATTGGCTCATGGTTGACCTAATCACAAATTGAACATTTAGAGCATTAGATCACTAATTTATATAATGAAACTACTAAAAATAAAAGAAAAACATATTGATAAAATGAGTATAAAGTATACTCATCAGTAGAGATAGAGACACACCACCAGCCACCTTCTTTGAATTTTCAAGATCTTTTCCTTAGAGGTGCTTGAAGGATCCCGACCCGGATTAACCTCATGAACCCGAGGGGACCTCCCGGCACTCCAACGGATATAGAAACATTTCCTTAAAATCATCAATTAAAATCCGTGGAGCGAACCCCTTTACAATCCTTAACATTTCTTTAGAAAATAATGCGGAAGTGAAGTGGTAAATTTTTTTAAATTTTTTCTTCTTTTCTTTTTTTTTTCAAACACTTAGATTTTTTTATTTCGTAAAATCGCAGTTTCCTCCGTTTCTTCTGACTTCTTCCTAAATTTACAAAACCTGATAAAAGTATTTAAAAACACTTCTAAACTTCAATTTTCAACTTCCATATTAGGACTCCTCGTCCACAACCCAATCAAACACAATATACATACATATACATTTATTTACTTCAAATCATCAAAACATTCAAACCTTCTTCTATTCCATGCACATTTTTATCAAAAGATTGGGCTTAAGCCGACCGCCTACGTACCTCATCCACTGAGGATCAAAGCCCACGTAGTTCATTTTCAAATATATACATATATACACATATATACATGACAAAATCTTCAACATATACAATATGCAAAATATTTATACAATGCAGTTCACAGACGTCGTCTCCTCGATGGCTCGACTCACTGCGCAGGAGGGTACTCTACCGGCGCACCTGTCTCAAGTCCTGAAAATGGTTTTTTTTTAAACATACGGAAAAGAGTGAGCTAAAGGAGCTCAGTGAGTGTACATTTTTATTTAGATAACGTTTTCAGTATATAGCAAAGTAATAAATACTTATATAATTAAAAATCCATTCATGCCTTAAACTTTCTTTCTTTCTTTATTTATTTCTTTCTGATGGAACCCAGGGGATAAACACACCACGCCTGGTATTGACGGTGAGGGATACTTCCTCATTCTAGTCATAACTACTACGCTCGCGAAGAAACTCACGCTTGCATAGGTTCCACTATAGCACTTATCACGTGTAAGGATATTACTCTAAACACTCATTTCCCTCCCTGTTAAGAACTCCATAACTTTTACCTCTAAATCCCACGCCTTAAAGCAATTCCTACCATATCATCATACTACTACATAGGTTACAGAACTATCAAGAAAAACATTTCTTCAAAATACATTTATAAATCCATTTAAATCCTTTACTTTATCATTAAAACACATATGCATTTTTACACATTTTTAAACTTTCATAATGCCTTTTAACATATGCATACATATTTAATATACATATATAAACATTTACATTAAACTTTTCATTTCAACATTTAAAATCTTTCACTTTTAAAACTCAATTTTCAAAATCGGGCTTTACACTCACGCTACCACAAACTAATCCCGCTTTGCTTCCCGTCGACCCCGCTTTCCCGTCCGACAGTCCTTCACCTTTTCAAGAAAACCACAACTACACATTAATCATAACTTCCATCCACCATACACATTCATTTAAATCCAAATGAACAAATTACCCTGAGCACTAAAAACCACCATTTCGGGGCCAACCTTTCAACAATACTCTAGACTTTATGACTAAAAAAGTATTCAAACTGTTCAAAAATTATGAAACCTCCATGATCAGTCCTTTATATATCCAATGACATCTCTTAAATTTTCAATTTAAAATTATTTCTTCTCCTCAACCACATAACATAAGTTACAGCATGTTTTAAATGCCAACTTGGTTAACTCACTGAATCACCTACTGTTATCCTTGATTTATGGGATCTTAACTATATAAATTTGAAATGGTTTCTTCACTCATTTGAAGCTATGGTTCTAATTTTTCTTCTCCAATTGGAATCACCCAATTTGGATCACCAAAACTCAAGTTATTGTATTTTACATCTAGATGACTCAATTTGGCAGAACAGAATCTGGACATAGCTCCACTTTGATAAATTTTCTGGGCACTTTGGGGTTATAATTTGCATGCACTTCCTTCATATAAAAATTTCCCCTAGAAGTATATTTTACCCAGAATTTTGAATCACTCAATTTGGATGAGGGAAACTCCACTTATGGCTAAAACACTACAACCATACCCAAAACAGAGCAAAATCAGTGAGTTACATGAGCTCACTTTTCAGTCCGTATTTGGGAGCCTTAGAGCTACAATTTGCCCTTGGTCCCTTCTATACATTTGTAGCCCTATCTCTTATGGTTCTTTACCAATTGAAATCAATTCATTTGGATGATTCTAACTTAATCTATAGCCAAAACAAAAACAGGGGTTTTACAGAAATTTTGACAGCATTCCCTTTACTTTACCCAACATTCTCCTTTACAACTATTCCATAATACCTCACCTCATAAATCCCTTAACCAATTTCAACATATCATACAAAATTCAACATCAAACCCTAACCATTCACTCACTTGATTTTTCAAACCCTAACCTAATCCATTTCTTTCTCAATTTCTATCAAAATCATCATGATTCAACCTTAAATACCCAAATTCTAACATCCATACAAGAAAATCAAGACATTAGGCATGAAAAACATAAAAATCCAACTTTCCCACCATTAGAAACTTACTTGTTCTTGGTTTTCTTTGGCTTCTCTCCCTTGATATCACTTGGAGATCACTTGAAAGCTTGAATGAGGAGAAAAATCACATCTCATACCTTGGCCCTACACTTTTTCTTCTTCCTTCTCCTTTCTCTCCTTTCTTTTCTCTCTTTTCTCCCCTCTCCTCCTCTCCTACGGGTTGCCTTAGAAATTTTGAGACCAAAATATGAGTTTTGGCTTTTGTCTCACAACTTCCAAAATTGCCCTTGAACCAAAGAATCTCATTGGTCCATTTTCATGAGTCACTAACCCTAACTTAGCCCTAAAAAATTTTGATTGGCTCTTGTGCCCAAGAATCTCATTGGTCCATTCTCATGATATTTTAATCATAACTTAGCCATTAAGAAAGGTTTTGATTGGCTCTTATAATAAAATATCTCCCTTATAACAGCTTTTATCTTAGTTTCACCTTATACTGCTTTTATACCGATTAAACATCAAAAATATTCTATGGTCGTCTAAACTTCCCATTGACCATGAAATATTCTAATTAAACTTTCACAAAGGGATTCCGCTCAAATCACGTAAATCGATTTAAAATCATTAAATCTAAATCCCGACAATAGCGACATATCCGACCACGCTCGGATCGCTCAAAATTATCTAAACGACTCGCTTTCACCCGCTTCAGTTTCGTTAGACTTCTATAATTAATTCGACATTTTCAGATTTAGCCCAATTTCGAAAAATTCAAACAGCTCCAAATTTCAAACCGAAATCACTATTCACTTAAATCTCCACTCTCTTCTAACCATCGCTCAAAGTCATAGGAATCAAATTTCTTAAAATTCCTCGCAAACCCCTCCATCCGATATAATAAAATCATTCCTTAGGGCATTCGTGAAAATTTTCGAAAAATTTCACTTTATGCCCAAATGACGTCCGGAGCATTCTAAATTTAATCTACCTCGTTTTTTATCATTGACCTCTAACTGGGCCTCAAAACTACTATTATAACATTCAATCAGGTTGGGGTTTTACAGTGCTTGTTTTGAAAGAAAAATCTTTCTCTCACTAGTGCTTTCAAGAAAATATTTTTTTCTTGTTTGTGAAAATATTTGTCCTCTTTTAAGTTAGAGAGAAAAACACCATAGCCACCATCCTTGCTCCTACAAGCTTCTTCTATTAAAGTGGGTGTTTTTTTTGGGTAAAATCTCTTTCTCTCTCTTGTTCTTTCAAGAAAATCATTTGTTCTTATTTTTGAAAATGGGTTGAGGTCATCTATTCACTCTACTCTCAAAGAAACTATGTTTTATGGAGAAAACTTGTGTTTTCTTCATGATGGATCTTCAAGAGGAAGGCCAAGATCAAGCTTGGGAAGGACTCCAAGAATTTCTCGAGAGATGATGGTGAGAAGTTGAGGTGAGAAGGTTCTGTGAAGTAGTCCATAAGGGATTTCAGGCTTCAAGCTAGGTAAATCCTTGTACACCCAGCTTATATGCATCATAGAGGAAATTTTGATAAGTCGTAGGCCCGTGGTTTTTTACCTCCTAGGAGGTTTTCCATGATAAATCTATGTCTCCATATTGTCTCTACTTCTCCTTTTATTTTTGGTATATAATTTCAATTTTGTGATGTGAAATGGGTGTTGAGCATTTGATTATTGAATGATAGGTTAAGTGTTTGAATTATAGTTCTTGTGACTTGCATTTATAAACTGTTTAGGGAGTGTTGTTGCATCCTTACATTTGATAAAATCTAGAAGAAATTGATTTCAAGTTGCTATAAGGAAACTCCTTGAGAAATTTTTGTTATCGTTGGCTGTTGAATTTGTTTTTCAAAGAGTTTGTAAAAAAAAAACCTATTAAGCCCCCTCTAGGTGTAATTCTTAAGTGAGAATCAACCTACAATTGGTATCAGAGCAGGTTCTTAAAGCAAAAATCATTTTCGATCCTTGAATCTCAATTATGGAACATCATCAAGAGGGTGCTTCAATATGGAGACCTCCTTTCTTAACTGGTGATAATTACCCTCATTGGAAAGTAAAATGGATTATTACCTTAAAAATGCAAAGTGAAAAATATGGAATAATATCGAAGTTTGGTTGAATCCAACTAATAAAAGGATAGAGAAGGTAGACCAACAAGTGTGGTTAAGGATAAAGTAGAATGGGACAAACATGAGAATGAGGCTAGTGAAAACAATGGTAGAGCTATGTACTCAATCTCAATGCCATTAGTACGGATGAATTCCATATTATTGCTACTTGTCCATCGGCAAAGGAAGCTTGGGACATTCTCCAAGTGATCCATGAAGGAACCAATGTAGTGAAACTGTCTAAACTTGATGTGTTAAACCTCTAAGTTTGCGTCAATTAGGATGGAAGAGCATGAGACTTTTGGAGAGCTTTATGCAAGATTGATGGACATTTTGAAATACAATTTTAATCTAGGTGAGTCTATCTCTAACTCAAAAGTAATAGGAAAAATTCTAAGATCTCTTCCGGAGAGATTAAAACATAAGACATTGCCATTGAAGAGTCCAAGGATATGGATACCTTGAAATTAGATGATCTTGTAGGCTCCCTACAAGATTTTGAAATGACTCTTATTTCACTTAGGACAACAAAAAGTGATTTTGCCACCGAATGTCCCTCAAGGAAAAAGGGAAAGAAAGCCTTACAAGTCACATAGAGCGACACCGAATCATATCATTCAAGTGAAAAATAGGTAAATGAAAGTGAGGAGTGCATTGATTTTACACCCTTTATGGTTAGTGTCATTGAGGATTCCTCAAAGGAAACCTGGTGAGTCTAGTGGAGTCGTATGACTCAAAGATGATGGAATGTGAGTTTTGATCAAAGATGAGACTCAGACAAATGAGTGCTTAAGTCTCAAGAAGGAACAAGTTATGTGGAAGGCTTCTAAAAGGAGCCTAATCAATGAAGTCAAGACTCTAAAGGATGAAAAGAAGTCAATGCTAGGTAAAATTGCTTTCCTAGAAAAAGAACACTTTGAGATGAAGAAAAAATGTGATGAATTGAAGAGTGAAAATTAAGTGTTAAAGGAAGAATTGAGTCTTGGGAAAGAAGAGTCACATCCTAGCTCTAAAAGACTAAATGAGTTGATCAACTCGGGGAGAAAATATGTTGATAAATGAGGCTTAGGTTGTTAGAGAAGTGCTCTAAAGGCAATCGCCATTAGCACTTATTGTACTCACTACATATTATTTCATATGAAAGACTTCTTCATTAATTTGATATTCATACGTTGAATTAATATATATCTTTAATTGAATTAATGAAGTCCATGATACATAACATAGAATGAAGGAAATCATGATGGGATCATCATAATAAGATTCCAACATGCAATTATGTTAGTGTCTAAATTATCCTAGTCATAGATCAAATGCAGACTGACATTGTTGATCTTGACAAACTAGCACATGTCATACTCCTTCATTGGATCAAGCAGTAGATCTTATAAACTGTGATCATGAGTTGATAAGAGTTGACATATGGATGTTACTAAGAGTAGCGTTATTACCTGAGACCTCACAAGAGACAATCATATGGATCATCTATTTAAATGTAGATGATTGTCTCATCATAACAATGGTACAAGTATCCTTAGACTTGAGGTGCTCAAGGATATCTTGGATGTGATTATGTACTTTGACCTCGATCCATGTTGCCTCTTAGAGGTCACTCTTTAGATAATAGTCGGATATAGATTAAGGTGTTAGAAGGTGATTGAGTAGCTAACAAAGGATTCACCACTCCCAATAGAGAGAGGGTATACCTATGGCCTCTTATCGGAATCATTACTCGGAAATCTCTGGCCAAAGTGGAAATGCCATGAAGAGTGTCTTCGCATCACCCGACTCTCCTGGGCCATGGGGGTCACGATAAATGCTAGATCGCTGATGACTTGGGTTTGATTCAATAGCTGAATCATAATAATATTACACCTGTGAATCCCAAATGTGTGCTGAAGCACACTTAGAAGAGTATGGAGCTGATAGATGAAACTGGATTTCCAGACAGATCCAAATATGAGGGAGTTTATTCTTGAGAATTGAATGTCATGGGATTAGTAGAATCCTGGGTTCGAAGGCCCTTACTAAGAGAGATAACAGGCTTGGGCTTGTTCTTCGACTTAAAGCCAATGAAGGAACACGCCATAACGCATAGGGATGCGTGTAGCCTATCATCCCTTAAAGTAAGGGGCATTTTAGACATTTCACAAGCTAGTGTTTTCCTATAAAAGCTTCTTTATGGAAAACCCTAACTAGAACACAAAACACAAAGCCATTTATTCTCTACTCTCTTGAAAGTGTTCAAGAGAGTTTGAGAGGAGTTTCTTCAAGAACTCCTCTTTAAGAGACCGGGTTTTGGCTCCCTCTTCAGATCGAGACTTGGCTAGCATTGAGACTTCTTCCGAGACAGTCGCCTTGGAGGTTGTCGACCCCACTCTTCGTGGTGGATACAAGCAGAGGCTAACCTAGGACTCTGCCCGGCTTCGGCTTTTGCCGCCCACCAAGAGACTGTTTCTTTAAACTGACATAAGGTAACTTCAGACCCTCTCTTGGTGTGTAGAACCAATTTGATGCCCCAAGGGGTCCTCAAGGGTTTTGTTGAGTTTTTTTTTTTTCACTGCTTTTGTCATGTGATGCCACCCTCAAAACTCTTCATAGGTTTCATAGATGAGTCCACCACTCCTAGTAGTGGTAAAACTACCTTTATTAAGCCTTGTGAAGAGGTGTCTCCTAATAAAATTGAGTCTAAGATGAAATCTCAATGCACTCATTGAACCAAAATGGGACACATGGCCAATAGATGTTATGTGAGAATGATTAAAAATTTTCAAAGAAAGCTAAGCTACTTGAGGAATGAATCAATGACCTTAGGAAATAGGTTCATGCAAGGGAGAAAGAACATTGTCAAGAGGGATACAAATATCCCTCCTCAAAATGGTGTCTCCTTAATGGAGAAACTAAAGTCATAAGAGTCAAGAAAATATAGGTGAAAATTTTTTATCAAAGGTGTCTTATTACACATAAAAAACTTAGAGCAAGTGAATCACATTCTTGGTACTTTGATAGTGGTTGTTCATGTCACATGACAAGAAACAAATCATTCTTCACAAGTTTCACTAAATTTGAAAGAGGAAATGTGATTTTTGGTGATTGTAATGTTCTTGTCTGAAGGGGAAGGGAACAATTTATGCTCCCGCATCCGATTCAGGCCACAAAGAGGGCCGAGCTAAATCAACAAAATTTATATACACCTGAAGCCTTCCTACACGGCCGTAGTCAAGCTACCGCAAAGATAGTGGTCTAGGCCTAAATACCTGACGCTTATCCAGAATGATACGCATGAGTGTAAAAGGTAAGGCTTTCTTATTTGGACTTTTGGATTTGTTTCAAATGGGAAGTAGTTTGAAAATTGGAGGAATTGTAAAACTAAAAGTAAATTGTGAAAAGTTAACTTAAGATTTAGGTCACTAATCCTGGTAAGTTAGGCAAACAAGGTCCTCGGGTTTATCCGTTATGACAAGCAACCTATAGTCCCCGCATAACCGGATTCTTATGTTTAACTAGCAAACCTCACCCTAACAACAAATTCCTATTTGAGTCAACATTGCAGTGGCATGCAGCTATGGGCCCTTTTTCAGTTTTGAAACCCTAGCATTAAATATCATTTCAGAGGCTCAGAAGACTATCTAATGAACCACAAGACATCTAGCAATAAGTATGCAATCGTATCCTAAAGCATTGAGAGTATTGGCCAAATCAATAACATTCAAAGCTATTCAACTTAATTTGAGAAGATGAGGACCATGCAAATATGCACTGTGACTTTCAAGACAAGAGGACAACATGCATATGCCCCAATAACCAAGCTTTAGCTTCCTTCCTCTTCAAAGAAGCCGAGTATTAGCCAAGCATCTCGAGTTGTCATCCTCAAGAGTGGTGTTTCAAGTGCCCAAGAAAATATGAAAGAGAGAGAAGAGAGAAAACAAAACCCAACTAAAATGACTTTACTGCCAAAATGAAAAATCCTACAAATTCTTCTCTCCCCTTGCTCCAAAATTCTCCCAAAATTCTATATTTATTACAAAAAGAGAGGGGTTTATATAGGCCACCCTTAATACATGAAAATACCAAAAGCCTACAAATTTGGCTGTTAAAAGGACAAGAGAGTAATACACCAAATTTGAAGTCGGTTGCACTAATTTACAGAAACATGACGAGGCAGTGAATTTTAAGAATCAAGATTCTCGCTAGGTAGCGAAATCACAAGGCATAGTTTAAAATAGGAAATTTCGCTGTTGGCTCGGGCAATTCCTCGGCTTAGTTTACAAATTCCCCGCTTAGCTTAGCCGAATACCCTTTCGTGAGTAGCGAACATGAAATTTCATAGAACAAAGGCCTAGCTAAAACCCCGTGTCTAGCGAATCCACACTACTGAACTTGCGAATTTTCGCTAAACTCGGCTAAATTTTCGCAATCCCAAATAAATTTTCGCAGCTTAGCTAAAATTGGCCGGGCCTGGCCGATTTTCACCATTTGCCTCCCGGTTTCAACACGCATCAATTTTCTTCACTTGCCTTCATTTCTTTTTCATTGATTCTGGCTGGTTGATATTGACACACTTGAGTTCAAACTTCATGATTCATCATACATCCCGATATTGAACTGCTAAAGTGCGCAAAAACTTGCAAAACAGCCAAAAAATACTCTAAATGGCATATGTTAATAAAAAGACTCGAACATCAATTGGTGGCGAATGACATTAATGAGCAAAGCACTCAAAACCTATCTAACATAGGTTCAAAATTGCACTTTTGGGGCATTAATCACACCCCTCAACCGAAACGCTAGTTATCCCAGCAATGCAAAAACATGCATGAGATGCATGTAGTGATTTTCAAAAATTTATGGGTTTACGCATATAAATGTAAAGCATCTTTAAATTGAAAAATGGACACCAAGTTTGAAAACCGACATGAAAGAGCCAAAACCATACAAGAACAATTTTAGGTCAATATTGGTTCCATGATTCTCAACTTGAATTTCCACCTAAGTCTAATGGTTCTTTATATAACCAGATTACGCCAATAAATTGCAAATGTCCTCCCCAACCTAGCAACGACATGGCCTTAAGTCGTTGAACAAACCAGATAAGGACAGTTACGCGACTTCTTCTTATTCAACAACACCAGAGGATGCAAATGCTTAAAATTCGACTTCACCAAAGTCCGTAATCTGGGGTCCACCCGATGACTCCCAACCACTCAAGGTTTAGGGGCATCAAGTCAAAAGGATCAATGATCATTAACTCCACAGCTTCACTCCCGACCGTATGACTTCAAAATCAAGCACCAAGCACTGTTAGGACTCTACTTATCCACCCATGTAACTAACACTAAATCGATGACCCCAACCACTTAAGGCTTAGGGCATCTAAGTCAAAGGTTTTCGCCATACACCCTGACCGTGCTCTGGCTTCTCAAGGCAAAACTTCACGATTTTATTTTTCTTTTTCTTCTTTTCTTTTTCTTTTTCTTTTTGCTTTTTCTTTTCTTTTCCTTTTTGGAAGACAACATTGGTCTTCATGTATGGGTAACACAAACCTATCTTAGGTTGCCAACATGCCTAAGGCCGGCTATGCAAAGCGAAAGGAAGCAAACAAATTCACAGCCTATTGAAATAACTGAGTGCAAAGGTGTGAATTAGCATAAGGAGAAATTTTCAAGTCGAAAGCATGCTGGAACTTCAATTGACTAAAACATTGATTCAAGCATGGAATTTTGCTCTTAACATAAAGGTGACAAATGATTCAATTTTCCAACAAAACCAATTCAATTGTCCATCTGTGAGCAAATTCAATTGTTCAATTGAAAAGAAAAAACATTTACATGGTAAAGGCACAAAACATGATATGCAAAAAGCTCATGTGATATATACTCGAATAGCTTTTGATATAGCCAAAGTGGCTAATACATGAATATAAAGCTAAACACAAAAAATACCATCGCCTCACTGTGGCTAATACATAAATCCTAATCAAAATCGCAGGCAGCTGATAAATGCAACGGCATGAAAATCATAAAGAGACCTAACCACCTCACCGCCGTGGTGGTGGCGGCGTGGGTTCTAAGCCGCCACGTCGCAAGCAGCCCAAAACATCTAAAGAGGCTGCATCCGCGGTGGCCTCTCTTCTCCGATCAAGGACACGAGAATGATCCTGATGCGCCATGATCCTGTCAAGCATAGAGTAGCATCAACAACCTCCTCCTCGATCCCGGTCGCATCGGGTCGCCTTCGCGGTGGTCGCTTAACAGACAGATAGCATCCATCACACCAGCCTATCTCTCTCCGAGCCGCACGATCAGATCTCGCGAATGGTGTGTCAATAGGATGGGCCGGGAGCATTCGCCGTACCGCCGACATGTAGTCCGTGGAGGAGGGGATGGCTGCGGATATCTGTGGAACCGACTCGCCGTATCTCGGGCTCAGGCGTATATCATCCGCATGGTGGTCCTCAACCTCCTAACCCAGATCTCCTCCCCGGGTCCCGTGGTCGTGAGGTGAAAGATACTCGGCATAAATAACACCCGCCCACCGATTACGACCGGGGGCACATCAACCTCATCTCGATCCCGGGCTCCCTGAATCTCCATATGCTCGAGAACCCGCATAGGAGTCTCAGACGGGGTAGCTGAATAATGCTCTTCTCGTCGTATTTCAGTCCTTCCGATGGACTTCTCTCGACCGCAAAAGAGAGGCTACTCAGCCGTAGGGACTCAAACTAATATCCCTCCGAGATCCCAGAAGAGCCTCCAATATGGCTCCCCTCCGTTGTACGTAATGCCGCTTTAAATAAGCTCGTCCCGAACAAATGGTCGATCAACAGATAAGGAGGCGAGCCGCCTCCTATAAATACCGGTCCAAAGAAGGGTGTCTCTCGCCGCTGTCGAATCCATTCAGATGAGGCGCAGGGCCCAATCTCTCAACCCTTCCGCATTGGCCGCGGTATACGCAGTTAAGAGCTTCGAACATCGCCGCCAGTACTCCGCAGCCGATCATCAATATCAACCGGCTCACGCGACTATCATCTCTGCACGCCATCGAGCGTAGAACCGCAACACTCACTCGCGTAGTAATACCCGCTTCGGGTCATGAAAGGCAATAGCGAATAATCCTCGATCAATCTCATGGACTCCCAGATTCAGAATCAGTCTCGCGACGGACGCCGTGAGTACGCACTTCATGGAACGGTTCACGATGGAGTCGCATATTCTCGAATGGGTTCTACAAACAACGGCCGCCGAATCCTCGAGGCAAAGCGACAACCGGGTGATGAAGTCGCCGCGCCAGATAGGATCGGTGACGGCCGGGCCGAGAGGTGATGATGACTCGCTCGGGCCCGACGTGCAGTTCGGGCTGAGGGCCCGCCTCCGAACTCCTCCGAGGTACAGGATTAGCACCCGGTCCCATCCGTGTCCGATAGCGAATAAACCCGAGGCCTCGCATCGCCGGGACCGGCATGTACCGAGCCGGACCGAGCCGGGCCTCCCTATCGGTGTAATCGAACCACCGGTCAACGCGGACCCACCCCGAGTACTCTAACCATACTGTAATCGAAATAAAAATACCGGAAGAGGGGCTCGACTCCACTCGTGAAATGTAGCCGAGGCTCTCTGAGGTGGGACTGAGATCGGTGGGAACACCGCCAACTAAGGGCTTCATCGACCGCAGTATTACGTAAGAGGCCAGAAACTGTGGCCTGTGTGGGCGCCGCAGCAGCGTAAGCCCAAACAGACTCACCTGGTCATAGGTAAGGTCGATCGAGTTTCGAGGCACCTACCACGGCCACGCGGCAAGAACAACGACGGCTAGGAAGTGTAGTGGCTGCTCTGCCACGGCTCAAGCAGCAGATCGGGAGGGCCTCTCACCGGGGGCCACCGGTAGGCTCCGTCACGCTAGCGGCGCAGAGGTCGAAAGCCTGGCTGGCCACTGTGGGCAGAGACTGTGGTTTCACTAGGAGGAGAGAGATAAAGTGATCAAGCCACAACCCTCCCCCTTCTTATAGCCTAGTTGAAGCAACTGAAGAGTCATTTCCTCATATTTTTGCCATTTTAGCGATTTTTTTTTTTTTTTAAAGTCAAGTACATCTCCCGCAGACTTCAAAAAATTTCACTTTAATATTGATAATATAAAAAACTAAAAGATTATGATAAAATTATTGGGATGATACTATAATTAGAAATTTAATACAAATTACCATTATATATAAACAAAATTACTAAAAAACAAATCTAATTTAGGAAACTTTCTAAAATAATCAAATTATCAAAATTAACTAAATTAAGACAGAAAGTAAAAATTATGGAACTGCAATTCGGTTTTTGAAAACACCGAACCAGCTCAATCTCAAAAATTACTCAAGGGGGGTCAAGGAGAATGATCTCCTCAACCCCTTGCAAGAGCCTGACATTCCATGTGTTGGGTGACCAATTCGTTAGCGGTCCTTGCCGATGGTTTTGAATCGGTTGCAATCGCTGGCCAGTAGGTCGATACAGGACCAAAATTTCCTTTATCTCCTGACGATTACTCCCCTCGCAATTCCTGGGCACTTTGTTTTCCTGCACACTGACCAATTGAAACAACTTCATCAGTTATATGATTTTCATTTTCTAGCAACTCATGTTTGTTGTTCAAATGAAAGATGTTTAACTCCAAGGTCATGTTACCAAAGGTTAGTTGCATGACTCATTCCTATAATTTATTATTACTGGCCGTGGGCCGTAAATGGTCTTCCTAATATGATTGGTACATGATTGGGTTCACTTGCAATTGGCTCAGTGTCAAGCACCACAAAATCTACTGGGTAGTAGAATTTGTCTATCTTTACTAAGACATCCTCAACTATCCCCTTAGGGATTTTCACCGGGATTCATCTACCAATGATAAGTAGGGATGTCAGAAGTTTAAGTTCACCTAAACCTAACTGCTTGTATACTGAATACGACATTAGATTCACACTGGCTCCTAAATCAAGCAATGACTTGTCTATGCAATTCCCACCAATATTGACTGAAATTGTGGGAGATCCTGGATCCTCAGATGGATACAGTATTTGCTTTCGATTATGGCACTGGACTACAAGGAGAATGCCTTCTTCTCAATGCGTGCCTTAATCCCTTCTTAATCGTGCAAAGATCTTCAAAAATTTGCATAAGGTGGACTTGTTTGATTATGTCCAAAAGAGAGAGCACCTTCACTTGCCTTGGGGACTCTAAAATGCCCGCTTGTCGAGATGCCTCTTCGCTCTAAGTGCTCAGGGAAATGGAGGTGGTAAGGGCGTATTTCATTGAATCCTCCTTAGAGAATATGCTCAGACAATTCTTCCCCGATTGATTCTTCAATGTGTTTCGCATAGGTTGATCAACCCTTTTCCACTCCTCGTACTATCGCCTTTAACTTCATCCATTCCCGAATTGTTTGGATGATCTGGACCTCATTGATTCCTTAGGATTTGGAAACTGTTTGATGGAAACCTCCCTTTTATCTTGCACTCTAGCAACTTGTCGATCTCTGGGTGATTGAATAATATGTCACAATTTTCTCAAGCTGAGGATTGCTCTAAGCCCATCTTATTCTCTTTATCTGAATTCCTCAACAAGACAATTCTTTCGTACACAGACATCGATTCCTTTTGCTCTCAACAAAGTCAAGCCACCACCTTACTCAAATTTACACAGGCTCAAGGTTTCACCTGAGAAGAGGATGATGGTCATGGATCATGAGGGGAACCAACCGAGGTTCGCACCCGGGGGTACATAGGCAGGGGGGTTGGGTCTCCATGAAAGGTTGCAGTGATTCCCTCCAATTGGAATTGTAGGTACGGCCATGGAGCATCGGGATTGTTGTGGCTTCTAGCTTTCCTACAAGGCTCGCACATTCCGACATCAAATCCTTCACCGTTGTAAGCATAGGACATGGTTCTACCGGGTGCAATAGGATTGGAATTGTGCAAGGATTGACTGTGTAGGATTTTCTTAAATACCGTGAGATGCACCTCTTGGAGCGGTTTGCCTTCAAGCTCCTCCACTTTCCTTGCTAGGGTTGAAATCCTAAATTTCATCTCTATTTTTCCGGCAAAGGTGCATACATCCCACCTCAAGTTAACCGTGGTCTCATCCTTTCCAATTTCAGTGGTTAGCCTGCCCCAACCCCAAGCTCTACTATACGTAATTTAAAAATCCATGGCTTCGTCCGATGCTTACTTAGAAAGTCTCTCCACACATGGTTTCCAAAAAGCCTTCATTTCATGGCAGAGACATACCACCATAGAAATGGTTTACCAACATCCATGTATCAAACCCATGGTGTGTGGGCATGCACCGATGGTCAGCAAATCTTCCAACACCGGTAAAATCTTCACCATCATGAGCCGTAGCGTATAAAATTTGTCTTTTCAAATTATTAGTCTTATGAGCACCGCTAACTTCTTCAGAATTCATTTCAAGAACTCAAATTTCAATTTCTAATGGTTCTGTGATCTCGAGTTCAAATGCAAATTGCCTCATTCTTTAAATAAGGTGGAAATGCTTTCACTTTAGCAAATCCATGTCCATCATACCTTCCTTAAAGGTAGTGCAAACCTCCTCAAAATCCCTAATATGAGTGTATGGATTTTCATTTTCCATACCATGATATGTGGGGAGTAGGGGTACCAAATATGGCCTCACTGCTACATCTTCACAGGAGGAATGATACAGAGATGGGGCACTAACTCTAGGAGGGTGGATGATCCTCATGGTTCTATAAGCATTTGATTCATGGGGGTTCCTGGTTGACTCGTTGTTCCTCAGGTATGGGATCCATGGCACAAGATAGTACACGACTTCACCGACCGGGTCGCGTTGTGCACGATTCTATGCGCTTTTCCCGAGTTCTCCGTCTCCGATCGAGATAATAATAACCGTTACCAAAATCGAGACACAACAAAGAGCACAAACCAACTTGCAAAAGGTTAAAATTAGCTAACAAAATAAACTCGAATGAAAAGTAAAACAAGGCAACACGCTATGATGAAAATCGCAATTCTCGCAACCGGTTACAAAAAGAGGTGTGGCAGCCATTCCTTCACTGATGTCGATCAAGTACACTCAACTTACCATTAGTAGCGTTTGGCACCATCCATTTCGCAACGGCGCCATTCACCGCGCTACGCAGGCTGAGCTAAAATCAACAAAATTTATATACACCTGTTTCCACACGCCGTAGTCAAGCTACTGCAGATAAAGGGTCTAGGTCGAACACTAGGGATGGCTTTTGTCCTAAGAATGATACGCATGAGTGTAAAAAGGTAAGGCTTTCTATTTGGACTTTTGGATTTGTTTCAAAACAGTGGAAGTAGTTTGAAAATTGAGGAATTGTAAAAACTAAAAGTAAATTGTGAAAAAGTTAACTTTGAAGATTTAGGGTCACCAACTTGGTAAGTTAGTGGCAACAAGTGTCCCTGTTTTATCCTCAAGTATGACAAGCAACCCATAGTCCCCTGCATAACCGGATCTATGTTTAACTAGCAAACCCCACCCTAACAACAACTCCTATTTGAGTCAACACAGCATGCAGCTATGGCCCTTTTCGCCTTGCTTGAAACCCTAGCATTAAATATCGCCTCAGAGGCTCAGAAGACCATCTAATGAACCACAAGACATCTAGCAATAAGTATGCACTTATCCTAAAGCATGGAGAGTATCACAAATCCAATAACATTCAGTTATTCAACCCTAATTTGAGAAGATGAGGACCATAACAAGACTGACTTTCAAGACAAGAGGACAACATGCATATGCCCCACAACCAAGCTAGCTTCCTTCCTTCAAAGAAAGGAGGCTAGCTACATCTCGAGTCGTCATCCTCAAGAGGGGTGTTTGGCAGCCAAGAAAATAAGGGAAAGAGGAGAGAGAAGAGAGAAAAACAAAACCCTAACTAAAATACGAGACTTTATTTACAAAAATGAAAACTTACAAATTCTTCTCTCCCCCTTTGCTCCAAAATTCTCCCCAAAAATTATATATTTATTACAAAAAGAGAGGGGTTTATAGAGGCCACCTCAATACATGAAAATACCAAAAAGCCTACAAATTTGGCTAAGCAAAGGATTAAGAGAGCACACACCAAATTCAAGCCGACGTAAGATTAATTACAAAAACACGACGAGGCGCGTTGAATTTCGCTAAGACCGAAGAATTTCGCTAGATCGAAGAATTTCGCTAGGTAGCGAAATCACAAGGCATAGCGAAAATAGGAAATTTCGCTAAGGCTTGGCAATTCTCGTTTATTACGAAATTTCCTCGCTAGCTTAGCGAAATTTCTGAGTAGCGAATCATGAAATTCCCGTCAGGAACAAAGGCTCAGCGAAAACCCCGGTGTCTAGCTTAAACCACAATTTCGCCGAACTTGCGAAACTTTCGCGAAACCTCGTTAAATTTCAAGAATCCCAAATGGGGGCCTCGTTGTGCTTAGCTTAAAATTGCTGGTTTGTCGATTTTCACCGTTTGCCTCCCCGTCTACTACTCGCATCAATTTTCTTTTTTCTTCACTTTGCCTTCGCTTTTTCATTGATTCGGCTGGCTGGATAGCTTTCCATACTTGAGTTCAAAACTTCATGATTCATCATACATCCCGATATTGAACTCTCTAAAGTGCGCAAAAACCCGCAGAAAATGCCCAAAAATACTCTCTAAATGGCATAAGTGCTACTAAGAAGACTTGAACACTTCAATTGGTATAAATGACATGATTATCAAGAGCACCTGCTAAAACCTATCTAACATAGGGTTCAAAATTGCACTTTTTGGGCATTAATCAGAATCCCTAGCTTTGAAGAGGTTTTGTATGCGGAAGGGTTGAAAGCAAATTTGATTAGCATAAGTCAAATATGTGAAAAAAAGTTTAATGTTCAATTTTCACAAAATGTGTGCAAAGTGTTTGACTTGAATGGAAAGTGCGTTATGATTGGATTGAGAACTTTAGAAAATTTTCATGTTGTTTGTTAAGATTCTCTTCATTTTTCTGATTCTCTTCATTTTTCTGATTCATCACTTGTGGATTAGGTTTAGAATGCACAAAAATTTATAATATTGACCTTATTCCATCTTAATGAGTAGCTATGGCTACTTGTACGTATAATGGCTTAAGGGTCGTCCTCTATGATGGGTCTTCTACTAATTGTCAGTAATTGGCTTCTTACTTATGGTTTTCTTGTAAAGTTTCAATTTTTATAGAAAAGGCTTGATTTTGTGGGAAAAGGTGATTGCTTTTGATTGAAAAATATATAAAAATAATCTCGGGGCTTGGTTTCATTAGGCCAACACACATGATGGTTCCGAGGGGTACTCAAGGTAGGATTCTTTATAGATTTATTATTAGGCTTAAATAATAGGAGTAGGAGAGAGATATGATACATGAATGGCATTGTAGAGGTTTTCATCCTGGTTCTTACACAATTCGGACAAGAGACAATCTTGGTTGAGAATACTAGATGAAGGATTCTTCGATCAACAATCCAATAGCAGCGGTTGGACTTTCCAAGTAACATGAAGGGTGGTGCTTCACAGCGGTGAAAAACTCCTTCGTCGAATACGTCAAAGGGTCGTCTAACGAGTTACATGTCACCCACAATCCCTAAAGACCACTTGAGACTTTAACTCTACTTCCTAAGCGACACACATGTTGGTTTCATTCTCCTTCTTAGGAATTCAACACGTATACCCCTTTGGTTCTATTATGGTGAGATTCGAGTTCACCCTACCCCAAGATCTAAACTACTACTCACTCATGCCTTGCGAGATTGCAGCCTTGAGTGATGAAAAACTAACCTAAATTCGTACATAAAAATAAAGAAAATGAGAGAAAAGAAAACTAAATTTGAATAATATTACTCAAATCTCTTACATCTTGTTTTTTATCAATCATTCTATATTTATAGGATGTTTTTACACTCTTAGGGGCTTATTTAGGTAAGCAAAATCGTATCACAATCAAATCAATACATTCAGAGTCGTGTGGGATCAAAAAAGGAAAGAAATCGTGCATAAAATATCAATATGCAGCATTTTTGCACCCTTAGACTGAGGATATGAAATTCTGCATCCTTAGGCTAAGGGTGCGAAATCTCCAAATACATGTTTGCTCTATGTTGTGAGGGTGCAAAAAAGTGAGACTTGTTAGTTAAGGGTGTGGAATCTTCATAACATGTTCGCTTTGTCTGTGGGAGGGTGCGAAATTGAGATCCCTTAGCTAACGGTGTGAACTCTCCATGACATGTTCACTCCTTCCCTCTATTTGTGCGAAATTGAGACCTGTTAAGCTGAGGGTGCGAACTCTCCAAGTTTTGTGATTTCAGCCTCCATCTCTCGTCCAATCATGCTTCCAAAGGTCTCGATCTTCATAAAATCTCATGTCGAAGCTTCAAAGCTTGACTTGAAATCCCAAGATGCCTCATTTGGTCCTTATTCAATCCAAGAGTCGTGAATGTACCTAAAAAGGTCTATAAATACACCAAAACTCAAGAAAAACATTAGTTTGAGGATTCAAACATTACAACTTACAAATCGGGCAATTAATGGATAATTAGCATCAAAAGTGTTTTGAAAACATTGTTTTTAGATAGGAAAAATGTTGACTTTTGAGACATTATCATCTTCTTCTAGACACGTGTCATTAGTTCATGCAATGTGACTGTTGATGATCAAGGGTCAAATTTTAGAATGAATTAAGATGCTGAATTTTTAATGTCACAAGATCCTCTTTAAATTGACTTAAAATCCGAAGATGAAAAAGTTTGTGAGAAGAAAGAAGAAGAAGATGAAACATATGAGATTGTTGATAGGGGGAGAATTGAACCAACTAAGAAAAATAAGTCAAGAGTGCCTAAGAATCATCCTTCAAGTAATGAAATTAGAGAGTTTGAAGAAATCATGTTAACAATGAGACAATCTAAGCTACAAGAGATATGTTGTGTGTGCTACATCTCTCAAATTGAATCTAGGAACATTGAGGAATCATTGAATGATCACATAAATATTAGACATCATTTCATTCATAACTTGGTTGAAGATAAAGTTGTATCATGGAAAGTTGTTTCCTTGGAGGTTCAATAGTTGATATTCTTACTAAACCTTTGGATGTGTCTAGGTTTGATTTACTTAGAAAATTCATAGGTTTATCCACCTTGTGTTGACCTCCTCTAGATCTTGTTTAGGACCTTCTTTCATGCTTACCTTTGTGTCCTAGTTGTCTTCTCAAGTTCTATTATATCTTTCTTGTGTTGTTCCTAAAGTTGTTTCCTTGCTTCTCTCTTTGCTATTTGTTTGGTAAATCTAAAAAGAATGCTTGCTTTTTTCTCTATGCTTTAAAAGTTTAGATTGCTTCATCTTGATCTAAAAAGCTTCAAGATTGGTTTTATTTCCCTTGTTGGTATAAGCTTGTTATTGGGTCTTCCTTTTTTTTGGCTTAGATAAGTTTAAAAATTCTATCATCTTTCTTCTAAGATAGCAAAAGCTTTTTGTTGGGCCTTGTAGTGCTTTAAATTTGAGTAATGCTTTTTTAGGTCCAATTGCTTGTATATGTTCTACTTATGAGGCTTTAAAAATGAGTAGAGGCTCATGGAATTCTTTTTGTGTTTTTGAGTTTGATTTTCCTTTGATTGTTTGCCCTCTCATAAAAAAAATATTAAAAAAAGGAAAAGGAAAAATTCTAACTTGGTTGTGTTTCATTGTTCTTAAAAGAGAAGTTGTAATTGGAAGTATGAATCATATCTTCTTGTGTAAAGCCAACTTAGTGATCTTAAAGTGAATATTTTATCCTAAGAGGTCAAATGTTTGTGTTGTTTTACTTTTTGTATGAAGAAAGTAAAGCAAGCTTTTAAAAAATATTGTGGAAAGTGAAGTTCATTCAATATGAAACAGGGACAAAAATATCTGATATATTGATGATATATTGGATGTCAGAGGCTACCGATAGGATAATTGCAATCGAAGGTCGGTTGTTAAAAAAATCTGTAAAATATCGAAAAAATTGTCGATATTTCAACGAAATATTGGAAAATGTCAATAAATCAGCTATAATATCGAAAATATTGACATTGACAAACACACGCGCATAAGGAAAAATGCAGCGAAAAAATTGACAAAAAATCGTTGATTTATCGTTAGTATCGTAATATATCGGCGATTTTTTACCTATTTTTTGAAAACGTCGGTCATGTTGTTAGCTATTTTGACTAGAGATCTCACGTTCCACAATCATCCAAATGCCATCTAACTGTCCACATTTTACCCGCTAAACAAAACTGATAGTTCACTATGACTTAGCAACCTAACCAAGAAAGGGGTGAATTGGTTTTCTCAAAAACTTTTCACACAATAACAATAAATTTTCAATTTAATGCAATAACAATAACTAAAAAGATAGGGATAAAGAAAACAAAACCTGGATTTATAGTGGTTTGGCACACCCTTGCCTACGTCCACTTCTCCTCAACCTTCAACCAGTGAGGGTTCCACTAGTGGCAAGCTTCAACTCTAGCTTCTTTCTTTACACTTGGATTATGGATCCAATGGGCTCCTTCACAAATCCTTCAAGTTATACACATTTGAAGCTTTCTCACTTAAGTATAAAGAGACACTCTCTCAAGCTCTCAATATATATCAAATACAACTCAAGCTTGATGAATTACACAAGTGCACTAAAGTATGCAAGTTAGATGAATGCACCAAGAATCTAAATTAGAGAATTGATTAACCAGAGGAAATATGATTGAGAGAATAAATGCAATAGGTCCTACCAAGGTCCAACCTCCTAAGCGATCCTCCACACTCTATTTATTTGTGAGTGGGAACTCTAAGAGCTTAAGTCGCCAAACCTGGTCTAATCGCTTCTGTATATTAGCCATTTATAGCCGTTGAAATCCGACCATTGAAGGAACTAGTCAACTGGATTGACCAACCGATTGATCGTTTAAACAAACAGGTCGATTGTTTAAACTAATCGATCGATCGTTTCATCCAATTGGTCAACCGTTTCAATTTCTAAATTTTGGATGAGCTACTGCATCCAACCAGTTGACCTTTTCAATTTATGGATTTTGGATGAACTACTTCATCCAACCGGTCGACTATTTCACTTGCCATACACCAACCGGTAAACCGTTTCACCTTCCATATACTAACCAGTCTATCGGTTGAGGCAGACCTTTTTAAATGTTCAATTTGATGTGTTTTTTATTTGTAACAATTCTAAACCTTAAATAAACATTGAAGTTCATTTTAGGATTATAAGGTCTAAGGTTTTTTGCTCAATATTAAGTTTTCAAAAGATATGCAATTTTGGTTTTGAAAACCGAGTTTATGATAGAATGGTTGTAAATGATGATACACCCTAGTGCACCACTTCAATCATCTTGCATAGATTCCTAAGTTTACAAGTCTTCATGGTACGCTTGAACTTGGAATTCCAGTTTCTTTTTTAGCTTGCTTCTTGATTCAAATCTTGAATAAA
This sequence comes from Tetrastigma voinierianum, assembly GCA_016808115.1. Classification (NCBI taxonomy): domain Eukaryota; kingdom Viridiplantae; phylum Streptophyta; class Magnoliopsida; order Vitales; family Vitaceae; genus Tetrastigma; species Tetrastigma voinierianum. The sequence goes on along the minus strand of JAEQBH010004839.1, from coordinate 420,517 downwards.
TGATGTAGTCTTTAAGTTCATTATCACCTACAATCTATCACTTATCTCAAGTAAACTATTAGTAACTTAATACCTTGATTTGTTATCATAAAAACCTTAATTTAAGGTACCCTTGGGCCAACAATCTCCCCATTTTTTATGATAACAAACCTAGGTAATTTAGGAGGAATAATACTCCCCCTCAACCAAATATTCCATCAATAAATAAAGAAGAATATAACAACATGCATTATGAATTATGATAAAGAATAACATCATTTTAAGGCTCACAATGAAATCAAAAGAATGTGCATATATCTAGTATAATCAACACCTACAAGATTTGACCATATAATAGATTTGTAATTATAAGTACATGTATGTCAATTTCCTAGGCATACTATACTCCTAAATGCCCAATTAATACAAAATTCTCCCCCTTTTGTATGTCAAGGTGATGTGGACCTAGGTCCTTCCACCTAGGTGATGTGGACCTGTGTCCTTCCATCTACACTGGCCAAGCCCCAGTTCCCGTGTTTACTAGGATACAAAGAAGCAAGAAAGGCCTCTGGAAGGTTGATCTTTTTATTCATAAACATTTTTCATACAGTTTAAATTCAACCACTGGTAAGCAAGCATGCATTTTATGAAAAGTTTTTAGAAACTTTTAAAGCCAAGCAAGTATTTTATGAAAAGTTTTTAGAAACTTTTACAGCAAAAAACAAGCAAGTAGTTTCTGAAAAGTTTTTAGAAACTTTCAGCAAGGTTAGTAGTTTTATTAAAAGTTTTAGAAACTTTTAAAGCAAGAAGAAAATATAGTATGAAAAGTTTTTTAGAAACTTTCAAAAGGAAGCAAGTAGTATTTTTATGAAAAGTTTTAGAAACTTTTAAAGCAAAGTAAGCAAGAGTTATGAAAAGTTTATAACTTATAGCTACAAGCAAGGTTTCTAGAAAATGTCTTGTAAAATATAGTTTTACAGTTTTGAGATATTTTCATAAAAAAACAAGCATTTTATAAAGCATACACTCACTGAGGTCATTTAGCTCATTATTTTGTTGTTTTAAAAACTATTTTCCAGGTATAGGCACGCCAGACGCTGGAACATATTAGGATCCTCCTGACTTCTAGTATAAGTGCTGTATTAACTAACTTTTTTAAGAAAATACTTGGAACTTGTAAAGTTGTGTATATGTATGTACATAGTTTTGGTTTATGAAAATGTGATGAGCTTGAGGCTCTTTTGAAGAAGTGTTGTTGGTTGCCATGTTTTAAAAGTGTAAACTGTATATACAGGTTTTGGGATATGTCCTGTATGCATGTTATGTTGCCGAAATTTTATAAAATCACAAGTTTAGAAAAGAAAAAAATTTATACGGGTTTTCAGCAAGCAACATGGCTTCGCTTCACAGGATTCTCTAGTCGTTGGAAGAAACGGCTGGAGGTTCTGTGGGGTGGCCAGCACACCGCCTGCTAGTAGGGGTGGGGGTGTGACATATTCCCCTTTATTGAGCCCTTTGATGATGCTATTTGAAGGCGGTATCATATTAGATCTCTCATCCCAAGCTCTACGACCTGATTCCGACATCAACACAAACCCTAACTCCCGACACTCCTTAAACACAAAACTCACACTTTTCCACCACCAACCTCTTTCTCAAAAGCCAAAGCAAATGTAAAATACTGTAGGTAACTAATTAACAAAATTACAGACTAAATAGTTCTGTTGGTAAATATTAGTAGGTAAAATGTCAAATTCTTATACTATAGGTAAGTTGTTGCTAATATCTTATTTACTGATTAAATAGTTTTGTAGGTTGGTCCCATCAAAAATATGATTAAAGCTCTGCCATGGTTTAGGCGGTATCCTTAAATTACTTTTAAAGAACATAACAAAGATTAATAGAAAATAACTAGTGATGATTTCACACACGTGTACACACAAAAACACATATATAACTTTCATATGAAATAATAATTTACATTCAAAATTTAACTTAAAATATGTTATTCTTCATATAAACTGTAGGAATTTTTTTATGGATGTAGGTTATAGTAATACTTATGGAGCCTTAAAACAAATACTTTTGTTTTACTTAAATTATATAGTTATTAAGATTGGAATAAGTTGTTTTTTTTTTTTTTTTTTGGTGTTTGAAAGCTTGGAATAAGTTGAATTAATATTTCCTATTTTGAAATATTAGTTTGATAAAAAGGTAAATACTAATTGAACATTTTATTAAGATTATATGTGGCATTACTAAGATTTTGAATTGTTGTAATCGAATTAATCGAGATTGAAGTTATATACAAGCAGTTATACATATTCCAAACTTGACATGAACTAATATTCCTACTAGTAATTGAATTTTGCTACAACACTCATATGAGTGGACTTGTAAATTTAAATTAATGAAAACATAATAGTTTAGAACTACTTTGCATTAGACCATTTAGCATAAATATTTATTCTATATGATAGAAGCATATTGTAAAGAGGATATCATAAAGATTTGCTATAGTAGTAGTTATTTTTTGTGGCTCGCTTCATCGATATGTTGCTCACTAGTATTGTTTTCTTGTACCAATGTTTTTCTTTTTATTTTTAGAGAGGAATAAATAATAGTAATAAGTTAATTAATACATATAGAATGAGAGAGTTTAAGAGTCGTGGAAAGTATACGACTATGTCGGTGTTCATTTTATGTTTTTTTCCCAAACATTATATATATATATATAGGACATTTTTTAAAATGAAACAAATTTTAAATTAAGCATAGTCAACATTAGACAAAAAACTTAATTATTGGTTTTTGAATAAAGAAAGTTTAATTAATTAATTTTTTAAAACTAAAAGGACTAATTTATAATTTATTTGCACATATTTGCAAGATTTTTTTTCCTTAGATCTATAAGACTTGGGAAAAAACCTAGAAATTTGATTTTTTGCTAGGAATGGCAAAATGGTAATTTTTATGGAATTCTTTTTAGATCTCGGATGACGAAATGAACTTCACCATTGGAATCGTCTCGCGAAATCTAGTCATCCAGACGAATTTTGTTGAATTCCGAGATAGTCGGATTTTCACGAATTTCGAGGCGATGGGCGTCGAGTAGACCTCGAAAACGAGATTTTTAGAAAAATCCTGAAAAATATCATATATTTAAATAATTCTCATTTAAGATAGATGGAACTGAAACCAAGATGAAATAAGGTGTTTCGGGGCAAAAAGAGACCCGGGTAAAGGGAGACACGTGGCGCGATGTGAGCCACGTGTCCAAAGTATAAAAGGGCAAGAGATATTTTGAAAGAGAAATATCTCTCATTCCCTGATTTGTTTTTATGTTAGACAGAGAGAGAGAAAATAGGAAGCTAAGCTTCTCTCTTCGATTCATGGGATTTCATCGGTCAGAGTTTGATAGTCCGAGAGTTAAAGCTGCTCTACGCGACGAGAGCTACGAGTGGGTACCGGAATCACAAGATTTCGCCAAGGTCTAAGGTTCAAGTTTTCATGAAAACTGAGAAAAGGCGGTGTCCCAAGAAATCACGCTAATTGAGGTAGGGTTTTTATCCTACTCGGTTTAATTTCTACCTAAGGGCATGTGTGTGTGTCAAAGTGGAGAATGTTGTCCAGTTTTTTTTCCTTTGACCCATGACTGTGTTTTGGCCATAACTTGGCCATCCCTTATCCGAATTGAGTGATTCTAATTTCTGGGTAAACTAGACTTATAGGAGAACATATCTCCTTGAAATAAGTTTATCCAAATTTCGACCCCTTTGGACTCAGAAATGCATTCAAAGTGGAGCTATGTTCAAGTAGATTTCCTATTCTATTTTAAGACTTAAGGATCAGAGCTAGTTTATAACTTTGCCTGCCACTCATCCAATTGAGCGGATTTGTAATTTATGTCTAACTGTACTATAGATAACATATTTCCTCAAATAAATGCTATCCATATTCTCGACCCCTTTGACTAGAAATGCATTCAAAGGGAGCTATGTTAAGACAAGCCGGGTTCTCATGAAAACCGAGTAGTCCCATTGCTTTCAGTGATTATCTGAAGCCTTAAGAAACTACCTGGGTGATTCCTATTGAGAATAACCTTAAGAACCGTATCTTAGTACAATGAACCAGTATCAAATTATGGATTAAGACCCCTGAAATCGTGTATCACAGACTGTTTCTAGTGTAAGTAGAGTAAACTGACCAGTTTTGAATGAAAAGGCCATAACCTCTTCGTCCAAACTCCGTTTTGGGTGTTCTTGGACTTTATGGAAAGCCCATTGAGTCAAGAACCTAGCCATATGCCTGTGGAGGGTAATTGGTATCCACAACCTTACTAAAAGTTGGTGTTTGTACCAAGTGTGCAGGTGGGACACAAGGGTCATTTTCTGTTTTGTTGACCTCCAACTTTGGACGGCCATAACCTTCTCGTCCGAACTCCGATTCGTGTGTTCTTGGACTATACGGAAATACCCTTGATTCTAGAATCCGCCATATGTCACAGGAATGGCATTTCCAGCCCACATATTTTCCGAAATTAATTGTAGCACCAAGTAAAAATTGTTTACAGATGACGTTGTGTGGTCTAATACATTGAAATTGGTGTATGTCAGTTGGTGATTATATGCATGTTGATATAATTATCCATGAGGCTTGGGGAAATGCATGAGTTTGTGTATGATCGAGGCTATTGCATGGTTTTTGTTGTAGGCCACTTGCACTGAGATGTCCTTATTTAGCAGAGGTTATATATACACTGAGGTGGTGAAGGATTTATATATTATTATTATGTGTATTATTATAATGATGATCAGAATTAATTTAATTTTATAATGATTATATACTCATTATAAGAATAGGTTGCATATAGATATGTACATATAACACTCATATATATGTAGCATGGTGATAGGCAATGGCATATTGCATTGCATTTATGCGCAAGTACAAAATGGGTAAGTGCATGGGAAAATCAGCATTGTGTTTGATGTTGATGTTGGTTTCGATCTAGGGACAAAGTCTTAAAAGGTCGCATGAATGATCAGAGGTTGTCTAACATGACTTTTGAATAAAGCGGTTTTATCAGAGTATGTCTAATAAATTATATATTGGAGGGTTGTCCACACAATAAATTATCGGAGTATGTCCACTATTATATGTCGGGGGTTTTCCACAAAGTAAATTATCGGAGTATTTCCACTAATTAATATCGGAGGGTTGTCCACAAATAAAACAAATATCTTTATTTTGACGATTGTTTTTCATACATGGCATATTGCATGTTGAGAGAAGTTGGTGAGGACTTGGTACAAGGATCATAAGGAGTAGCATCTCATTCATGTTATGTAGATTCCATTCTAGGATTGACATAATCGTGATTGGAATGTGCTTGTGGCATGACCATTGCATGTGCATTTAGATGGGGAGTAGCCCTTATAGGATTTCACTCATCGCATCGTCACCTAGTCGTGGACCCCTTTCGTGTACAAGGATGTGCGTGGAGATGATGCTCACGAGGCCGATAATGAGAAGAAAATCTGATTGTGGCTTTGATCATATTTTGTAAACATGTATTATAATTAGACGCCCACCCCGGGTCCCGTTGGAAACCACAACTCAAGGAATCATGATGCTCTGCAGCCCGACACCACTATAAAATTCGGCAGTCTCCTTTGTACTGGGAGCTTCCACCAAATACAACCCGTCCCAAATCCAGCTTACAATGACCACACAGGGTCCACATGCGAGTAAAATAATTGGCCACTTGGGCCCCTGCATCAATACTCACAAAATATATCCCAACCAAATATATATTATATGGTTCAAGAGTTTTTACATTACTCTTAATTAAACATATATTAAAATTTACAATTCTAATACATGTTATACAAAATCAAATACCAAAGCTACAAATCCTGCTTCTTCTAAACGCGCCTCTAGCTTGTTAATCGTCCTTGTGCACACTCACTAGGGTCGAGAAATGTAACCTTAGCGGTGTTCGAGAAATTTTTGAATAAATGGTCCGTAATGAAAAAGAAAAAAAAAAATGATGATAGTGGAAGAATTTTTCTGCTGCTCTACATTGTGTAAAACTCAGAAAAAACGTAATAAAAATAAATTTTTAATATATAAATTTATTTGGTTTAATGAAAATGAAAATAAAATAATATATATATATATATATATATATATATATATATATATATATATATCTTTTTGTGGTTTTCTAGTAGCCGAATTATAGAAAATAAAAAATAATTTCGACAAGAGCTCCATGAACATTTGAATTTTCTGTCTTACACAATTCTTAATTTTGATATATGTTTTGTATAAGAGTGGTGTACTTAGCACTTATGGACCATGGTCCTATAGTCATGTGCTTATATGTTTGACTATGGATAACACTACTAGAAATATGAGAATTAGCGACGAAATATTTTTGTTGCATAAAGTTCAATATTGTTGCAAAATATCTTTTACAACAAAAATAATTTTGTTTTATCAACGTTGCCTTATCCTCGTCGCGAAAAGTTTTTACAACAAATAAAATATATCCTCTCTAATGATTTTTAGAGACATAATTTTTTTATTGTCTCCGATAATATTTTTCAACAAAAATATTTGTTGCTAAATATTCAATACTTTGTTGCTAAACATAATCAATAATAAATTAAATTATTTTTCAATTAAACGCATATATCAACAAAAATTATTATTTTGTGGCAAAATAGCTTTTAATACAAAACTTTATTTTGTTGCGAAAATTTAAAATTAAAATTAATAATTATCTTTAAATGTATGAAATTTTATAACTGAATATCCATTTGTATAATAATCTTATCATCATGTATTAAAATATTTAGTTAATATATTTTAAGTTTCAAGTATTTAATTTAAATTTTAAAATCTAACTAAACAATTAAAAAAATAGATACTTTAATTTTATTATATAATTAATAATAACATCTAAATGAATAAACTAATAATTTTCATATAATTGATAACATTTCATCAAACACCAAAGAACTTTATTATATTCATTTCAAAAACTAAAAATCTAAATCAACAAACATCATCAAAATATGCATCTAGAATATTGAAATTAAGTATCATATATACATATCAAAAGGAGATAATGTTTCAATAGAAAAAAACCAAAATCAAGTGCGTATTCAAAAGTGTGATATAGAATTTAAGATTGTTGGTGTTGGATTCTGTTAACTCTTGATGGGCTCATATGTTGATCTAAATTCATTCTCCACTTCAATATCTTGATATGTCGTTGTATATATAGATCACAATGAAGATAAGGGTAATCGAGGTCCATGACCTAACCCCTTGATACATCCAAATCTCGAGCCTAATTGAAAATTGAAATTATATATACATATCAAAAGGAGATAATAATTCAAAAGAGAAAAAAACAAAATCATGTGCTTATTGGGAAAATCCCAACCATCCATGAGTGACAGAATCTAATATTGTTGGTGTTGGACTTCCTGCTAATCCTTTGACATTCCCATGTTGATCTAAATTCATTCCATACTAATATCTTGATGTGTCATCATCTATAGATCACAATGAAGATGAGAGTGATCGAGGGCCATGAGCTAACCCCTGATATATCCAAATCTCTGAGCCCACTAGCAATCGAACACATATATCAGTCTCCACCATATTTCAGCATCTTAAATGTCGATTGCCTTTATAACTCCACCATTCTTTCCTACAAAAAGAAAGAAAACTTTAATAATAGAAAACACAACCAACAAGATAAATAGAAGTTCTATGAAACCCCGGAAAATCCGAATTTTCAAAAAATGGTAGAACGGTAAAAATCGATCAAAATCTGGATTTTTTTTTCTAGATCTCGGATGACAAAACAGACTTCACCGTTTGAATCGTCTCGCGAAATCTAGTTATTAATCGACCGGCATTAATCTAATTTCACGCTCTTCGGCAAGACCGAGAGTGACGATGACATGGCAAGTGTTGAGTGGCTCACATCGGCGCATTTACGTCGTTCGTGAGCAAGTCAAATAATGAGCCTGGCATATTATAGGTGACATGACATCATGTCATTGAAGTAAATCCGCAGATTAAAAGAGGATAAGGGAAATCCTAAGAGCCACGAGAAATCGGACATGTGCAGTGAAAGATGTTCCAGCCCATCTGACCAAGCAAAGGATGGGAGAAAAGAAAAGAGCAGAAAAGAAAGAGGAAGAAAAAGAGAGAGTTGTAGAGATAGAGACTCCACCTTCTCTCTAAATTTCTCGACGATCGGACCGACAGCCAAAGTGAGCAAGAGTGAAGAGTTCAACCTCACGCAAGGCTTCGTGATAGAGACTAAAGCCAGGAGTTTTCACAAAACTCCAAGAGGTAGGGCTTTCTCCTACTTGGTTTAATCCCCTGTCTAAGGACATTCAAATGACATGGGTTGTGAGGCCGTGAGTGGCCGTGGCGTGAACCGTCCTAAGACTTCGACAAGCAGCCGAGATTCGGACTGCTTTCTGATAGTCCGGGGACTGATTTTTTGGGACTAAGCAATTGTCCTTGTGTTCCATTTCATGTGTTAGAGTTAAAAAATGAATGAAGGTGTGTTGTCTTGCATTAAGGAATGTTTATTGTGTTTTGAACCATGGGAAGCTGCCATATTGTGGTAGTACACATTAACCGGAATTTAGAACTGGTTTTTGGGTAGGAAATAAAGGGATTTTGGTAGTGAGTCCTTCAGGTAAATTGTAGCCACATCAGTGAACTTGATGTTAGGCTTTTGAATTTCTCAAATCGGACCTCTGTAGCCCAAGTTATGGTCTGTTTACCAGAACAGTATAGTTTAAGGGTTGTCCAGCTGGGTTAGTCGGCCCCGGATGGGTTCACCCTGGATGGGTTCCGTCTGGCTAGGATCATGCATGACCTCCAACTTTGGAAGGTTATAACTTTCTCGTCCGAACTCTGATTCGGGTGTTCTTGGACTCTATGGAAAGCCCATTGAGTCAAGATTGTAGCCATATCCCTATGGAGGACATTGGGTAATCAGGTCGGTTAGTGTTGGTTGGGTAGGCTAGCCGGGTAGGCCTGCCTATTCATGTGTGACCTCCAACTTCGGAAGGTCATAACTTCTTCGTCCGAATTCCGATTTAGGTGTTCTTAGAATCTATGGAAAGACCATTAAATCAAAATTGCATCCATTTCCATGTGGAGGACATTAGGCAATTGGTCCAGTTAGTTCCGGCCGGTTAGTTCTGGTTGGGTAGGCTAGCCGCAGTGGTCGCCATTTAGGTGTGACTCTCCAATTTCTGGAACTCGACAACTTTTCATCCGAATTCGACGGTGTTCTTGGACTCTATGGAACCCATTGAGTCAAGATTGCATCCATGTCTCTTGGGGAGGACAGAAATCAGGCCGGCTATTTCCAAATGCTTAGTTCTAGTTGATAGGCCAGCTTCGTAGGGCCAGCCATTCAAATGTGACCTCCAACTTCAGAAGGTCATAACTTCTTCATCCGAATTCCGATTCTGGTGTTCTTAGACTCTATGGAAAGCTCATTGAGTCACTATTCCAGCCATATGCCTCGGAGGGCAAGTAGTGGGTTCTGATCTGGCCGAAAAGTGCACGGCAGGTAATGTAGGTGTCCCAGCTGCTCTAGTCATGTGTGACCTCAAACTTCGGAAGGTCATAACTTTCTCGTCCGAACTCCGATTCAGGTGTTCTTGGACTCTATGGAAATCCCATTGAGTCAAGATTCCATCTGTATGCCTATGGAGGGCATTGGGTACTGGATCTGGCCGGAGAGGGCTCCTGGCAAGGCAGCTGTCCCGGCAGTGACCGCTTACTACGCGCGACTCTAACTTCTATGTCATAATCTCTTCGTCCGAACTCGTTTTGGTGTTTCGACTCATGGAAAGCCCATTGAGTCAATATTCCAGGTGTATGCCTTCATGGAGTGTATTGATACTGATCTGCCGGAGGGGCTCGAAAGTAAGGTAGGCTGTCCTAGGGATCAAGCCAATATGTGTGACCTCCAACTTCAAAAGGTCATAACTTCTTCGTCCGAACTTCGTTTCGGGTGTTCTTGGACTCTATGGAAAGCCCATTGAGTCAAGATTTCAGCCATGTTCCTGTGGAGGACATTGGTCAATCAGGAAGGTTAGGTCTGGCCAGTTAGATTGTGTGTTATGGCTTGTGTGAATAACATGCAGTGTGAATATGACATGTTAATGTATGTTGTATGATGTATTAACATGGGTTGTGCATGGAGGAGAATTATATGTATCAATTATCCATGGTATGTTGATGTTGTTCGTTAATATATATATATATATATATATATATATATACATGCTTGATATATTAACATGAATTATTGTGAAATGATAATGCATTTCTACATGCATCACAACCTCAGAAAATTAGGTGTGAGTGCATGGAATGAAATAAAGAAAAATGGAAAATGCACAAGTGAAATGTAATTTCATAAGACTTTTCCACATTTGCCTTGAGCAGAGTCCAATACATTTTACCGAACTCTGGAAGGAGGTTTTAAGAACAAAACCTTTGTTTTGAAAACTATATTTTTCACATTCGCTTAGCATGCGTGAGGGAGTCAAGGAGGGTCGAGAAGGGAGGTGGCAGTCGTGACTTCATCCATATCACGAGACATTCAAGTAGGATCCTCAGATTTGCTTGAATGTGGTTATGTTGAATCATTGCATGTGCACTTAGGTGGGGAGAACTCCATGTAGGAGATTATCACACAGGCACGTCACCCTATTGAGGGATCACCATTTCAGTACAGGAGTACTTGGGGAAGACGACGCCATTAGGAGTCATTAAGAAATCCTGATTGTGGTTTTGAGATATTTTTGTAAAACATGTATTAGAACCTTGATTTGATATATGTTTTGATTAAGAGTAATGTAATAACTCTTGAAACTATTGCAATATAGTTTGATGTATTTTGATGAGTATGATGTGTAGGCCAATGTGACCATTTTTACTCATGTATGAGTCTCTTGATATGAGACAAAAGTATTCCGTGGGTTGACGGGTTGTCAACTGGACACCCCGGGAATTGGGGCGTCACAAGTTCTACAGTTAAAGCTCATCAAAATAAACTCTACTTCAAAATAAAAATTTTATGACATGATTTGTGTATATATTGACATAGAAACAAATAGAAATAAAAAAAACAAATATATTACAATTAATCTTATTTATCATAAATTATATATTTAATAAAATATGATTAGCTTAATGGCATGATTATTAATCTATAACATCATATTAAAAAAAATATAATAATAGATCTCTGATGAAAATATAGGGGAATCTGTGACACCCTAAATCCCAGGGTGTCCCGTTGACAACCGTCAATATGCGGAATACCTGTGTCTCATATCATGAGACTCATGCATGAGTAAAAATGGCCACTTGGGCCCATACATAATTACTCACCAAAAATACATCAAATATATTACCATAGTTCAAGAGTTGTTACATCACTCTTAATTCAACAAATATTAAAATTTAAAATTCTTATACATGTTTTACAATTTACATATCAAAGCCACAATCCGGCTTTCTTCTCAAAAGCGGATTCTAATGAGCGGCTGCCTCTCCGAACACTCCTCGCACCTGAAATCAATGTTCCTTCGACGTATGAGCAAATGCCTAGGTAGTGATAATCTCCTTCTACATGGGTTACTTCCCACCTAAGTGCACATGCATTTATAACCAAACACACTAAGCAAATACATGATCCTACTCTTGAATGTCTACATGCCTAATCCATGTCTCGAGTCTCACCGACCCTCACACATGCCTAAGCCAAATGTGAGAAAATACGCTTTTCTAAACAAAGGTTTTTGTTCTCAAAAATTACTACCAGTTTTGCAAATCTATCGACAACCCCAGGCGAATTTGTCGGATAACTCTCCAAACACCCATAGGCTCCTCCGATGTGAATTGTTGGACAATCTCCCAACCCAATTCTCTGGAAAATCTTCCATTGAAATTCCTTTCACAACCATTTTCCTATATATTTTTCTTTCATGTCATGTGACGCCCCATTTCTAACCATGACAACCTCGGGCCAACTCCGTGGAATATTCGTGGGTCAGCCGGGTAACCCGACACCACCTATCAATCCCCTTTCCAAGACTCAAGATTTAACGAAAATCGGGCAGAGTCTCCTTTGTACAGGGAGCTCTACCCAAGATACAACTTGTCCCAACATTGTACACCGACCACAACGGGTCCACATACGAGCAAAAATGAGTAAAAATGGCCACTTGGGCCCATACATCAATACTTTCCAAAAATCTAACCAACTATATTACAATAGTTCAAGAGTTGATTACATCACTCTTAATACAACATATATTAAAATTTAAAATTCTAATACATGTTTTACAAATTACATATCCAAGCCACAATCCGACTTTCTTCTCAAAAGCGGCCTCTAATGGGCGTCGCCTAACACTCCCTTAATTTAAATAACGATCCTCGATTGGTAAGCGATGCCCAGAGGAATTATCCTACATGGGTTACTCCCACCTAAGTGCACATGCAATGATTCAACATAAACACATTCAAGCAAATATATGATCCCTACTTAATGCCTACGCGGATATGGATGGAGAATGCGACTCACCCTTTTCCCACTTCTCGAGTCCTCACCGACTCCCCTCACGCATGCCCAAGCCAAACGCGAAAAACGTCGCTTTCAAAAAACAAAGCGCTTGTTCTCAAAACATACCACGAAGCTCTCGCAACATATCGACTACCTCCAAGGTGAATTGCTCTGGCACCTTTTCCGAACAATCATGGGTCGCTCCAGATGAACTCGTTGACAACTCTCCAATAGCAATCTTCGAAAAATATTCCCTTGAAATCTTTTCTCACAACCATTTTCCATTTTTTTTCTTTTTTCTTTCATGCCATGCACTCACACCTCTAAGTTTCTGTAGGTTGCCCTGGTGCATATGAAATGCATTATGCTTATTTCCAAAACCACTAATACTGTTAATATGTCAATTATGCATATATTAACATAAATAAACTCACAACATCATGTTATTCAATTCTTAGCAATAACATCAACATTAGCTCACTTGAGCTAATCAACAATCCAATTTAATTCTAATGGCTCTCACACAATTATATTTTTATATAATTCAACCACTCATGTTAACACACTAAATTTTCATGCATTAACAATTTCTTTCCACACAATTCAAGCCATTCATTTGATGCAATTTCATGCAAATAACACATGGAATTTTTGGTCCACTTACAACCGGACTGCTTTACGCCTCCCAAATCAGCAAAGTGGGTCAGTCTGTGGCACTCTTCACCTAGCATAGGTTCCACTTTGTGAACAAAATCCATGGCCATTTCTGCCTAAAGAGACCCAAACCATAAATTTATTGTAACACTATAACACATGAACCAATAACAAATTAATCAATCCCGGACTCCGCCTAAAACGGGTCCCAAAATTCCAACACCAGTCCCAAGTTTTGGGACCGACCAAACTGCCATTTACGGCCTCAAACACTACAAATCATTAACAAGACTCTTAAACAAGGATTAAATCAAGTAGGAGAAAACCCCTACCTCCCGAAGTTTCGAAACTCCCCCAAAACCGGTGCCCACGCGTAGCCCTTGCCGCGTAGAACAACTTTGCTTCTTGGCCCGACGCAAACCGACGGTCCGAAAACCGGGAAATCTATAGAGAAGTTGGACACTCTCTCCCTAGAATCTGATTTTTCCTCCTCCACTGCTGGTTCCAGCAAAAATCAGAGAAGTGTTCTCTTTTCTCTTTTGTTTTATTCCCTCACTTGCCACTTGTCAAGCCACCATTGGCTCATTAGATTTCCTTGTCCACTTTATCCACCCACCTTTGATTTTCCTCCTATTAGGAAATGCCACATGTCCACATGGGCCCCACACTTGAGATCAAGTTGACTCATTCTGCACCTGACACGTGGCACACTGTTAGCTACTCAAAATGTGCCAAGTGCGGGCACTACGTTGGTTGCCTCGAAAAACATGCAAATTCCGACTGTCTAGGAATTTGATGAAATTCGACGTGGTAGCTAGATTTCACGAGACGACTCTAACAAGAAGTCTCAAGTTTACTATCCGAGATCCATGTGTCTGATCTCAGATCTCACCGCTGTCTCATCCAGATCCCATCTCTTTCCCTCTTTCCTTAAAAGAATTTCGTCCCGAAATTCCACGCACATACGCATCCAACCACGTGCATATGTAACCCTACACAATCCCTACTTGATGTGCAAATTGTAACGCCCCATTTCCAAAAATCCGCTTGACAACTCGTCAACTCCATTTTAATACTCCTCGCGATGTCAGAACCCGACACCACTCACGAAAATTGGGAAGAGTTTCCTTTGTACGGGGAGCTCTACCCGAGGTACACAACCTGTCCCAACAATTAACAACGACCACACCGAGTCCATATACAATTAAAATGAGTAAAAATGACCACGTGGGCCCGTACTTCAATACTCACTAAATACATATCAACTATATAACATAGTTAAAGAGTTATTACATTACTCTTAACCAAAACATATATCAAAATTTAAAGTTTTAATACATGTTCTACAAAACGAATACCAAAGCCACAACCCGGCTTTCTTCTAAAACGCAGCCTCTAGTGAGCGTCGTTCTCCTGTACACTCCCTGTACATTAAATAGTGATCCCTTGACAAGGTGAGCAATGCCCAGTAGTGATAATCTCCTACATGGGTTACTTGTTCGCCTTTTTCTATATAGACTAAAACCCCTCAAATTAACATAGCTACAAGAGCTTTACAATTCTCTTATACCCATGTCACTCGATAAGTTTGTTGCTAAAATAAATTTCTTCTTAATGTTCAGGATTTAAAATAAGGGTTCGGGTTTCATGGCACTGTAGTGCAATGTGTCATACAAGTAGTAAATCTGAATGTAAGTCCAGGTATCATTCCCACAGAGATTGATAGCGAATTACAGGTCAACTACCCCAACTACTAAAATTTCATACTATTTGGACTCAAAACTCATAATGAATGTTTTATCAAAACGACAAAAATTAAAAATCCTATACTATTGAATATGTTCAAATTAAACTAAAAACAAAAATGAATGACTAAAATAAATTGGTACATAAAAGAATGGATTGAATCGCTTACTAAGAGAAACGAAACCATCAATGAAATACAATGGAACAAACACTCCAACACTAAATTCACAATTGCTCTACGATGGATCTGAATTTTGTCCAAGATTTCCTAATTATTGAATTGATTCTCCGCTGCGATTTAATATCCTTGCTTCTCTCTAAGACAAGATCAAACCACACTACCGTATTCCATACATTCTCTTGCAAGATCCGGGTATTTTCTTTCTCAATACTTCACACCATTTCCTCTCACAAGGATACTACAGTAATCTTGCTTTACCTTCTCAGGATTCTCGCAAAATTTCTACTACTTAATTAGTGGCTCAACCTCCAGATCTATGGGTTTATCCCTGCTAACACGGGGATTAGAACTTACCTTAGATTGAGGTGAACTCTCTGATCATTTATATTGTTAAATACACCCCTCCGACTTCAATTATGAGCGAATGGGGGATTTATCAAAATGAACTCTCAGAGCTCAAGAATGGTCAATGGTACGAACATACTCCGTAAAAGAATGCTCTAAGTCTCAGAATTCCGTCGTGGTCACTCAGAGGGCATCCTGGATATCAGAGAAAGATACATTCCCTCAACCGGTATTAGGTACTCCCATTGGGAACTTATCTATTCAAAATGACACCGATTAAGTAAAAATCGAACCCAAATTAATTCTCCATAAATGTGCAGAAAGATCAGAATTAAATGTAAATCAAACTATTTAGTCACGCCTGACATCGTATTGCGAATCAAGAAATGGAGTGCCGATCTCACACGACCACTGTAATTGCACTAAATCTGAAAAGAGATGAATTCCAGAAATTTGTCTAGATTTCAAATTTCAAAGTGCATCAAGAAAAATAACAAAACTAACAATCCAAATTTACTGCTTCGCACAGTCATAGATTCAAAACCGTAAAATAAAACTAAAAAAAAAAATCTACTCTAAAATATAATCGAGTTCCTCTTCTTTCCTTTGGCCGGGTAGTGAAGAAGGAGAAAACTACTTATTATTCGAAAGCTATCTATTTATACCAGAAAAACACCCTTTTTGATGCCCGCGATCGCGACCTCTTCCTTCGCTGCAAACTGCTTTGTCTTTGCAAAATCCCCGATCGCTGGTCGCGACATCGTGCCGATGCCACGACATCTTTGTTCGTTCTTCACGTTGATGTCGCCTCGCTTTATGTCGCGACATTATTGTCTTCTTATTCTTCCAGCTTCATGCTGCGACATCGCTTTAGGCTGGCGAGCACTTTAGTCGCTTGTAAGACGACTTCATGTTGTGACCTCGATTTCGTCGCACTACTGTGTTTTTCTTGTCTTCATAACTTTCACTTTACGTCAGCGACCTCATGGTGATGTCGCGACTCTTTGCTTTCATTTCTTTCTTCAGTCAAGCAATTTCGGCCCATGTTGCAACTGATTTCTTTCTTTCCAACTATTTTTCCGTGTCATGACATCAAAGTGATGTCATAATTCCTTTCTTCCGTCAAATTTCTTCTTAAGGTCGCGACTCGAACGAAAGTGGTTGCGACATCATTTTTCTGTTAAGACTTCAATTCCTCGTTTTCATGTCGCTAATTGCATAGCATGTCGCGCATCAATTTGGACCCTTTAATTAAAAAACTAGTTGCGACTTCTTTACTTGCGAAGACCTCTTGTGGCTTCATAGGATGATCCTTCGCGACTCCAGAGTTATGTCACGCGACATCATTTATCCCTTTGGCCGCTGACATCGAAATGATGTCGCGACATGAATTTCTTCATTTGATCGTTTCTTTAATCTCAAATCCACGTCTTCTTGTCGCAACCTCCTTCTTCAAGTCACGACTTCACTTGTTCACGCTTTCGCCTTCTTCTTCAAAGTTCAAATTATTGATGTCGTGACTGAATTGCCGAAACTCGAACTCTCCAAATGCTACTTAAATTCGCTAGACCTCAATTCTCACAGAAAGTCGTGATTTCTTCTTATTTTTGCTAAAATTTGAGTTTCTGCTGTATTTTCCTGCAAATTGGAATTTGAGTCAATTATCACTTTTCTGCGGACAATTCAACATTATTTTCATATTAAACTCATAAAAATGGATTAAAAATCTAATGAGTTTTTTGACTCATCATTACTCCCCACTTAAGTGCACATGTCATGGCAAACAATCACACTCAAGCAAATACATGATCCTACTTGAATGTCTACATGCCCAATCACATGTCTCGAGTCCTCACCGACTCCTCACATGCTAAGACAAATGTAGAAATTACGCTTCAAAACAAAAGTTTTTTGTTCTTGAAAAACTTTACTACCGAGTTTCGCAAATTTATTAGACAAATTCCTCCGAGGCTAATCTGTCGATAACCCTCAAACAATTCATGGGCCCCTCCGACGCGTGAATTTTCGAACACCCCAACACAATTTCTGGGAAAATCTTCCGTCGAAATTCCTCCAAAAAACATTTTCATTTTTGTTTTCTTCATGTCATGCACTCACACCTAATATTCTAGGGTGCCCTGCATATGTGGAATGCATTATACCAATTCCAAAATATTCACACTATATTTTTATGCATATATTAACATAATTAAATTCACATAATTCATGTTATTCAATTTACAACAATAACACCAAAATTAGCTCACATGGGCTAATTAACCACTCAAGCAATTCATTTTGAATCACCCAACAACACAAAAATCACACAACCAATCACGTGAACAATAGAACCCTAGGGTCGGCACTGTTCACGACCACACAATAGGGATTTTCTTCATTCAGTTCAAAGATTTTGAGACCGATAACACGACCATTCAGGCCTCAACAAATCCCCATCCATTAAAATGACTCTTATCCAAAGAATAAACCAAGTAGGAAAAGATCCCTACCTCTTGGAGTTGTCGGAACTCCACCAAATCGGTGTCCACGCGTAGCCCTCGCCGCATAAACCGACTTTGCTTCTTGCTCCGTCGAGAACCGACGGTCCGAACGACGGGAAATCTAGAGAGAAGGCACACTCTCTCTCTCTAAAATTTGGAAACCCAACTCACTGCACATTTTTGTCTTTCAAAATGAAGAAGAAAACTATTCCCTTTTGTCTTATTCACTTAACATTCCAATTAATTACTCAGGTCTTTAAGTTTCGATTTTTTGGACACACGCTTAATCTAAATGATTCATCTCATCCTCTAACTAATCATGCAACATGTGTCACATGGGTACATGTACTAGGTGACTTTTGTCACATCACATGTCTTTCAAGACAATCGCTTTACTTCGCACTCGACACCGTGCTCCTCGAAACGCAGTCCGACCGCCCCTCGAATTCAACAAAATTCACGTGGTGGCTAGATATCACAAAACGATTCCAACGGGTGGTCCGCTTCATCATCCGAGATATAGAAAATTCAGATTTTGACCGAAATTACTAATTTTACCCTTTTCGTAAAAATTCAATTTTCCCGGTTTTACATTCCCTCTTAAAAAGAATTTCTGCTCCGAAATTCTAGACAATCACAACAAATCACATGCATATGCAACGGCACTATGCCATGCTGCATGTAAACTAGTCATTTAAGCATTAAACGATCAAACTACGACTCATCCCTAAACAAGAAGGGACAAAAATCTCAGATCGTGTCCTCGCCTCCCATGTTAACTCCTCCACCCACTCGCGTCGCCATAGCACTTCACTAGCCTCACAAATTCGCTGGCCGCAAACCCGATCCCCGCTATCCATACCTGGCCACACCGTCCCTCCGAAGGTCCCATCCGTCAATCCTCAATCTCTCCCCAATCCACTACATGAGCTGGATCTGAAGTGTACCTCCGGAGCATGGAGACGTGAAATACCTACAGTGCCTACCCTATCGAGTATCTCGAAGGGCCCAATGAACCATGGCAATAGCTTTCCTCTCTCACAATCCCGACCAATTTTTAGGCATCACTTCAAGAAGACGTGATTCTAACCTCGAACTCTAAGGGTCGACGCCGTATATCAAGATAAATTTTCCGCGACTCAGCCGTGCAGAAGACGCTCTGTCATCAAGCACACCTTCTCGGAGGTGTCTCTAATCATATCAGGACCAGTGATGGAGCTCTCTCACACCTCGGTCCAACGTATCGGTGATCTGCATGGCCTCCCATACAATGCCTCATATGGTGTCATCTGTATACTCGTCTGATAACTGTTGTTGTAGAAGAATTCCACTAAGGACAAGTGCTCTTCCCAACTACCCTTATGATTAAAGACGTATGCTCGCAGCATGTCCTCTAACACCTGTATGGTCCTCTCACCACCATCCGCCTCGTGGTGGAAAGTCGTACTATGGTCAATGGTAGGCCCATAGCCTTTGGAAACTTCCAAAAGGTCAGAACCCTGGCCCCCTGGTCCGACACTATGGATATCAAGATTCCATGTACCGACTATCTCTCGAATGTACTATCGGCATAATCTCTCCAATGTGAAGGTCATCCACACTACTAGAAAATGTGCCGACTTAGTGAGCCGGTCCACTATCACCCATACAAAGATCATGTCTCATGGTCCGTATGCTCGGGTCACAAAATCCATCGTGACATGCCCCACTCCACTTAGCCACCTCCAATGGCCGGCGAGCCCTACCGACTTCTCGGTGCTCACTCTTAACTTGCTGACACGTGAGACATCGCTGGAACAAAGCCCCACGCTGCCTTTTCATCCCGGGCCTCCAAAGAAAATCGCGACGAAGATCCTCGATATATCTGCTCCCCCCGATGCACGTGCCAAATCGAGAGCAAAGAAACCCTGAGAATCTCCTCTTCAAATCGGGCCTCAACTCAAACCACTATCTGCCCTCTATAATCAAGACTAACATCCGGTGATGGACTGGCCCAAATTTCTCACACTGTGATCAGATCAGACCGATCCTCGATGGACACTATCTCCGTCCCGCCCCTCGGGACTCAATCACTTAATTAATAAAGACTGCAGCCACTAAACCTCCCTAACATACCCTAAGCCCGCTTCACCGTATCAGAGCCCAACCGGTCTCCACAGCCTCGGCATCCGCCACTCCCCGGGAAGCTATAACTAATGCTCCCCATGACTTCGGGACAGAGTGCATCGCCACCACATTTGCTCACCAGATGGTAATGCAAAGGAAGTCATAATCCCCAGAACTCCACCGCGCTGCCTCATTGAGGTCCCGCCGTGTGAAGATATACTCATAATTTGTATTCGGCACACCTTAACTGCTTAGCTATATAAGTAGTGGCGCCAAATCTTCAAGACGGCACTACTACGCCTAACTCTATGTCGGTATGGGGCACTCGCTTCATGATTCTTCAACCGACGAACCATAAGCTACCACCCTCCCGGGATCGCATCAAAACACATCCTGCCATGCCCCTCGAGGCATCACAATACACTGTGGTACCCGTCCCCCGTCCGACTATCACATCAGGGAGCAAGAGTGAGCCCCTCAACTCCCCGGGAATGCCTCCTCGGCTGTCCTAATCAAACTGACCTCCTTCCCGGTCAATCTCATCATAGGTGCCGCTTAATCGTGAGAAATCCTCACGAATTTCCCCGTAGTACCCAAACACCAATCCTGGGCAAACCACGATCTCGATCGACTTCGGCCTCCAACTCATCACGGCCTCGACCTCGCCAGTATTCCATCGACATGTTCGATGATGACACCACGCAGCCCAAAATCTCATCTCGCAAGCCAAACTCGTACTCACTAACTAGGGCGTGAGAATGATGGTCTCTCAAGAATCAGAAAACAATCCTCGATGATCCTCATGCTCCCTTGATTGGGAGTAGATCAAAATGTCATCCACGGCGACCACGACAAACTCGGGATCCAAATAAAGGTCGGGAATACCCTAGCGCATGAGGTCCATGAATGCCGCGCATTCGCCAATCCAAAGGCATCACCAGAACCTCAAAGTGCCCATAACGATCCTAACAGCTTCACTAGGGATATCCGTCCCAACCCCCTCAACCGATGGTAACCAAGCACAAGGTCACCCTGGAGTAGACTCCTCGTGTTCCTCCCAACCCGTCAAACAAATCATCAATCCTCTGCAATGGGTACCGATTCTCGATCGAACCCCCGCTCAAATCGCCAGAATCAATGCACAATCAAAGGGTCTTGTCCTTCTTCTTCGCAAATAGAACTGAGCGCCCATGGTGTGAAGTGCTCATTTAATGAACCCCTTGTCCAAAGAGGCTCCGTGAATGACTCGAAGTTCCCTCGCAACTAACTCGTGCCATCCTACGCGGAGTCATAGAGACGCTAAGTACTGTGGTGTAACTCGACATCGAAGTTCAACCCTCTACAGAGGTGGTCCCATCTCATCCGAAAAACATCCTTATACCTCGCAGACTACTCGAGGTAGATCTAAGTCCTGCCTCACTCTCGTCTCCTTCTAAGGTAAGGCTTAATTCAACTACTCAATCGCCCCGACACTGGACTCGTACATTGTCTGGGGCAAAATATCATGCTTATCCCCTTGAAATACAACACGAGTACCGTCCTGCGTGTAGGCGGTAACCCTCTTACGCTCACAATCGATAACGACTCTATAAGCTGTCAGCCAATCCATCCCATGATGATGTCGAACTACACGTCCCACGACCTCAGTCCACCGTGGGAGCAGAACTCGAGATCTCTAACTCGTAACCATGACATATCATCCATATCCTCGCCCTAATTCCTAGGGGAGAACTCACATACAAGGCCTCCTCCAAGACCTCAACCTCTAAGCCCAACTCTATCACAACTGATGCAGTATCTCTAAGGTGTAAACACAGCCTCGAGATGTTATTCACATACCGAAAAAAATTTCTATACGCAATGTCAATGCATTCATAGGTAATGCAAGACAATAATTTCATGTATAAATTCAGACGCAATAAAAAATTTTATTTTGTTTCATCTTATTTTATTTCATTTTATTTTAAATTTTTTTTTTCCTGTTTTACATACTATAAAACCCCAGAAAAATTTTCCTTAACACATTATTTTTTTTCATCTCCAGTAGCCTCTTTGCTACTCCTAAAGATGATGTAGCTTGAACACTGCAGTTTCTTGTGCAAAAACTGGAAAAAATTTCCAAGATTTCACAAACACAATCTGTTTTTGTTCAAAAACTGGAGCAACTGTCCAAAAAAAAAAAATTTCATTTATTTCTGGGTCATTATGTCCAAAATTTCTCAAACAACTTGTTCTCTCACTAACCCTAGTCTTCAACATTTTTTTTTTCCTATGTGTCATTTACCTAAGCACACAATTTCACACAACACACAACACAAAATCAAATCACACATCACATTTCATTCACCAAAATGCATAAGGATGCATGATCTAACCCGTTTCCCATCAAGTCCTAGGTAAACCGTATACCTAACTTATCGATACTAAGCTATAACTCTAGTATCCAACATCGAGCTATACCAAGTTGTGATGCTTTTACACCTCAATGACCATAGCCTAAGCCCAAGTCCCTCAAGCCCTAGGTATTTGTATACTCAAGCCTAATACTGTCGTGACGCCCATTTCCTCAACCGTTGACAACCTCACAACTCATGGAATATTCGTGGGATGTTGGGTAACCACACTACTCATTTAAAAATTGGGCAAATTCTCCTTTGTACTCCAGAGTTTCTACCCCAAGGTACACAACCTATTCCAACAATTAACAACGACCACACCAAGTCCATATACAATTAAAATGAGTAAAAATGACCACGTGGGCCCGTACATCAATACTCACTAAATACATATCAACTATATAACATAGTTAAAGAGTTATTACATTACTCTTAACCAAAACATATACTCGTAAAATTCTAAGTTTTAATACATGTTCCCACAAAACGAATACCAAATCTACAAACCCGACTTTCTTCTAAAACGCAAATTCTGCTGAGCGCTCGTCTCCGTGGCACCCGTACATGAATGAAGATCCTCGATTGTAGTGAGCAATGCCCCAATAGTGATGAATTCCCATGGGTTAATCCCCACCTAAGTGTACATGTCATATAACAATCACACTCAAGCAAATACATGATCCTACTCAATGTCTACATGCCCAATCCCATGTCTCGAAACTCACCGACCCTCACACATGCCGCTTCAAATGCGAACACAGCTCAAAACAAAAGTTTTTGTTCTCGAAAACTTACTACCGGAAGTTTCAGAAATTTATCAACAACCCTAAGGCGACCGCTGATAACCAAACAATTCATGAGCCCCTCCGACGTGAATTGTCTGACAATCTCCCAACACAATTCTCCGGAAAATTTTCCGTCAAAATTCATTTCACAAACATTTTCGTTTTTGTTTTCTTTCATGTCATGCACTCACATCTAATATTCTAGGGTAACCCGGTGCATATGGAATGCATTATGTCAATTCCAAAATATTCATGCTAATATATTTTTCATGCATATATTAACATAATTAAATTCACATAATTCATGTTATTCAATTTACAACAATAACACTAAACAACAGCAAAAAAATCACTAATGTAAAAGTCTCAATCACGTGAACAAAGAGGAACTTAGGGTCGACACTGCTCACGATCACACAGGATTTTCTCCATTCGCCTAAAGATTTTGAGATCGATAACACGCCATTCAGCCTCAACAGTCCCCATCCATTAAAATGGCTCTTAGCCAAAGAATAAACCAAGTAGGAAAAGATCCCTACCTTGGAGTTGTCTAACTCCATCAAATCTGTCCACGTCAGAGCCCTCACAAGCAAGTAGAATTAACTTTGTTCTCGCTTCACGAGAACCAACGGTCCGAATGGCGGGAAATCTAGAGAGAAGGCACACTCTCTCTCTCTAAAATCTAGAAACCCAACTCACTGCATGTTTTTGTCTTTCAAAATGAAGAAGAAAACTATTCCCTTTTTGTCTTATTCACTTAACATTCCAATTAATTCCCTTTGTGTCCTTAAGTTTTGGATTTTTGACACATGGCTTAATCTAAGCCATTCATCTCATCCTCTCACTAATCATGAAACATGTGTCACATGGGTACATGTACTAGGTGACTTTGTCACATCACATGTCCTTCTACAAGCCGCGATGGCACTCGACACCCTGTCCTCGAAATGTGAAATTCCTCGACCGTTCTCGAAATTCGACGAAATTCGACGGGTGGCTAGGATTTTCATGAGACGATTCCAACAAAGGAAGTCCGGTTTCATCATCCGAGATCTAGAAAATTCGATTTTGGATCGAATTACCATTTTTCCCTTCGTAAAAATCTCGAATTTTCCCGGGTTTTACACAAATGCCGACCTTCCTAAGGCCATTCATCGACAACCCAACGGGTCGTCACTCTAACCCATGTCATGAATGACATCCATATATATTCAGCCCTTTGGCTCTGGGCCATCAACACCCGACGTAATTTGCCAATGGGTAACTAATCCCAAGTCAGTCCCGACTCCTAACACCTAACTCTAAGTCTACGTGATAACCATGACCGTGTGTTCTCTCTCTCAGGCAACAGAACTTTTCGGCCTACACTGCGAGTCTCTTACATCTACAAAGAAATTCTGGATATCTCCACGGGTCTCTTACACCCACACAGAAATTCTAGCGGGTCTCTTACACCCACACAGAAATTCGGGATATCTCCATGGGTCTCTTACACCCACTCAGAAATTCTGGATATCTCCATGGGTCTCTTACACCCACATAGAAATCCTGGATATCTCCACAGGTCTCTTACACCCACACATAAATTCTAGATATCTTCACGGGTCTCTTACACCCACACAGACCACGGGTCTATAATACCAACACAGAAATTTTGGATATCTCCACGGGTCTCTTACACCCATACAGGACCTTTCGGATACTACCTCGGGTCTCCTTCACCCTAATTCTAGGCTTTTCACTTGAGGGGATTTAACGGCCCCCTTCTTGCTTTGCCCAACACACATTGATTACTTTTCATTTCCTGATTTGATCTATGAGTCTTCATAGGACGTAGTCCCAAAGACAAACTCAATCTACACTCACCAAGAGTGATGAATGACCATACCGTGCATCCACACCCGACTCAACGCGATGTCACCGTGTACCCACACCCGACTCGATGCGATCCCCTCGGGGTCCACCATGAGCAGAATCACTGAGATCTCTGACGCACAATCTCGACGCATCTGACCAACTCTCACCCTAGATCCTAGGGAAGAACATCCCCACATGGCTTCTCCAAAGGTCTAAACCTCTAAGCCCAAACCTATCATACAAGATGCATTGATGAACATGATGCATTAGAAAACAAATGCAGGTATAAAACATGCCCTGCATATCCAGCTGATCTACATGCTCATCCTCTGGCACAACGGCATAGACACGACCTAGTCCCCAAGTCCAACTGAGCTCAGGCTCAACCTCGACTCCACACCCCGTCCCTCCGGGGGGCCCATCCGTGTCGAAGGTGCTTATATAACACCCGCGACCAAAACCTGCCTCTTACCTATACTAGCGTGGAGGAACGGAATTAGATCCTCTCCTATCCTATGCATTTAATCGGATCAGGTCAGTCTCAAAACTCAACTCACTTTAGGGGCACTTATCTCATATGTCTAGGTTGTCAACAGAAATAACATATCATCTTTCTTATTTGACCAAATGCCCCATTCGCCTCGCCCCGATAACTCCTGGCCATGTTCCCCTGAATCCTTGCGGCGTAAGCCTTCTAATTCTTTCAAACTCGGAAGAAGACTGACTCTCCTTCCTCTTGCCACTAACACCTGCATCCCGAGTGCTCGTGCATCCTCCATCTCTCTCTATGGTCATGGCAAATTCCAACCATAGAGGGCGGTAAGTCCTATTAATTCCGCCCGACGGACAATCTCAGTCCATTCTCAAACCTCCTAACCTTGGCCAGGTCTGTGGCCACATAATCGTCAGCAAAGCGAGCTAACTCCGTGAACCTAGCCACATACTCAATCACAGTCATGGCCCCCTACTTCAGCTCTAGGAACTCCTGAGCCTTCGCTCTAATAGTGGCCGGAAAATACTTGCCTATGAATAGCTCATAGAACTCTGCCCATGTCATTGCCTCTAGGTCCCTAGAGGTCTTCGGCCAACTCACCATACTTGGCCTCGCCTCTAGCCGGAATGCGCTTAGTCTGATCCCGGGTCAGGACGGAGGTAATCTCCATCGCCTCCAATATCTTCTCAACCTGCATAAACCAATGGTCTGCCACCATCAGATCTCCTCCCCCTATGAATATCAAAGGATGATGTGCCCTGAACCTTTGGAGGTTACTCGGACCTCCCTGGCTACCACGCACTAGCTCGTGCAATAGCGTACCGCAACCCTACACTTTAGCAAAGGCCTCGCCGGTCAAACACCGTGGTGCTCGCTAGCACCTCATGGATGACCTCTACGTCCTCTCCCATGACTAGCCATCTACATATGTCAAATGACAAGTTAAGTTTTAATGCAACATCTCTAACGTGTAAACATAGCCTCGAGACACTATTCACACACCAAAAAAAATTTCATACTTTAAATCACAAGCAACAAAATTTTTTTTTTTATTTCATCTTATTTTATTTTATTTTTTTATTTATTTTTTTTTTTTTGAAAACCCCGTGAACAGTGTCCATGAAAAGTGATCCAAACAAAGGATCGAACAAGCAGACCGAGTCAAAACCCGGGTCGAAACGCGTGCACACCCAAGGACCTTGGCTCCACGCGCACTACGTCAGCCGCGCGCACAAGCAGCGGTCATGGTGCACCTGGGCGAGTGTCGGGCCCCCCAACGCCCAGCGCTCGCCGTCGCCGCAGGCACGCACGCCAAATAATGATGTCGCATTCTATCAGCAATACAAAATTGTATCGCGCGCAAAAAGCCCATGTCAGGCGCTGGCCGTTGCAGTCGCAGTTGCTCTCAGATCGCCATATCGCAGCCGCTATCATCAGACGCACCCAAAGTATCGCCTCACACGACATACAAAAAATTGCATCGCGACCCAAACCCATGTCACGCCGCCATTCGCTACCGCGGTCGCGCGCGCTAGACCGTGATCGCAGCCGGGCTCACGGGTGTACTCTTTGTTGGCGCATTAATAAGGCTGCCCTTCCGCCACGATACAAAACTTTGTATCGCGACACTCCCTGTGGCATGGCCGCATGCGGGCGCTGTCGCTCGCCCTTACGCACGGGCCTACCGTGTCGTGGGCCGTGCTAGTCGTATCGTAGTGCACTGTTAGCCGTGTCGTGGCCGCTCTGGCACGCGCCCAGCCCAGCTGTGTCACGAAACAATCTGTTGTATCGTGACCTATACTGGAAAATGGGTAGTAGCCCATTCGGTCTCCCCTGCACCTTTTTTTTTTATTCCTCTAGTAGCTTCCCTTACTACTACTAAAGATGCAGTAGCTTGAACACTGCTATTTACCCAATTCAAAATTTCAAGAGTTTAATTTTAACCCTTTTTCTTGTGCAAAAACTTGAATTATTTTCCGCACTCACAAACACACTCGTTTCCATGTCAAAAACTGGAGCAACTCGTCCAGAATTTTTTTTTTCTTTCGTTTATTTTTGGACCATTCTTCCAAAAAATTCTCAAACACCTAAGGTTATATTTTCTCGACCTTAGTGTTCAACATCTTTCCTCCTATGCTACTACCTGCATACTAAATTAATAATAATACATAATATACAATCCAATCACACATCACATTTAATTCATCAAATGCATAAGGATGCATGATCTAACCCGCTTTCCCATCAAGTCCTGTGTAAACCGTGATACCTAACTTATCGGATACACTAAGCTATAACTCTAGTATCCAACATCGAGCTATACCAAGTTGTGATGCTCTTACACCTCAATGACCATAGCCTAAGCCCAAGTCCCTCAAGCCCTAGGTATTTGTATACTTAAGCTTCCTGGGATACTCAAGTCATACGCCCCATTTCCCCGGTCCGTTGACAACCTGTCAACCTCACGGACATTCGTGGGATGTTGCAACCCAACACCACTCCATTGAGTCCCCTTTTCCAAGACTCAAGATTTAACAAAAATCGAGCAGAGTCTCCTTTATACAGGGAGCTCTTCCCAAGATACAACTTGTCCCAACATTGTACACCGACCACACCGGGTCCACATACGAGCAAAAATGAGTAAAAATGGTCACTTGGGCCCATACATCAACACTCACCAAAAATCTAACCAACTATATTACAATAGTTCAAGAGTTGATTACATCATTTTAATACAACATATATTAAAATTTAGAATTTAATACATGTTCTTTACAAATTACATATCCAAGCAACAATCCCGCTTCTTTCAAAAAGCGGTCACCAAGGCCATCTTCCCGAATACTCCCACTAAATAATGATCCTCGACAGTGGTGAGCGATGCCCAAGAGTGGAATTATCCTGCCACAGTTTACTCCCCACCTAAGTCGCATTACGCAATGATTCGAACATAAACACATTCAAGCAAATACATGGATCCTACTTAAATGTCTATGTGATATAGATGGTAATGCGACTCACCCCTTTCCCACTTCAAGCTCCTCACTGACTCCTCACGCATGCCTAAGCCAAATGCGAAAACATCGTTTTCAAAACAAAAGGCTTTGTTTCAAAACGCATTCATCGAGTTTCAAATATATTGGACTACCCTCCGAGGCGAATTGTTGAGTAATGTTTCCGAAACAGTCATGGGTCAGCGTCCGAGATAAAATGTTGGACAACTCTTCAAGGCAATTCTTCGAAAAATCTTCCCTTGAAATTCCTTTCACAACCATTTTCCATTTTTTTTCTTTTCTTTCATGCCATGCAATTACACCTAATTTTCTAGGTTGCCCCGGTGCATATGAAATGTATTATGCCATTTCCAAACCACACATGCCAATATGTCAATTATGCATATATTAACATAAATTAACTCACAACATTATGTTATTCAATTCTTAGCAATAACATCAACATTAGCTCACTTGAGCTAATCAACAACCCAATTTAATTCCAATGGCTCTCACACAATTATATTTTTATATAATTCAACCACTCATGTTAACACACTAAATTTTCATGCATTAACAATTTCTTTCCACACAATTCAAGTAATTCATTTCATGCAATTATATGCAAATAACATATGGACATTTTTGGTTCAATCCTACAAACAAGGATTGTTTTTAATAGTCCCAAACTAAGCAGTGGGTTATCTGTGGGCAGCCCTCTCACCTAGCATTGGTTCCACTTTGTGGAACCAAAATCCATGGCCATTTCCGGCCCAAAGACACCCAAACCTTAATTTATTGCATCAATTATAACACATGGACCAATAACAGTCTGTAATTAGCCCCGGGACTGCCCAAAACGGGTCCCAAAAATTCCAACAATTCAGTCCCAAGTTTTGGGACCGACCAAACGGCCATTTACGGCATCAAACACTACAAATCATTAACAAAACTCTTAAACAAGGATTAAATCATAGGGAGAGAAACTTAATTCCCTGAGTCAATAAACTCCCACAAACCGGTGGCTCTAGCTCTACCACAAGGTAAAACAATCTCTCGCTTCTACCGATGCGAACCGACGGTTTGAAAACCGAGAAATCTAGAGAAAAGTTGGACACTCTCTCTCTAGAATCTGATTTTTCCTCCTCCACCGCCTAAGCCCAAAGAAAATAATAAGTGTTCTCTTTTCTCTTTTGTTTTATTCCCTCACTTGCCACTTGTCAAGCCACCATTGGCTCATTGGATTCCTTATCCACTTTATCCACCCACCTTTGATTTTCCCACTAGAGATGCCACGTCCACACGCCCCACACTTGAGCCTCTTGACTCATTCAAGACCCGACATGAGTCACCAAAATGCGCTGCGTCCCGCACTACGCCTAGTTGCCCTCGAAAAAACGTGCAAATTCCATCATTCCTAACATGAAATTCGAATGGTAGCTAGATTTCAAGAAGACGATTCCAACGGTGAAGTTCGCTTCATTATCCAAGATCTAGGAAAAATTCCTAGATTTGACCAAATTATCGCTTTTGCCTCTTCTAAAATTAGGATTTTCTCCTGTTTCACATGTCATGCACTCAGTACTCACCTATTGTTCTAAAGTTACCACTGGTGCATGGAATGCATTATGTCATTTTCAAAACATTCGTACTAATATATTTTACATACTATATTAACAAAAATTAACTCACATACACATCATGTTATTCAATTCTAGCAATAACAGTAAAAATTAACTCATGAATACAATAAACAATTCGAAGCGATTCATTTTGAGATCACCCCAACAACACCGAAAATCACACACAAGTACGTGAACGGTAAAACCCTGGCTCTGACCTTTGTTCCGCGGTCATAATAGGATTTTCTTCATTCGGTTCAAATATTTCGAGGCCGAAACGATAAATCTGGGCCTTAACAAGTCACGTCCATTAAAATGGCTCTTGGCCAAAAGAATAAATAAATGGTAGAAGACCCTACCTCTTGGAGTTAATCGAAACTCTCTGAAAATCGGTGTCCACACGTAGCCCTTGTAGCGTAGATCAACTTTGCTTCTTGGCTGACGAGCGATGATTAAAGCCGGAAATCTAGAGAGAAGTTGCTCTTTCTCTCACTAAAACCAATTTCTCCCCCCTCACTGCTCGTTTCCAACAGCCAAATGGAGAAGAAGATGGTCTTTTTTGTCTTTATTTTAATCTTTTCACTTAATTCCCTTTGTGTCCTTTAGTTTGATTTTGAAAGCTTTTTGACACATGGCTTAATCTAAGCCATTTATCTCTATCCTCTCACTAATCATGCAACATAGGTGCAGCGTGGAGTACGTGTAATAGGTGACTTTGTCGCGTCGCATGTCGCTCATAAAGCGTCAATATGGCACCCAGACACCGGTGTGAAAAACGTGAAATTAGGCGTCTCGGGTGACGAGAATATTCAGTGTAGCTAGATTTCGCGAAACGATTCCAACGGTAAAGTCCGTTTCATCATCCGAGATCTAGAAAAATTTCGGATTTTGACCGAAATTAGCATTTTACCCTTTTTCAGAAAATTAGAATTTTTTCGGGTTTTACAAAATCGAAATCAAATAAAGGTAAACAAAGTCTATGGTTACAGATAGGAAAAGAAATATTCTTTTGACCTATGTAGAGTATAGTGTTGCCTTATTTTTCTCCAACAAAATTCAAGAATCCCACTTGGATTTTTGCTTGTGTAATTGCATAGTTTTGCTTATGTATGCATTGTTTTTATATCTTTGTATCATGTTTATATAGATAAATTTACCTTCAATCAGCTATCAAATATTAACTACTTTATCAAGAAGTAATTTGTAATTAGCTATTAGCTATTAGCTATTAGCACTAACTATCAACTACCAATACCAACTATCAACGACCAACTATCAACAGAACCAAACAAGGCCTTAATGTGAAAAACTAATTGTTTTATAATTATATAGTTAAACTATTAAGTTAAAATAATTTATCATCCTATTTAAATGGAAAATAAATGAAGAAAATATTTTATAAGGAAATTTACACATAAATCTCCATAACTTGGTTTACCTAATCATATAGAGAGGTCCAACACATTAAAAAGTTATCTATGACTTTATACTAGTTCAATGTGTGATGCCTAGAAAACAACATACAGAATGAGTAAAAATACAAATTAATAAAATTCTATATAACAATATCCTATTAATAATCTCTTTAATATATTTGCATCCATGGTCCTAATAAAATATCTTACTTAGGTTAAATAATCAAAATTTTATTTGATATTTTCTAGTGATCTAAAACACATCATTTCTTTATATTATATTATAATCTATGTTTTGTTATATTATGGTCTCCCCAATATATAAATATATATATATATATATATATATATATATATATATATATATATACTCTTATATATATATATATATATATATATATATATATATAATCAATAGGACTAAATAAAATAGAAGTAGAAGAACATTCAAGATAGTTAATCTTACCAATTATTTAGCATAGAGTCAAAATGGCATGCACTATAACCTTTTTGTTCTTAGCACCGTTTTCCAATTATAATAAAAATTAAAATTAATAAAATCCCTAATATTTATAATCTAGTAAAGCTTAATAAATATTTTCTATATAAGACAAAATAAATATGAATACATACTATGCATATGCATATGAATATAAACATATTATCACTATGTTTGACATTTTCTAAAGTTTAATTATGTATTTCTAATTTACAAACCTAACTCAGTTGGTTAGAGCTTTCAACACTTAAAAGACTCGACATGGAAAGGAGAGGGGTTCGAATATCAATGGAGGTAGTTTAATACATTATATTAAAAAGTTATTAGCTTAAAAAAATGTATTTCTAAATTTATTTAAACAAATAAAGTATTATTATCAATCAACTAATTCAATATACAAAATAAAAAAGGAAAATACAGCCAAGTTATTAGTATATGATTTAAAACATAAAGAATATGGGGTTCAAACCTCTACTTCCCTTCACACTTCATAAGCCAAGTTATCAAGTATATGATTGAAAACAGAAAGAAAGAGGGTTTCAAACCTCTACTTTACCCCAATATGATAAATATCAATTGCTAAATAATCATTTAATGAGTTTAACAAAAAAATACTTGATAAATAAAAATAAAAATTAAGTTCAAAGTTCAAAGAACTATCATTTAATTTTGATTTTGTCTATGAAATTGATATTAAGATAATGAAGATTTTGAATCACGGAATGAAAATTCATAATAAAACATTTAAAATTAAGCAATACTAACAACAAAGATACCTTATGTAATATTTAAAAACTTTTATTATAAAAGAAATTTCCAAGTTTTTTGCTTATTTCCGTTTTTTATTCTATCTTTCTAACTCTTGTATCCAAATCAAAATTCAATGTTGGCTACACAAACGTACTGGCCTTTCAAGGTACCTTTTTGTTATTATTATTTGTTTTACATCAATTTATACAAACGGTATATATATATATATATATATATATATATAAACAAAAATTGTTGAAAAAAAGTGCATCCCCTCCCATTTTATGCCATTTAGGTAAGTGTTTGAACATTTCAAAGACCAAAATAATAAATTAAAAGAAACATAACAAGAATTCAGATAGGTTCATGGAGTAAAAGAAAAAAAGATGTAATAAAAATATAAAATATTTTTTTATTAACTAAAACATACAAAAAAAGAATATAAATTCTCCAAAAAGAACCCTAACATTATCTTATTCTTATGAAATGAGCGAGATAAATAGAAGATTTATGAAGAAGAAAAATAGAGATAAATAGGAAGCAAAAAAAAAAAACTAACCTTTTCGAGTTTGTAAATCCTTCCAATGTGTTGTAAGACTAATAAAATCTCATGAAAGACTTTGAAAGGTATAAGAAAAGGGGATAAGGAAACCAAAAAGTTTTGGTGAGAAACGTATTGAGTTTTGGAGGGAACTCTATAACCTGTGACATTATGAGAGTTATTATGCATCAAATCAAAAAAAATAAAAATTAATATTTTAAATTTGTAGAGTCCCAAGGTTGAGAAGTGACAGCTTAGGTGCATGATGAGCTTTATAATATTTTATTTTGTATTTGTTATGACTTGTATAATTAAGAATTTAAGACCCGTTGTTGTAAGTTTTGAAGATTACATATTTGATTATCTTAAAATCAATTTACTTAAAATTGACATGTCTCGTTTGAGACTTTTTCTTTTTAGATAAATAAACTATTTTGAAAAAAAAAAAGTGGAATAGCTTTGTGGGAAAATAATTGAAGATTTAATATATTTAAAATTGTTATTCGACTTAAGTTTGGATTCTTTTCAAATTTTATTTGATAATTTATATTATTATCTTTTGAAATATATTTCACTAAAAATATCAAAAGTAGATTTAGGAATAAAATTTATAAAAAGCATATTTCATTTTTTAAAATTTTCTAACTAAATAAAGATAGTATGGATATATTATTGAGAGATAATTACATACTGAATATATGACCTCTATTTTATTATATTTTATTTATTCATTGTTTCTAGTTATTATTTTAATTATATAAACTTTTATTTATATTAATATTTGTTGTATCTTTTGTATATATTCCAAAATTAAGATAGTAGACATTGTTGACAATCAGTCCACATATATTTTGGGTATATATCGACAATGTGAAGCCCCAAATCTGGGGGTCTCATTGACAATCCGTCCAACATACTTGAGAATCGCGTGGATTTGGGTAACTTGATATCCTGCTTTGTTGTGTCCCATTTATCGGGATCTATATTTTTTTTAAAAATCAGATATAGTCTCTTTTGTTTGAGGGGCTACACTTGACATACAATACGTATACTTGATATAATCATAACTCATCCAGGTCTCAGCAGTAGTACTTACCACCACAGGGTCCATACGTCATACCCCGATATACATCCACTAGAGACCAATTCATTCACATTTAAATATAAAATATGAGAAAATAAAAACGTTTAATCACGGTCAGTCAAGTCGATCGACCCTCTTACCATAATTACATACCCGACTATTTATACAATAGTCCAAAATAATTTAATTACAATTTTTTTTACATAAAATACTTTTTATAAAAGTATTGTCCATGTCACATGTCGGCCTTCTTCACAATCACGGTCTTGTTGGAGCGTCGTCTCCCTGTACACCCCGGCGCACGAAAGGGGGGTCCTGAGGTGAAGCGATACTTGATAAGAAAAGTTGCCTACAAGGGCTACTTTCCGTCTAAATGCACATGAAATGACGTATATAAAACATCAAATCATATTCCATATAAATAATGTAATCCTATATGGAATGTTCCGTGTCATGCATGAAATGAGACTCCTCATGCCCACAACCCAAGTCCCGATCGACTCCCTCACACCTGCAATGACAAGTGTGAAAAACCAGTCATTGGTGTTTCACCCAATGACTAAAACCATTAGACAACACTCCGATTTTAATTTATCAAATCTCGTGGGTTTATTTGGGTTGTGAATTTATGAGGTCTCATCGCATGTGTGACACCCAAATCCAGTGTCCGGGTTGACCACGTCAACACAACGGAGGTGTACGTGTCTCATATAATGAGACTCATACATTCATACTCACTAAAAATATATCCAACCAACTATATTACCATAGTTCAAGAGTTAATACTGTGACGCCCCAGGGGTCCGTTGACTACCCGTCAACCAGCGGAAACACTCGTGAATGTCGGGTGACCCGACATTTCTCACGAAAATCGGGCAGAGTCTCCTTTGTACGGGGAGCTCTACCCAAATACAAAACCTGCATATACTGTCCCAAACGGTACAATGAGTCAATATATACAATCACATGAGTAATACGGCCATGGGCCCCTAGGCGATACTCATAATCATACTAACTATGAATCTGACTATATACCAAATAGTTACAAAGGTTACAGCATATTTTCACTCTTATACAATACATATATTAAAATTAGACATTTCAATACATGTATATATCATCAACAAAGCCACAACCCGACTTTCTTGTCACTTAATCCTGGACGGGCGGGTCCCCTCGCACGCTCCCTGTACCTGTAAAATAATATCCCTTGACAGGGTGAGCTAATGCTCAATAGTGGAATCGCCCTAAGTGGGCTACTCTCCACCTAAGTGCAGTGCAATGTTCCAAAATAAACATACATTCAAGTAAATGCATGATCCTACTTGAATGTCTACATGACCAACTTAGATCTCGAGTCCTCACCAACTCTCACACTCGCCTAAGCCTCGTATGAGAATTATTGTTTTGTTAATTGAATGACCCTTCGATGTATATATATCAATTGGGTGGTCTCCGACGATTGATATATTATTTGTTTGTGGACTACCCTCCGATGAATATCAATTGGGTCGTCTCCGATGATTGATATTTTTAATTTGGACTACCCTCCAATAATTAATATTTTTAGACAACCCTCCAAACCATTTTCTCTAGACTCATCTCATGCACTCATTCCTATAGTCCTAGGGTGTTCCAGTGCATATGGAATGCATGTATGCCAATTCCAATACAGTCTAATCCACATGTAAATATATAAACATGCATATATTTACAAAACATTCAATTCACACAATCATGTCATGTAAATTCTTATTTCACTTTTATCAAAATTAGCTCGCTTGAATACAATGATCAAACGAGCAATTCAGCGAATCACTTTCGATCAAACACATTTTCACACAAAAATATATTTTTGAGAACACTGTTTCGGGAATAGTGAAACCCTCGGTTACTATTCCCGAAAAATCACAATTCATCGGTTCACTTTGTGAACCCGCATTTCACGGCCATTCCCGGCCTCTTTCACATCAAAGCATGATTTATTTCACAAATTTCATGATTTACCAACCAAGCGACCCAAAAGCAGGTTACGGGCTGCACCGCAGCGCACCAAAATTGTATCAATTCGGTCCCATGTTTTGGGACCGATCAAACGGCCGTTCAGGCCTCGCTGCGCCGAAACATTGAAAACACTTGAATAAAGTGTAAAACCCAAGTAGGGAGAAACCCCTACTTCCAAGGAGTTTGTCTGGCTCACATGGAAATCCGGCTACCGCAGCGAAGCCCTCGTAGGCGGCTTTCCTTCTTGTGCAGAAAAGCGTGACGGTCGGATGTCCCGTATTGTTTTTAGAGAGAAGTCGTGCTCTCTCTCCGAAAACCTCCGTTTGGGCTACTTGGATCTCCAATTACGCTCCCCGTGTTTTTTCTTATTTTTTGTTGGAGAAGAAAATGCGTACGCTATTTTGTCATTTGTGACTTAAATCAAATTCCAAAATGACCATTATGTCCCTTCATTTCCCAGTTTTGACATTCGGCACTATCTCGGCCGTCCATTTTCATCATTTCTCTACTCATACCACTTATGGAACATGAGTACTTGTTATATGTGACTTTCGTAGAATCGAAATTTGTTTTACGGCACCCAAACCGCGATGCCTAGAAAAACGTGTAAATTTCGACTGTCTCGGAATTAGACAAAATTTTACGTGCTACCTAGATTTCGAGAGACGATTCCAACGGTGAAATCTGTTTTGTCATCCGAGATATAGAGAATAAATTACGGTTGCAGCAGAAAATTACAATTTCGTAACGAAGTACGATTTTTCCCTTTTCCCAGAAATTGGAATTCTCGGGTCTTACAAATACATCACTCTTAATACAAACATATATTAAAATTTAAAATTTTAATACATGTTATACAAAAAGTATCTACCAAAGCCACATGTTGGCTTTCTTCTCAACGACCTCCTAGTGAACGTCATCCTCAGGTACACTCCATTTTGAAATAATGATCCCTCGACGAGGTGAGCAATGCCGTGGTGATAATCTCTACATGGGTTACTCCCCACCCTAAGTGCGTATGTAAAGGCAACGAGCACACTTTCGAGAGCAAATAAAGTCTACTTGAATGTTTATGCCCGATACCATGTCTCGAGTCCTCATAGACTCCCTCACACATGCTAAGCCAAATGTGAGAAAAATACAGGTTTTGAAACAAAAGGTTTTGTTCATGAGAAATCATATTACCGAGTTTACGCTAAAATCGTGGACAAACCCTCCCGAGGAAAATTGCGGAGGCCAATTTCTTCGAAACAATCATCAGGTCATACCTCGAGATGGCCCGTTGGACAACTCTCCAAAGCTGATTCTTGGAAGAATCTTCCCTTGAAATTCCTTTCACAACCATTTTGATTTTCTTTCATTTTTCTAACTTTCATGTCATGCACTCACCTAATTCCTAGGGTGCCCAATGCATATGGGAATGCATTATGCCATTTCAAAGAATTCATACTAATATATTTTACATGCATATATTAACAAAATTGCTCACATAACTCCTTGTTATTCAATTCATAGCAATAACATCAAAATTAAGCTCCACATGGGCTAATAAACAATTCAAGCAATTCATTTTGAATCACACCCCGAACAACGAAAATCACACACAAATCACGTGAACGATAAACCCCAGGCACGACCTTGTTCCGCTGACCACTATCAAGATTTTCTTCACTCGATTCAAATATTTTGAGACCAAAAACACGGTCATCCAGGCCTCAACAAATCCTCATCCATTAAAATGGCTCTTAGCCAAAGAATAAACCAAGTAGGAGAAGGCCCCTACCTCTTGGAATTGTCGAAACTCCACAAAATTGGTGTCCACGCGTAGCCCTTGCAGCGTAGATCAACTTTGCTTCTTGACCCGATGAGAACCGACGGTCCGAAAGCTGGGAAATCTAGAGAGAAGTTGCACTTTCTCTCTAAAGGCGGTCTCTCCCCCTCACTTTGCCGTTTCGACAAATGGAAGAAGGTGAAGTTGTCTTTATTTTTAATCTTTTCACTTAATTCCCATTTTGTCCTTTAGTTTTGACTTTTAAAACCTGTTTGACACATGGCATAATCTAAGTCATTCATCTCTATCCTCTCACTAATCATGCAACATGTGTCACATGGGTACATGTAGTAGGTGACTTTTGTCACATCACATGTCTCATAAGTCGTGATTCGATACTAGGCACGGGTGCCTTAAAAGCGTGGAGTTCATTGTCTTGGAATTCGACGTGGTAGCTAGATTTCGAGAGACGATTCCAACGGTGAAGTCTGTTTTGTCATCCGAGATTTAGAAAAATTATGGATTTTGACCGAAAT
This sequence comes from Tetrastigma voinierianum, assembly GCA_016808115.1. Lineage (NCBI taxonomy): Eukaryota > Viridiplantae > Streptophyta > Magnoliopsida > Vitales > Vitaceae > Tetrastigma > Tetrastigma voinierianum. The sequence continues at coordinate 381,622 of JAEQBH010004839.1, read as the reverse complement.
TACCATTTTACCCTTTTTCAGAAAATAGAATTTTCTCAGGTTTTACATTCTCCCCTCCTTAAAAGAATTTAGGTCGGAAGTGCGACACAATCATAACGAATCCGCATGCATATGCAACGTGCACTATGCCGTAACGTAAACTAGTCATTTAAGGTATTAAGCAGTAAGCGGCGTGCGCCCCCGTCCTGAAAGCGAAGGGATAGGTGGCGCATCGTGTCTCAGCGCTCCGCGTTGACTCCTCCGGCTCCACGATTGCTGCCATAACACCCTCACTAGCCCCACAGTCTTGCGTTGCAAAACCTAATCCTGGCTGTCCATAATGCACATTGGTCCCTCCTCGAAGGTCCCATCCGTGTCAACCTAAATCTCTCCCCAATCCACTACATGAGTTGGATCTAGAGTGTACCCTTGGAGCATGGAGACGTGAAATACCTCGTGGACACCTGACATGTTGGGCGGTAAAGCTAACCGGTACACTATAGTGCCTACCCTCTAGAGTATCTCAAAGGGCCCAATGAACCTCGGCTATAGCTTCCAGCTTCTTAGAACCTGACGCCTCTTCTCTTGGGAATCACGCCCCCGAGAAGACGTGATCTCCGATCTCGAACTCTAAGGTCGGCGTGGAGTACATCGACATGGCTCTTACAGTGGAAGGCTTTGAGCCATGAGAAGATGTTGTGTATCAAGCTCACCTTCTTGGAGGTGTCTCTAATCAGATCAAGACCAGTGATGGAGCTCTCTCCATCTCGGTCGATATAGCCAGATCTGCATGGCCTCCCCATACAATGCCTCATGGCTGCAATACGTATACTCGCCGATAGCGTTGTTGTGGCCAATTCCACTAAGAGACGAGGAAATGCTCTTCCGGCTACCCTTATGATCAGGCAACGATGCTCGCAGCATGTCCTCTAACACCTCTATGGTCCTCTCACATTGACCATCTGTCATTAGTTGGAAAAATTTGTACTCATGTGGTCGTAGTTATTGCCTTCTTTGAAACTCCTCCCAGTGCGCGAAGTAGCAAACCTCGGTCTGTCGAAATAGTATGGATCTTGGGTACTCCATGTGGCCTGGGACTATCTCTCGAATGTACAATCGGCTGAATCTCTCCAATGTGAAAGAGTCATCCATACGGCTGAAAATGTGCCTACTTAGTGAGGAGCCGGTCCACTATCACCCATCTGCATCATATCTAGGGTGTCGAGTGGCAAGTGTGGGTCATAAAATCCGTGAAATGACGTGCTCCCACTTCCACTCAGCCACCTCCAATGGCTGAAGTAGCCCTGCTGGCTTCTGGTGCTTAGCCTTAACCTGCTGACATGTGAGACATCGTCGAACAAAGTCCTTGACGTGTCTCTTCATTCCGGCTCTAGTATCACGGCGGCGAAGATCTGGTACATCTTCGTGCCACTGAATCTCTGCCATAATCGAGAAGCGGTGAAACTCCACGAGAATCTCCTACTCTTAAATGTCCGATTCGATTGGGAACCACTACCATCCTCTATACCAAAGACTACCATCTGCGTGGACAGTCCAGCCCTTGTCACCTGTACCTCACTATACTTGGTCCACGATGGACCACTTATCTCGCGTGATCACTGCCCCCAGAACTCAACCACTACGCTCGATAGAGGCGGTGTAGCCACTAAACTCCCAGCGTACGCCCAGGCACGCTCCGTTGTCGCGCCTTGAAACTATCAGCGGTCTGAGCATCGCCCGCTCAGAAACTATACTAGCCAATGCTCCGGTGACTTCGGCCGAGTGCATCGGCCGCCTCATTTTCCTTACCAGGGTGGTAATGCAAAGTAAAGTCATAATTCTCTAGGAACTCCATCCATCTGCGTTGTCTCATATTGAGGTCCCGCTGCGTGAAGATATACTTCAGAGTTTTGTGGTCTGAGTACATCTCGAACTGCTAGCCATATAAATAGTGGCGCTAAATCTTCAAGGCGAAGACTACGATCGCCAACTCCATGTCGTGTGTGGGGTAATTCTGCTCATGATTCTTCAACTAGCAGGAACCATAGCTACTACCCTCGGATTGCATCAAAGCATCCTAGTCCATTTCGAGGCATCTGTGCTTTATTTGTCTCTGTCAGGGACTATCGAAGATAGGGCCGAGTAGTGAGCCTCCTCCTCGGCTCCTGAAATGCCTCCTGCATCGGTCCATCCTAATTAAACTTGACCTCCTTTTGGGTCAATGATCTAGGTCATGAGTGCCGCTAATCGGGAGAAATCCTCGATGAATCTCTGTAGTGCCCGACCCGATCCCAATATGACTACGTATCTCAAGGCGACTTGGGTCTCCCGAGCTCATCATGACCTCGACCTTCTGCGGGTCAGCGACACGCGTCGCGACCTGCATGTCCCGAATCTCACTTGATGAAGCCAAAACTTGCACTTACTGAACTTGGCGTACAGCTGATGGTCTCTCAGCAACTGTAAAACAATCCTCAAGTGATCCCCATGGTTCCTCTCTGATTGGGAGTAGATCAAAATGTCATCCACGAAGACCACGACAAACTTATCCAAATAAGGTTGGAATACCCTATGCATGAGGTCCATGAATGTTGATATGACGCGTCGTTAATCAAAGGAATCGCGTAATAACAAAGTGCCCATAACGCGTCACGAGCGTCTTAGGAAGATATCGGGTCTCCGCAACCCTCGGCTGATGGTAACCGATTAGTGAAGGTCTATCTTGCGCAAGGTAGACTCGCGCTCCTCTCGGCTAGTCGAAGCAAGTCATAAATCCTCGGCAATGGGTACCGATTCTTGATCGTAACCCTATTCAACTGTCGGTAATCAATGCACAGTTGAAGGGTCTTGTCCTTCTTCTTTGCAAATAGAACCGGAGCGCCCTATGGTAAAGTGCTCGGTCTAATGAACCCCTTGTCCAGTAACTCATGTAGCTGGACTCTGGGTTCCTTGCAACTTAAATGGTGCCATCCTATGCGGAGTCATAGAGATGGGCGAAGTGCCAGGGTGTACCTTGATACAGAAGACTACAACCCTCTACGGAGGCAATCCCGGTAACTTATCCGAAAAAACATCCTCATACTCGCAGACTACCCAAGGTAAATCTAAGTCCGGTCTCACCTCATCCTCAAGGGTAAGGCTTGCTAGCCAACCAACCCGGTATCCGTGACACACCGGACTCGTACAACGTACGAGGCAAAATATCATGCTTGTCCCACGAGAGTAGCACAGTCTGCAGATCCTGCGTGTGAGGCGGTAACCCTCGCGCTCACGATCAATGGCGGACTCTTTAAGGCGTCGACCAATCCATCCCAGGGATGGCGCCGAACTCGACATGTCCGCGACCCTCGAGGTCCCTTTGTGAGGTAGAATCCCGAGGAGATCTCTGGCTCGCGGCCATGGTATATCATCCACATCCGCCCGAATCCCTGGGGGAGAATTCACATCTGAGGCTCCTCGAGGCCTCGACCATACAGCCCGACTCTATCTGGCCCGGTGTGCCGATGAATGAATCGCGGCGCACGAGAATCAAATAACACTCTGCCCATAGGCGAGATAGCAGAATATACCTGTATGACCTTGTTGTTCACGGGCTCGGTCGGTGATGTGTGACGGCATGAACACGCCATGAACCCCTGGCGTCCACACTTTTGTGGGCCCCATCCTGCGCCTCGACCCATGTCGGCCTCTCGGCTGCGTGTAGCGAGAGATTTTCATGCAACTCCACGGGACTGAAGCGGCTTCTCGACCATCTTGGGGTGTGGAGGAATATCGTATCCTCTCTGTCCCACCGACATTGGAGACTAATTTGTCAGCCTGGGATCCACATCTTTGGGGGCAATCCCTCCCTCGCTATGTTCGAACGGCGGCAATGGTAGCACACCATGCATGACCCGAGCCTTGGCTCCCGATCTGTCCACGGCACAGTGCCACGGCCTGGAACCCCGTGAACTAAGCCTCTACTTCTTTCCCCGGTGGAAGAAAATGACTCTCCTTCCTCTTACTACTAACACCCACATCCAGGGGTGCTCAGAGCATCACCGATCTCTCTCTATGGTCATGACCGGTCCAACCACCAGAGTCCATGTCTTAACAGGCGAAGTCCTACAATCCTGCCCCGAATAGACAATCTCAGTCCATTCTCAAACCTCCTGACCTTAGCCAGGTCTGTGGCCACATAATTGTCGGCAAAGCAAGCTAACTCCATGAACTTGGCCATATACTCAATCAATGTCATCGTTCCCTGCCTTCAGCTCTAGGAACTCTTGGGCCTTTGCATGTCTATGATAGGCGGAAAAATACTGCCCATGAACAGCTCATGGGAACTACACCCATGTCATTGCCTCTAGGTCCACTGAGGGTCTTCGCTGATTCCACCACACTTGGGCTAAGCCACTTTAGCTAAGAATGCGGCTAGTCGATCCCAGTGCGTATCGAAGGTAATCTTCATCGCCTCGATATCTTCTCAACTTGCATAAACCAATGGTCCGCCACCATCGGATCTCCTCCCCTTCGTGAATATCGAGGATGATGTGCCACTGAACCTCAGGGTTACTCGGACCTCCTGGCTACACCTTGCACTAGCACATTGCAGTAGCCGGCGGCCACAATCCCTACGGCCTCGACAAGGGCCTGGCCCCGGTTAAGCACTTGGTGGTGCTTGGCTAGCACACGTGGGCGACACTCGTCCTCTCCCATTGACTGGCAATCTACACATGTCAAGTAGCGAGTTGAGTTTTAATGAAGTATCCCCGAAGGGTGTAAATACGACCGACGCGAAATTCACATACCGAAAATTTCGATACCTGATGTCGATGAATCCATAGGTAATCTGAGCAATAATTCCATATATTAAATCATACGCAACAAAAATTTTATTTTATTTTATTTTATTTTATTTTTTTTTTTTAAAAAACCCCGTGAACAGTGTTCATGAACAGTGTCCATGAACAGTGATCGAGCGATATTTATCGCGGTGCCTTTGGGTCGCTTGGGTTGGGTGCGCGGTGTGCACGCCCGGGACCACGGCTGCTCAGCGCGTATCGCGCCCAGCGTGCTCAGGCGGCGCGCGTCGCTGGCGTTGGGGTTGTGTCGTGGCATGCGGGGAGCCGTATCCTTGGCCGTGTTGTGGGTGTCGGCGCCTCTTGGGGCGGTGTCGTGGCGGCGTCGGCGCCCGTGTCGGGAGCCCCCTGTCGGCGATACAAAATTGTCGTGGCGTGAAGCCATGCATGGCGTACGTATTGTCGTGCGTGTCGCGGCAGCTCTGCCGATATCGTGGGGCGTTGAGTCTTGGAGTGTCGTAGCCCGTGTCGTGACACAAGAGCTGCCCCTCCGCCACAATACAAAATTTTGTATCTGACACCTCCGTGGCATGGCCGTAATGACTTGTGCGTGCACCGCTCTTTCCTCAGCGTAGTCGAGAGCGTGTCGTGCTGCTTGTTGGTGCGTATCGCGAAGCGCCGTGTCGCAGCTCACAGGTGCCATGTCGCCGTTCTTTGCGGCGCCCCCGGTACCGCGCGTATAATATATAATTTGTTGTATCGTGACTCAAACTGGAAAATGGACAGTAGCACATCCAGTCTCTGCCGTTTTTCCTCTTTTTTCCAACTACGTAAGGCGCAAAAGAATTAATTTTTCAAATCTTCCAGTAGAACCTCTCGAAGAGGAGTATAATTTCTTTTTTTTTCCTTTTTACATTACGTAAACCTCGAGGAAAAAAATTTCCCTCAACACATTTTTTTCATTTAATTATGGACTATTTTGCCCAAAATTTCTTCAATCAAACTTTTTCTCGAACTTAGGGGTTATGTTTTTCTCGACCCTAATGTTCCATATTTTCTCCTATGCTACTCACCAAGAATACAAATCACATAATTCAATCACACTAATTCATCAAATGCACAAAGGATGCATGATCTAACCCATTTCTCATCAAGTCCTAGGTAATCGTATACCTAACTCATTGATACTAAACTATACTTTAGTATCCAACATTAAGCTCTAGGTATTTTTAAACCCTGAAGCTCACGATACAACTGTAGTAATCCCGAGAATTGTCACGTTGACTACCAGATCAACACAACGAATACCTATGTCTCATATCATGAGACCCATACATTCATACTCACTAAAAATATATCCAACCAACTATATTACCATAGTTCAAGAGTTAATACATCACTCTTAATACAAACATATATTAAAATTTAAAATTCTAATACATGTTATACAAAAGTATCTACCAAAGCCACATGTCGGCTTTCTTCTCAAACGCGGCCTCTAGTGAGCGTCGTCCTCCATACACTCCCTGTACCTGAAATAATGATCCCTCGACAGGGTGAGCAATGCCCAGTAGTAATAATCTCCTACATGGGTTACTCCCTACCTAAGTGCACATGTAATGGCAACCAAACACACTCAAGCAAATACATGATCCTTCTTTAATGTCTACATGCCCAATCCCATGTCTCGAGTCCTCACTGACTCCATCACACATGCTTAAGCCAAATGTGAGAAAAATACAGTTTTCAAAACAAAAGGATTTTGTTCTCGAAAACATACTACCGAGTTTTGGTAAAATCTATTAGACAACTTCAGGTGAAGATTCTTCACAGATAATTCTCAGAAACTTGATCATGGGGTCCCAGCCTCAGAGATGGTGTTGGACAACTCTCCAAGAGCAATTCTTGGAAAATCTTCAACGAAATTCCTTTCACAGCCATTTCATTTTTCTTTCATTTTCTTTCATGTCATGCACTCACCTACCATTACAGGGTGCCCCGGTGCATATGGAATGCATTATGTCATTTCCAAACAATTCATGCTAATATATTTTACATGCATATATTAACAAAATTAACTCACATAACTCATGTTATTCAATTCATATCAATAACATCAAAATTAGCTCACATGGGCTAATACACAATTCAAGCAATTCATTTTGAATCACCCAAACAACAAAAAAATCACATACAAATCACGTGAACAGTAAAACCCTAGGCTTAGCACTGTTCACGGCCACTCTAGGGATTTTCTTCACTCGATTCAAATATTTTGAGACCGAAAACACGACCATCTAGGCCTCAACAAATCCCCATCCATTAAAATGGCTCTTAGCCAAAGAATAAACCAAGTAGGAGAAGACCTCTACCTCTTGAAGTTGTCGAAACTCCACAAAATCGGTGTTCACGCATAGCCTTTGCAGCATAGATCAACTTTGCTTCTTGGCCCGACGAGAACCGACGGTCCGAAAGCCAGGAAATCTAGAGAGAAGTTGCACTTTCTCTCACTAAAACCAGTCTCTCCCCCCTCACTACCCGTTTCCAGCAAATGGAGAAGAAGGTGAAGTTGTCTTTATTTTTAATCTTTTCACTTAATTCTCATTTTGTCATTTAGTTTTGACTTTTAAAAGCTTTTTGACACATGGCTTAATCTAAGCCATTCATCTCCATCCTCTCACTAATCATGCAACATGTGTCACATGGGTACATGTAGTAGTGACTTTTGTCACATCACATGTCTCTCTGAAAGCGATCATAAGACACCCGACCGGTCTTTCAAAACGTAAAAATTATTGTTTCGAAATTGACGAATTTGGCGTGGTAGCTAGATTTGTGAGGAGCGATTCCATGATTGAAGTCGGGTGCGTCATCAGAGATAAATTTTTTATTTTGAACGAAATTACCATTTTACCCTTTTTCATAAAATAGAATTTTCTCAGGTTTTACAGCAAGCTTCGTAACGCCTTTCGACACTTTCGCAAACTTTCATCGCTAAATACATATGTCTGACCAAGAATAAAATTTGGGTCTTTCACCCTGAGGGGGATCTACCCCATCTTGCTTCATCCAAACACACGAAATTTATTATTATTATTTTATACAACCGTGAGTCTCGATTTTGGACGTTGTCAATTTCCGAGCTCACCACATTAACAAGAAGCGGTGAATAACGATTACTGGCACTTACGCCCGACTCGAAGCAATGTGGCGGAGTGCATACGGCTCTGGCTCATGCCATTTCATGCTATGTCGCTACCACATGCACCAATAAGAGCTACATGCAACATTTATAAATCTCGGATAATTATATTTTTACATATAATTTCCATTTATCCTAATTTCCATTTATCGTCAAGCAAGTATATATTAACATGATTTTTACAGACTACATCATGCTATTTATTTTACCAACAATAACACACAAAAATGGCCCAAATCTTGAACCCATATAAAGCAGGCGTCCTACGTAACACCCCGTGAGAGAGTGTACGGTATGATACTGTGGGGGTGTATAGGCCTGGGTGTCACATTGTAGTATTTGGAGATGAAATTAGAAATGAAAATTTTGGAACCGAATTTGGTACTTAAAACAAGGGTACAAATTGTCCGCATTTTAGCAAATAGGACATGAATATGAAAACCTTAAGAGATGGGGCTACAAATGTATAGAAGGAACCCGAGTAAGTGTAACTCTAAGGCTCCCAAATACGGTTTGAAGGTGAGCTCGGTGTAGCTCTCACTGATTTTTGCTCTGTTTTGGGTATGGTTGTAAGTGTTTGGCCATAAGTGGAGTTTCACTCATCAAATTGAGGTGATTAAAAATTCTGGGTAAAATAGACATCTAGGGAATAAAGTTAGCTGAAGGAAGTGCATGCAAATTGTAAGCCAAAGTGCCCAGAAAATTTGTCAAAGTGGAGCTATGTGCGAATTCTGTTACGCCAAATTAGGTCATCTAGATGTAAAATACAATAACTTGAGTTTTGGTAAATCAGGTGGGTCGATTCAATTGGAGAAAAACCTTAGAATCATAGCTTCAAAGGAGTAAAGAAACCATTTCCAAATTATGGAGTTAAGATCAGAAATCAAGGATAACAGTAGGTGATTCAGTGAGTTTGGAATCCAAAAAACAATGCTGTAGGGTAATGTTGTGTGGTTGGGGAGCCTTAGAAGGAATTTTTTACATTGAAATTTTAAAAAGTGTCATTGGATATATGGACTGATCTGGAGAGTTTCATAATTTTTGAAGACCTTTTGAATAATTTTTGGGTAATAAAGTCCATAGAGTATTGTTGGAAAAGGGTACCAAAGTAATTGGTTTTTTGTTAAGGGTTTTTGTAAGTGCTCAGGGATTACAAGTGTTAATTTGACTTTTATATGGAATGTTGTGTGACCTTAAAGTGACTTGCGTGTGAAATCGTTAAGTTTGCTGCTATACATAGGCCGATTAATATGTGGAGTCGTATTCGGTTGAGTGTGTAGGTTAAAAAAATGAGGCCCGGGGAAAGGAATTATTGAATGCCCTGAGGATTTTATGTGAGGTGGTATTCTAAACTCATTTCCGAAAATGCTAGTGTATAATAAACTGCTTTTACAGTATTTGTGGTTTCTGTTTGTAAACCATTTTCAGAAGCAAGCGATGAATTTAGAAAGCAAAAACCGGAAATGGTTTTGATTTAAACCATCTTTGAAAAGCAACATTGGTTTTAAATTGTAAAACCATAATTAAGCAAATGAGCAAATGGTTTTGAATGATTAAACCATTTTTCAAGCAAGCGAGCAAAGAATGTTTGTGAAAAACAGGCCTTCCCTAGTTCTAAGCAAGATTCGGGTTATTAAAATGCGGTGCGGCGGTGGTGTTAGGATCTCATACATGCATTTACCCAGTTTTGCACGGTCGAGCAAGCGTGGGACCTTTGTCGTGCATTTAAAGGGAGGCGGGTAACGCGTACGGAGTATATAAGGTTATGAGCTCTAACTAAATTATGGTGATGGCGACCTAGGTCGAAATTCCACCATATTCACTTGGGAAAAAAAAAAAAAAAAAAAGGTGATACGGACCCGGGTCGCGCTCCGCAGGCCGCGGCCGGGCTTAGGTGTTCGCTGGGAAATGCCGATAAGCAAAAATGAGCCTCGGTGGTTGATGTTTTATAAGCATAATATATAGTTTTTGAAAAATCAACCATTGGTTCCCCGATCGCCCGAGGGCTTCGGGAGGTTTAAACGGCGGGTTTGAGCCCAGGGCTCAGTTTTATTTCAAAGCATGCGGTTGAGCCCGGGCTCCGTGTTTATGACAGAGATTTTGGCTTTTGAAGCAAAAGGTTTATACTGAAAAGTTTTGAGCAACTTTAAAAGCAAGAGTTGAGAAGTTTAGAAACTTTTAAAGTAAGATAAAGCAAGCGAGAAGAGATTTTTGAAAGGTTTTATAAACTTTCAAGTAAGCAAGCAATAAAGATTTTAGAAACTTTTAAAGTAAAATAATAAAGTAAAGAAAAATATTTCTGGAAATATCGTAGCGAAAGTTTTACGGTTTTTAGATGTTTTCCGAAAAAGCAAGCATTTTCTAAATCATACACTCGCGAGCTCGTTTAGCTCATTATTTTGTTTTTAAAAAGCTTATTTTCCGAATGCCAGATGCATACGACAAGCTGGAGCATGTTGGAATTCTCGACTTTTTGTATCGTGTTGTAATTAATAATCTTGTAAGAAATACTTTGAATTGTATAATGGAGCATATGTTACATAGTATGGTTTGTGAATGTCTTGGAGCTTGAGGCTCTTTGAAAGAATGTTGTTGGTTGCCATGTTGGAAATGTGTAAATTGTGTATACGAGGTGCAGGACATGTCTAGATACGACATTATCTTGTCGAAATTTTATAAAATCCTGAGTTTAGAAGAATTTTTTTTTATACGAGATTGAGCAACAATACGGCTTAGCTTCACGGGACCCTCCTAGTCGTTAGAGGTAGCAGTACGGGAGTTACGTGGAGTGGTAGAGCTCACGCTCCCATAGCGGAAGAGATTGGGGGGTGTGATGAGAATGATATCGAGAGCATAAGTGGTTATTAAGCATCGTAGTTTTCGTATACAGTATTTTTACACCCCTCTTAGCGACCATATTTTCCAATTCAAAGATACATACATATGATATGAGGGTGATTCAAAGTAAACGAGTTGATTTTTTTATACGACACTATGTCGAGGCCGGGACGTCGAGGTCGATCCCTAGGAGTAGTTCCGGCGGTTCGGCGTCTGAAGTACACCGCGTGAGGGATGAAGCGCGTGGTAGGTTCCATACCAGCCTCATGAATCGGCCCTCCGATGCTTGGTCGGTTTGGACCATCTGCGCCACCGGAAGGAGCTCAAATGCCGAGTTGTTTTGAGCGAGCAAATTGAAGCGCAGTTGCGCCAAATAGTACAGCCATAAGCGACCCGGCGGCGATCGCCCAACCTCCACCACCACATAGAGAGGTTATGGAAGAACCAGGGAGGTCAATAGAGAGAGTACAGAAACTGGGCGCCAAGCCATATGACAGCAGTGGTGATCCAGAAGCAGCCTGGTTATGGCTAGATAGAGTAAACAAAGTATACGGAGTTATGGGCTGCACGAATGAGTAAAGAGTCTTGTTTTCCAGTTTTCTGATGGAAGAAGAGTAGGATTGGTGGGATCTTTGTGAGAGGGAGGCATCTTGATGGCATATCATGGGACCAATTTCAGCAAGTATTCACTGACAGATTCTTTCCTCAGAGTCATAAGGATTCAAAAATTGAGGAGTTCTTCAAATTAGAACAAAGAACATGTCGGTCGAGAATATGAGAAGAGGTTCTCGAACTAGTTCAGATTGGTTCCACTTATATTCAAATGGTAAACCATGAAGTGCAAAGGTTTTTGGCGGATTGCGACAGGATCCAGTGCATTTGTCTGCCAGTTCCTCATAATAGATTTGGGGACTTAGTTGAGGCAGCTCGAGGATTGAAGCGAGAAATCCCCGAAACGGCTGCATGTCCGAGTAAGCGAAAAGGAAGAGGAGTGCACCGGGCACTTCAGCGAGCTACGGGCGATGCGTGAAAGAGGAACAAGGGTAGGGGTTCGCAGGCCGAGGTGCCGGGTCGAGGAGCTACCTCCCAGTCGAGGATCGATTGAGGCCCTCGGTTGCTAGCGGTGGCACCCCCGAGTCTTCCTCAGGTATGTCATATGTGTCGGAGCGACACCGTGGGGAGTGTAAGAATAATATAGTGCAAAGGATGTTTCCACTTGTGGCGAGAGGCCATTTTATTAGAAGTACCCTCCCGGTGATTGGTGCTTGGAAACATCGGTAGCCGGTCTAGCTACCCGATTACTAGAATTAGCACACAAAGTCGATGGGAGAGGTTTCCCAGTAGAGGGCCGACACATCCATGGCCGAGAGGTGGTCGTGAGGTAGGGTAGGGCGGTGCCCGGGGGGATGCAGTGAGCCTACTTTTCAGACCGGAAGTATATCTTTGTGACCCGACAAGATGCGAGATGCAGCTCGGATGTGGTCAAGCGGTATTATTTCTATCATGATCCATGATGCATATACATTAGTGAGCCAGCGGGAGCTACGCATTCATTGCATCGAGCCATTCTTAGATCGTTTTCGGATAGAGACCCGACCATTGGGAGATTAGGTATGAGAGTTCCCTTCGGTGGATCCGTTCTCGGGGCCGAGTAGTCAGAGATAGTAGAGTTCTGATTGAGGGGACAGGAGTTCCTAATCGGATCTTGTGGCCTTAGATATGAGGGATTTTGATGTGGTTCTCGGCATGGATTAGCTATCTCGCCATAGAGCATTAGATTGTTATAAAAAGGAAATGAGATTGCATAGGCAGGGAAATTGGAGGTTAAGTTCGAGGGAATATGTAGAGTTATCTTCCGGTATGATCTACGCCGTAGCCTTGGTATGAGAGAATGTAGCGTAGAGGTTGTCGGGGTGCTCCCAGCTTATGTGGTGGAAACGGAAGGGGGACTACGGTGGATGAGATTCCGAGTTGTTAGAGTTCGGATGTATTCCCGGATGATAATGCAGGGTTACCTCCCGGAAAAGGGTGGAGTTCACCATTGATTTGATCCAGGTGAGCCCATTTCCATTCCTCCTTATAGGATGGCTCTACTTGAGGATTGAGGAAGCTTAAGGCTTAGTTAGAAGGGTAAGTAAGGGATTCATTCGATAGAGGCATATCCCCATGGGAGCTCCGGGTTCTCTTCGTGAAAAGAAAAGATGGGAGTTTGCGGTACGTGTATAGATTACGACGGTGAACTCAAAGTTACCATCCGCGATCGTTATCCACTCTAGGATCGATGTGAGTTGTCGATCATTCCCGGGGTCCAGTGTACTCCAAGATAGATTTGAGATTCGAGGTATCATCGGTTCAGGGGTGCGAGGAGGGGTGATGTTCCTAAGGCGCATTCGGGACACGCTACGGACATTATGAGTTTCCGGTGATGCCGTTTGGCTTGACTAATGCTTTCCGGCGTTATGGTTGATGAGCTTAGGGTATTCCGGCCGGTATTTGGATAGGTTCGTCATAGTCTTTATTGATGATATCCTAGTGTATTCAGGTAGTTCAGAGGAACATTCAGAGCACTTGAGGATTGTGTTGCAGACCCTAAGGGAGAGACAGTTGTATGCCAAGTTGAGCAAGTGTCAGTTTTGGCTTGACAGGGTGGCATTCCTAGGTCATGTGATCTCAGCTGAGGGGGTGAGTGTGGATCCCGGAAAATAGAAGCTGTGTGGTAAAGTGGAAACACATGAAGAATGTGTCGGAGGTCGAAGCTTCCTTGGTTTAGCGAGGATATTACGGGAAGTTTGTTGAGGGGTTCTCCCGAATCGCGGCCCAGCGACATGGCCCGACGAGGAAAGATGTAGTATGATTGGGTGAGATGCACGCGGCGAGTTTCGAGTTGAAGGGTAGATTGACTTCAGCCCAGCCTAGCTTCGCTTCAATGGGAGAGATGGGTCTGCGGGTTTACAGTTGATGCTTCTACAAGTGCCTTGGTCATGTTTGATGCGTAATGATGTGTGGTGATTGCATATGCCTCCTGCATTACCAAGAAGCATGAGGAGAATTACCCTACACATGACTTAGAGCTTGCAGCAAATGTGGTTTGCTTCAAGATATGGAGACACATTACTTAGTGTTCCCTTGCGTGATCTTTACAGATCATAAGAGTCTTCAATATATTTTCACCTTAAAAAGGAGTTAAACCCGAGGCAAAGAAGATGGCTTTGAGGTTGATTAAGGATCTACGACCTACTATCAGCACCATCCGTGGAAAGCTAATGTCGTGAAAGCAAGATGCCTTGGAGTAGGCTTGCACTGTGAGAGTTCTCTTTTATCCAAGTATCAAGATTCTCCACCGTTGGTGGATCTAAGAGCTTTAGGGGTGATATCGAGGCTGAGGATTCGTGGAGCCTCATAGCCACATTTCATGTTGGGACCTTCTTAGTGGATCGATTCTATGTGGCAACAAGATGATCCACAAATGATTGCTTAAAGAAGAGATAGAAAAGGGAAAGAAAGCAGTTTCAAATCAGTGGATGATGGCATGATAAGGAAAGGTCGTGAGAATGTGTGTGCGAGTATGGCGAATCAAGAAAGACATCATGGAAGAAGCATATCTTATCTCACAGATGCTATGCATCCAGTAGTACCAAGATGTATAGAACTTTGAAAGAACATTGTCATGGAATGGGATGAAGAAAGAGATAGCGAGTTTTGTTTGTAAGTGCCTAACTTGTCAGCAGGTGAAGGCAGAGCATCAGAGGTCCGCAGGAAAGATACAGTTACTCTCTATTCCAAAGATGGAAATTTGAGAAGATCACTCATGGATTTCAGGATGTCTTCCACTTGACTCAGAGGCAACATGATGCGATATATGATAGTAGACTGACGACAAAGTCCGGGCTCATTTCCCACCGCCATCGTCGAGGATCTTTAGAAAGTCAGCCAAGTCAGACATGTAGATGAGATAGTGAGACTTCATGGGTTCCAGCTGAGTAGTTTTAGATCGAGACCCTGTGTCTCACATCTAGGTTTCGCCTAGTTTGCAAACAAATTTTGTGTACTCGCTTCTTCTCTATTTCTAAAGACAAAGATTTCATCCTCGAGGCTGCATGGCCGCCGAGAGGACTATCTGGGACGTTAGAGGATATGCCGAGAGTCAGGTACTGAATCAAGGAAGTTTGATACTCACTTAGCACTAATAGAGCTCGCTCTACAACAATAGCTACTGCCGCATAGATATGGCTCCATTTTGAGGCTGAAGTGGTAGGGAATGTAGAACTCCAGTGTGCTGGGATGAGGTTGGTAAGAGAAGACTAGTAGGCCCTGAACTAGTGCAGATCACTTCAGAGAAAGTGAAAGTTGTTCGAGAACTCAAAGATAAAGATGATAGACGTAGTGCTTACAAAGTGACAACCGGTCAGAGACTTGCGCTTGAGATAGTGACCAAGTCTTTGAAGATTTCACCTGAGGCGGTGTGTTGAGATTTGGGAAGCGAGGCAAGCTCACTCCAAGATTTATAGGACCTTATGAGATTGTATAAGGTGTGGGCCAGACATAAGTTGAAGTTAATTCTTATTATCATGATTCATGATACATTCCATGTATCGATGTTGAGGAAATATATCCCAGATCCTTCACATGTATTGAGAGAACAACCAGTGCAGCTAAAGGAAAATTTGACTTATGAGGAGACGCCTGTGCAGATTGTAGATCGCAAGGAACAAAGCAGCTGAGGGATTGCAGACCTTTGGTTAAAGTCTTATGGAAGAATCACGAGAGGGAGGCGGCTACTTGGGAACCAGAGGCCCAGATGCGCCGCAAGTACCCTCAATTATTTTCAGGATGAGGTATTTTCCTTCCCTTCATTTTAGAAGTTTAGTTTATTCATTTCGAGGACGAAATGTTCTGTTGGGAGGATTTGTACACTCATCCTTTGAGAGAGTGTACGTATATGATATTGTAGGGGTGTATAAGAGTACCAAGTGTCACATTGTAGTATTTTGGAGATGAAATTAGGAAATGAAAATTTTGGAACCCTGAATTTGGTACTTAAAACAAGGGTACAATTGTCATTTAGCAAATAGGACATGAATATGAAAACCATAAGAGATAGGGCTACAAATGTATAGAAGGAACCAAGAGCAAATTGTAACTCTAAGGCTCCCAAATACGGACTGAAAGGTGAGCTCGTGTAGCTCACTGATTTTGCTCTGCTTTGGGTATGGTTGTAGTGTTTTGGCCATAAGTGGAGTTTCACTCATCCAAATTGAGTGATTAAAAATTCTGGGTAAAATAGACTTCTAAGGGAATAAGTTAGTTGAAGGAAGTGCATGCAAATTGTAAGCCAAAAGTTCCCAGAAAATTTGTCAAAGTGAAGCTATGTGCAGATTCTGTTCTGCCAAATTGAGTCATCTAGATGTAAAATACAATAACTTGAGTTTGGTAACTAAATCGGGTGATTCCAATTGGAGAAGAAAACCTTAGGAATCATAGCGCTTCAAAGGAGTAAAGAAACCATTTCCAACAATTATGGAGTTAAGATCCCAGAAATCAAGGATAACAGTAGGTGATTCAGTGAGTTTGGAATCAAAACATGTAAATTGTAAGCAGTGTGGTTGAGGGCCTTAGAGAAGGAATTTTACATTGAAATTTTAAAGAGATGTCATTGGATATATAAAGGACTGATCTGGAGAGTTTCATAATTTTTGAAGACCTTTTGAATAATTTTGGGTAATAAAGTCCATAGAGTATTGTTGGAAAAAGGGTACCAAAATGAGTGGTTTTTTTGTTAGGGTTTTTTTAGTGCTCAAGGGTAAATTGTTAATTTGACTTTATATGAATGTTGTGTGACCTTAAAGGACTTATGCAGAAGTAATGCTAAGTTTATACGCCTATACATAGGCGATTAATATGTCACAGATTCGTTGAGTGTGTAGGTTAAAAAGTAAAGGGAAAAGTGTGGAACTGTGTTCCTCAAGTTTTAGCAAGCAAAGAGGTGAGTATTCTAAACTCATTTTCCAAATACTAGTGTATAATAAACTGCTTTTACACTGGTATTTAATGGTTTTGTTTGTAAACCATTTTCAAGAAGCAAGCAATGAATTTAGAAAGCAAGCAAATGGTTTTGATTTAAACCATCTTTGAAAAGCATTGGTTTTAAATTGTAAAACCATAATTAAGCAAATGAGCAAATGGTTTTGAATGATTAAACCATTTTTCAAGCAAGCAAGCAAAGAATGTTTGTGAAAAACAGGCCTTCCCTAGTTCTAAGCAAGAAAACCGGTCAGAGGTATTCCGTACGTGCACGGTGGTGTTAGGATCTCATACATGCATTTTAGTTTTGCCTGTCGGTGTGAGGACATACATCATGCATTTAAAGGAGACCGTGGCACGACATGAGTAGGTTAAGGTTATGAGCTCTAACTAAATTATGGTGATGGCGACCCAGGTCAATTCCACCATATTCACCGGAAAAAAAAAAAAAAAAAAAAAAAAAAAAGGATGAATCTGTGTCCTTCACCTATGACGGTAGCCTAGGGCTTCCGTGTTCACTCTAGGGCACAAGAAGGGTAAATAGCCCAAAGGGCCGGATGCCTTATGCTTACACATATAGCCTTGAAAACTAACCATTGGTCTCCTATCGCCTGTGCTTCAGAGTTTTAAAGTAAACGGTTGAGCCCAGCCCTGCTTTTATTTCAAAGATGTTGAGCCCAGTTCCGTGTTTATGAAAAGTTTTGAGAAACTTTTGAAGTTAAAGGTTTATGAAAAGTTTTGAGCAATTTTTTAAAGCAAGAGTTGAAAGTTTTAGAAACTTTTAAAGTAAGATAAAGTGCTAAGTGAAGAGATTTTTGAAAGGTTTTAGTAAACTTTCAAGTAAAAGCAATAAAAGTTTTTAAACTTTTAAAGTAAAATAAAGTAAAGAAAGAAATATTGAAAATATCATGTAAATCAAAGTTTTACGCTTTTAGATGTTTTCCCAAAAGCAAAACATTTTCTAAAAGATACACTCACCGAGCTCGTTTATTCATTATTTTCTGCTTTAAAACTATTTTCCTGTGCACAGCACACAGACACTGGAGCATAGTAGGATTCTCCCGACTTTGTATCGCTGTTGTAATTAATAATCTTGTAAGGAAATACTTTAGAATTTGTAAATGGAGTATATGTATGTACATAGTATAGTTTTGTGAAATGTGGAGCTTGAGGCTCTTTTGAAAGAATGTTGGTTGCCATATTTGGAAATGTGTAAAATTGTGTATACAAAAGTTTTGGGACATAGTCCTAGATACAAATAAGCAGGCCGTCGAAATTTTATAAAATCAAGTTTAGAAAAGAAATTTTTTTATACGAGATTGAAGCAAGTACACGGCTTCGCTTCACAGGATTTTCTAGTCAAGTAGGAGGTAACGGGCCGGGAGTTCGTGGAGGGCCGACACACCCGCGATAGTAGGGGGTGGGGGGTGACAACTTGATGGTCCCTTCACTCATTTAACAATTACTATGATACCAAAACACACCACAAAATCTGAAGACATTAGTCCCGAGATCAAAACCAAACCTTAACCCAGTCTTAGACTGCTCGAAAACAGTTTCGAAAATCCCGTCTGAACTGTCCGTAAAAAGTCCCAAAAATTCAACCCAAATTGTTCTAAAACAGTCTCAAAATTCGGCCTAGACTGTCCGAAAACAGTCCCGAAAATTCCTAAAAATTTGGGACTGAAACTTACGGTCTCTCACGGCCTCTAAGTAAATCATAAGCCGTTAGGCTAGAAATAACATAAGTAGAAAAATTCCCTATCTCGTGAAGTTTGACGAAACTCCAAGATTTTAGTACCCACGCGTAGCTTGCGATGCATAAATCTACTTTGCATTTTGCTCCGATGAAAACCTACAATCCGATTTCCGTAGATCTTAAAGATAAGCGAAAAGAGAAAAAAAAAATTTCTCTCTCTATTCCCGCTCTCACTCCTCTCTTTAGTTTTTGCCTCTCCCCCTCCTTTTTGATTTTTGATTTTGATTTTGATTTATTTTTATTTTTTTAATACATGTCACAATGTCCATCTTTCATTCAGGTCCGTTTATATCTCGAAACAATTTATTTCTTTTCAGTTCAATTTATTTTAAATGAACTAAAGTCATTTCCCAACTTTTGAGATTTTTGTAAAAATCTCGTAACTTGAGTCACTGACGACTTATCACCCAAAAAATCGTAAAAATATTTCGACTATCTCAGAATTCGACTAAACTTTTCTAAGTCACTAGATTTCACGAGACAAATTTAACGGCGCATTCCGTTTCATCATCCGAGATCTAGATAATTTTTTAGCCTTCCCTGAATCATTCTGGTAATTATTATAATTATTATTATTTTACCATTTTTTCCTAAAAATTACTAATTTTCTCGGTTTTACATATAATTTTGACAATTTTTGGGGAATAAATCAATAATTTATCGATATTTTCAAGATATATCCTAATTTTTTCGGAACCTTTTTTTGGTATTTTTCAACCACCTTTCTTATTATTTTTTGACTATTTTTTTTTTCAACCACCTTCCTTATTTTTAGGCTTTTCGAATTAACTTCATTATCAGTTTTCGTCTAATTATTTTTAATTTTCAATCACTTTACCTTTTTTTTTTTTTTCAACCACCTTCCTTATTTTTTTTTCTTCGATTTTTGTATTTTCAATATCTTTAATCTTCTATTTTTATTTATTTTTGTATTTTCATTATTTTTCATTGAGACCACCTTCTAATTTTTATTTTTGATATTTTTTTATACCTTCATAATTTTTTGGTAACTTGATCAAAAAAATTTTAAAACTCTCCTTCCAAAAGGTTTGAACGCTAACAAAAACCACAAAATGACAATATCTAAACCATCAAACCATCAATTCAAAAAATTTTATAGTGTAATAGATGGACCAACTCTAATTATGTAAAACCCAAGAAAATTCTATTTTCTGAAAAATGGTAAAATAGTAATTTCGATCAAAATCCGGTACTCTTTAGATCTGCGGTGTGAAAGCGGACTTCCTGGATTGGAGATAGATCTCGTGATCTAGCTATCGTAATCGAATTTCGTCCGGTCAGGGGCGTTCGAATTTCTTCACGCGTTTTTCGATTGGCGGTGTCCGGGTATCGTATGGCCAGTTTGTGAGAGGCGTGTGATGTGACTAAAATGCCTCTTACGTGTACTTATGTGACGCGTGTTGCGTGGATAGTGAGAGGATGGAGATGAATAGGCTTAGATTAAAAATGCATGTGTCAAAAGCTTTTAATATCAAGCCAAGGACACACAAAGGAATTAAGTGAAAAGAATTAAAGATTAAAATAAAAACAAAAGACTATCTTCTTCTCCATTTGGTTGTTGGAAAGCAGGACGGTGAGGGGGAAAGCGGTTTTAATTGAGAGAAAAAATCAACTTCTTTCTAGATTTGACTTGGACTGAGTCGGTTCTCATCGGGCCAAGAAGCAAAGTTGATCTACACTATAAGGGCTACGCGTGAACATCGATTTTGTAGAGTTTCGACAACTCCAAGAGGTAGGGGTCTTCTCCTACTTGGTTTATTCTTTAATTTAGAGCCATTTTTAATGATTGAGGATTTGTTAAGGCTGGATATGAAGTAGTGTTTTCGATCTCAAAATATTTGAGCAAGTGAGAAGAAAATCCCTAATTATTGGCCGTGAGTCTTAGAGCCTGAGGTTCCTCTTTGTTCACATGTTGATTTGTGTGTTGTTTGGGTGATTCAAAATGAATTGCTTGAATTGTTATTAGCCCATGTGAGCTAATTTTGATGTTATTGCCATGAATTGAATAACATGATTTATGTGAGTTAATTTTTGTTAATATATGCATAAGTGATATAATGTTGGCATGAATGGTTTTGAAGTAGCATAATGCATTCCATATGCACCGGGCACCCTAAGAATGGTAAGTGTGAGTGTGACACAAGAAAGAAAATGAAAGAAAAATGAAAATGGTTGTGAAAGGACTTTTCGAAGATTTCAGAAGAATTGCCTTGGAGAGTTGTCGACAGTTAAGTCTCGAGGCGGACCATAACTGTTGGAGAATTACTAGCAACTCACCTCGGAGGGTTGTTCGATAGATTTCTGAGGCTTCGGTAATGCGTTTCGAGAACAAAAACCTTTTGTTTTGAAAACAATGTTTTTCTCACATTTGGATTAAGCATGTGTGAGGGAGTCGGTGAGGACTCGAGACATGGGATTTGGCATGTAGACATTCAAATAGGATAATGAATTTGCTTGAATATGTTTGGTTGCCATTACATGTGCACTTAGGTGAGAGTAACGTATAGGAGTATCGCTCTTGGGCATTGGCTCACCACAATCGAGGATCGTTATTTCGGTATATAAGAAGAGTGTTTGGGAGGGACGGCCCATTGCTAGAGCCGCTTTTGAGAAAGCCGACATGTGGCTTTTGGTGATATTTTTGTATAATATTTATTAAAATTCTTAATTTTAATATATGTTTGTATTAAAACTCTTGAATTATTGTAATATAATAGTTGGTTGGATATATTTTAGTGAGTATGATGTGTAGGCCAATGTGGCTTACATACGTTTGACTCAGCGTGTAGATGCCGTGATATGAAAGCTTGTCTGGTATTCATGAGTTGACGGTGGTCGTGGGACTCGAAATTTGGGGCGTTACAAATTATTTTGTGAATATTTCTTTAAAAAAGATTTCTTATATCATTTATATAATAATCAGAAACAAATATAAATTTAGAAATATAATAATAAATTATCATGATTTATTTTATGTATAAATACATTTAAATTAGTAAAATTTTAATATATATATATATATATATATATATATATATATATATATATATATACTACACCATATATATTATTGAATTTTATAGATAAAAATTAATTTCAATATTAAAATATTGTCATTATAGCTATCAAATTCAAGATATTGAATCTTAAATAAAATATTATAC
The DNA here is from genome assembly GCA_016808115.1 of Tetrastigma voinierianum. NCBI lineage: Eukaryota > Viridiplantae > Streptophyta > Magnoliopsida > Vitales > Vitaceae > Tetrastigma > Tetrastigma voinierianum. The sequence continues at coordinate 359,857 of JAEQBH010004839.1, read as the reverse complement.
ATAAATCAAAAAAATAATATAATTTTTTATCTAAAATGTGAAAATTATGTTTCAGATTTCAATAGAAACAATTTAAATTCTTAATAGATAAATATAAATACAATTAAAAAAATTTTCTAAATAATGCAATATATTTATCAAAATAACTTCAACATATATATATTTATTTATTTAATAATCTTTATTAAATACGATATGTTATGATATATACAGCAAATTTAATTACTATATTCATCGAAATGATATTTTATCATGATACTATATGCGTTTAATTAGATCTTATATATATATATATATATATATATTTTTTTTTTACTTTTAGTTTTTGGAAAACATAATGTAAGACCTAAATTTACAGTTTTCATGAATAGTAAATTTCATTTTCGATCAGTTAAGTATTTGACTGGAAACAGTCAAATGAATAGTAATTTTCGAAAAACAAGCCCCGAAAATAAAAAATGTTCATAGTAATGTCTTGAGTCTGAAAATTTGAGAGAAATAAGATTAAAACGAAATTATGTTAAGGGTGAAAATGCAATTTTTAGAAAAATGGCAAAAAGCGATAATTTGCCATAGAAAAATCGAAAATTTTCTAGATCTCTCGGATGGCGAAAGCCGGACTTCACCATTGAATTCGTCGAATCTAATAGTGCTGGTCGAATTTTGTTGAATTCCGAGGCAGTCATATTTTCTGAGAAATTGAGCGGCGGGCGTCAGTGGACCGAAAAATGAGATTTTGAAAAATTCCAAAAAAATATCAAATATTTAAAGAATGTCCGTTTAAGATAGATGAGCCCCGGAAATCGGGGCGAAATAAATTGTTTGAGCAGCGAACGAAGAAGTGTGACACGTGGCGTGGGCCACGTGTCCACACTATAAATATCCTAAAAAAATCTAAAATATCAAAAGCTGTGTTTGGTCTCAAAGCTAGCTTAAGTGAGAGAGTAAGAGAGAAAAGAAAACGACAATTCTCTCTTGATTCACGGGATTTCTGGTTGGTAGGATCTTCGTTGGTGAAAATTAAAAAGGCGATATATCGTGGGTACTAGAATCGCAAAATTCTACCAGGTCCAAGTTCGAGGTTTCCGCAACCGAAAGGTGATGATCCCACATTAAAAATCACGCCATTTAGATAAAGAGTTTTCTCCTACTCGGGATAATTTATGTCTAAGAGGCATGTGTGTATCAAGAGATCTTTGTCCAGTTTTATTTTTCTCCGATCCCGTGGCTGCCATTTGGCACGCTTTGTGCCGTAGCTCATTTGAATTGAATGATTCAAATTGCTAAGTAAACTAGACGATAGAACATTTCTCCTTGAAATAGGGTTTGCAATAAAATTCCGACCCATTTGGACTCAAGAATTGCATTCAAAGTGGAGCTATGTTGGAAGGTTTTGTTCATTTTTAAGACTCATATTGGCCATAACGATTATCACTCATCAGGGTAATTGATTCAAATTTCTTTCAGATGACGGTGGGAGCATTTCTCCTTGAAATGAGTCTATCGATTCGAGCAATTTAGACTGAATGCATTCAAGTTGAGCTATGTTCAGGCAGTTTTTCTGTTCTATTTTTAAGACTCCATAAGCGTATTTGGCCTTGGCGACATCGCTTGCGAATTGAGTGATTCAAATTCTCACTGGATGACTAGTGATAGGAGAACATATCTCCTTGAAATAGGTCAATCCAAATTCCGACCCATTTGGACTCAGAAATGCATTCAAAGGGGAGCTATGTTCAGACAATTTCTGGTTTTGTTTGAAAACCGAGTAGTCCCGATTGTTTAGGATATATCTTGAGTTTCGGTGATCCGATTTGGTGATTTACAGATTTGGAGAAGAACCTAAGAACCGTAACTCTCAAAAATGAGTACAAAGAACAAGTGTCAAATTATGGATTAAGACCCTGAAATCGGGTATCTGAGCTATTTCAGTGTAGCAGTAAATTTACCAGTTTTGAATGAAAATGCCATAACTTCCCCGTCCGAACTCCGTTTTGGGTGTTCTTGTAACGCCCCATTTCCCGGGGGTCCGTTGACAACCCGTCAACCATCGGAATATTCGTGGATGTCGGGTAACCCGACACTACTCATGAAAATCGGGCAGATTCTTTTTTGTATGGGGAGCTCTACCCAAGATACAACATGTCCCAATCACATGGCAACCTGTCCCAATATTTTACAAAGACCACAGGGTCCGCCACAATTAAATAGTAAAAATGGTCACTTGGACCCAAACATCAATACTCATCGAAATACATCGACTATATACCAATAGTTCAAGAGTTATTACATTACTCTTAACCAAAACAAATATCCAAAAATTTACATTTTTAATATACATGTTCTACAAAAAATGAATACCGAAACCACAACTTACGGCTTTCAACTGCAATATGCGACCTTTAGTATTTTGTATCTCTATTACACTTTCCACAATGCACGAAATAGATCCCTCGACGGGTGAGCAAATCCGGTAGTGATAATTTCCTACGTGGGTTGCTCCCACCTAAGTGCACATGTCATGGCAAGCAATCACACTCAGAAAACGGCCCTTGATGCCTACTTTGAATGTCTACGTACCTAAACTCATGTCTCAAATCCTCCTGGCATCTACTCACACATGCCTAAGCAAATGCGGTAAAATACGGTTTTCAAAAAGAAACAAAGATTTTTTCTCGAGAAAACTTACTCTTAGAGATTAGGTAAACATATTGGACTACTCAGGAAGTAGAATGCAGTGGATAACCTTCCGAAACAATTACAGTGGACCCCTCGAAGCTGAATTGTTGGACAATCTCATTTCTGATTCTCAGAAATCTTCAAGGTGAGAAATTCCTTTCACAAACATTTTCATTTTTTTTATTTTCTTTCATGTCATGCACTCACTCCTAATATTCTAGGGTGCCCCAATGCATATGGAATGCATTATGCCAATTCCAATAACTCATGCCAATATATAAAACATGTATATATTAACAGTAATTCACACAGTCGTAGTAAATTCACATCAATAACACCAGAATTAGTGGCTCCATGGGCTAATTGAAAATACAACCAATTCATTTTGAATCACTCGACAACACAAAAATCACGCAAAAATCACGTGAACGTGAGCCCTCGGTTGACAGCGTTATGACCACCTGATGAGTTTCTTTTCAAAGCTTTGAGACCGATGCTTAGCGACTTACTGAGGCGTAACAAATCCCGTCCGGCCAAAGCCCCTTAGCCAAGAATAAACCAGTAGGGAAAAGATACACTTTCTGCTCTTGGGTTGTTGGGCTCCACCAAATGGAGTGTCAGCGGCGTGGCATATGCGCGTAGAACAGCTTTACTTCTTGGCTGAAGCGAGCAGATGAGAATTAAATTTAGCGGAAATCTGAAAGTAGCTCTCTCTCTCTCTCAAATTTAATCTGACCTCTGCGCCTCCTTTGCCGATTTTTGTGTCTCAAAAATGAAGAATTTCAATTTTTGTCTTATTCACTTCAACATTTCAATAAATTCATCTTGTCTGTTTGTCTTGATTTTTGACACATGGCTTAATCTAAACGTGGAATTTACATAAATCCTACTCTAATCATGCAACACATGTGTCACATGAGTACATGTGTAGGTGACTTTTGTCACATCACATATCTTTCACAAGCCGTTTTCTGTGCTCACGACACGGCCTTTGGTCGCGAAAACTTGAAATTATTGTCTTGGAATTGATAAAATTTGGCGTGGTAGCTAGATTTGCGACGATTCCAGCGGTGATCCGTTTCATCATGAGATCTAGAAAAATTTCAGGTTTTGGCCGAAATTACCATTTTACATTTTTAAATTTGAATTTTCAGGGTTTGAGTTCTTGGACTCTATGGAGGCTCCACATTGAGTCAGTTACCATCCATATTCACCTTAAAGTCACTGAGAGTTAGTCAGAACATGGTGTAAAATTTATGTTTTGCACCAAGTGTGCAGGTTGTTTGGTTATGTCGATGTGAATAGCCGAGTTTTGGCATGACCATCATGGCATGTTGTGGGCTATTGTATGGGGTAGTAATTGCCATGAGTTAGCATAAGAAAATCATGAGGTAGAAAATCATGACCATTTAGGATTTTGCCATGTGAAATCTGAAGATTTTAATGCATAATGCTGATTTATTCTATAGTGCAATGAGAGTATTTACAAAAGAAAGGCACGATTCATCGGAGGTTCCTTTTTAGTACGGTGATCGTAAAGGCTTGTTCGCCGTAGGTTCTTTCGCGTTGCGGTGGTTAAACGGTATGGCACGATTTCTTGGAGGTTCCTTTTTGGGCCATCGGTGATCGTAAGACTATTTCCTCGGAGGTTCTTTCATGGACCAACGGTGGTTAACGGTATGCGGGTTCCATTGGATATGACGGATTCAAAAAGGAAACAAAAGTATATTGAAAGGATATGTTGATACAATTGTTTTACACATTGTATTTGAACTATATGGAAAGAAGTAAGTAAATGTTTATAAATGAGATCTCTATACGAATTGTTTTACGTTGTATTTGAGCGGAAAGGAAAAGATACGTAAATGTTTATGAATGAGATCTCTATACAATTGTTTACACATTGTATTTGAACTATATTTGAAACATTATTTTCTATAGGCGTACTCTCAACTGGCTCCTTTAGCTCACCACTTTTTAAATGTTTTATAAAATGTTTTCGAGGCGGCGACGTGCGATTCAGGCATCCTCACAGACGATGACACTCAGCCTCCGTAATGACCACCTTTTGAAAATGTATAGTTTTATTTGTAAATAACTACTTGTGCACCTTTATTTTGCCAATGTATACCACTAGGTTTTAAAGATTGTTTTATATATCTATAAAGTGTTGCAGAGAAGACTGATTTTAAAGTTTGATTTAGAAATTGGTTGCTTAGTGGACTTGATGTCCCATTGTTGGATGTGGAGTAAATTAAATTGTTTTATTACGGTGTTGTAAATTAGGACATGTCGAGAAAACGGAGAAACTCTGCTGATTTTCTACCAAAGTTTAATGTTAAAAAATAAAAAATAAAAAAATAAAATTGTCCCACCATATTTCATAAGATTTTAATGGAAAACATAACTGTATAAATGGGTTCGCTCCACGGGTTTACTTTACCCCAAAAGGTTTAAAAGAAATGCAAATGTTTTTTTCGTCGGAGTGTCGGGAGGGTCTCGAGTTAGGAAAATGAAACTGGGTTGAGTCCTTCACATAAGATTTTGGACTTATTGAAACGAAATATAAAATAACTATAGATTATTACAATAAGAAGAATAATATCCATAGTTTTATTATATTTTTAATAGGAGATTTTTAGAGGTTGTCTCAAAGATCTAAATATTTAAGTTTATCATAATGACTATAGATAAGTAAATAAAACTGTAAATTGTTTATAAAAAAATGAATTAGTATTTTACTTCAAAGTGATTGGTCTCAATGTGATAAATATTAGTTTGGGATATTATTGTGATTATTTTCTCAATCGTGTATATAGATAAAAATAGTTATATTTTTAAAATTTGAAATATAACCTATATATATATTTATATATATAATAAGATTAATCATTCTATTAATGGATCTTTATCTTTTAATTCTAAGAAAATAATTTTTTATTTTATATTTTTAAATGTGAGATCATTTTTATTTTTACTATTTAAAAGATTTAATTTTGACTTAGAATACAATGTTGTTGGCTTAGTGGTACGAATATTCTATATGAATATTAATATTTAGATAGAGATTATTGAAATAAAGAGAAAGATGTTTCTCTTGATCATTGCATCCTGACAACCTCATACGACCTCCTTCTCACCCTTGCCGCCAAATGCTTTGGCGCCTTAAAGGCCTACTGCACAAACATTGAAACCCGCCCACATCCCGTCGTTATCTACGACATTTGACATTTCAACACCATATAGCTATAATATTGGCTAACGCCGGTGCATTTTTCTATGTACCATAAGAAAACTTATAACATTATCCACGCAACACCCCTCTGCACGAGTACGACTCCTCAGCACTTATGGATGATGTAAGATTCGAGAAAATTTCAATTTTCGGAAAAAGGGTAAAAACGTAATTTCAGTCAAAATCCAAAATTTTTCTAGATCTCGGATGATGAAACGGATTTTATCGTTGGAATAAATGCCATGAGAAATCTAAACTAGCAATCAATTCGTCAAGAGTGCAAAGACGGTCGAGGCTAAGTTTTTCGAGAACATCGAGTTACAGTGCCGAAAAAGCGAAATATGAGGGTATGAGAGTCGCATATACTTGTATGCTCATATGACACATGTTGCATGAGTGGAGAAATGATGGAAATGGAAGGCCGAGATAGTGCCAAATGTCGAAAATCCAAGAGAAATGACAAGATTGGCATTATTGAATTTGATTAAATGATAATAAGACGAAATAGGGAATAGTGTCGTCTCTTACATCAAAAAGGAAGCCAAAAACGTGAAAGGGAAAAAGAGAGGAAACACGGTGAGGGCTTTGGGATTTACGTTTTAGAGAGAGTGTGTAGCTTCTCTCTAGGTTTCTAGAGGCGATCCGGTAGTCGAATTCTTGAGCAAGAAGGAGAGAATTCGCTCTACGCGGTGAGGCCTATGTGTGGAGCTCGGTTTTTAAGGAGTTTAAACAAACCATTGAGGGTAGGGTTTCATCCTGTAGGTTACACTTTGTTTAAATTTTGCTCTGATGTTTCGATTGGTTTGAGGCCTTGCATAGCCGTTTGATCGATCTGAATCTTGGGCCAAGATTGTTATAATTCTTAGGCCATTTGTACATTCGTAATTTGTGATAGGGTTGTTTTGGATGGTTATTTCATAAATTATGAAATAAATTGTATTGTGATGTGTATGGGCCCCGGAAATGGCTATGGTCGGGTTCACAAAGTGGAGTGATGTTTGAGGCTGATTGGCCGTGAGAGCAGTCATAGGGGTTTCTTTCATTCACGTGAATAATATTCGTAAAATAAATTTTGTGAAATAATGCGTTTGGTTGAGTAATTCAAATCGAATTGCTCGTGGTTTGATGATTAGCCCAATTAGAGTAATTTTGAATTGTAATGGATTGTGAAATTGCATAACAAGTTTGTGTGATTTAAATTATGTGAATATGTGCATGATTATATATTTGCATGTGTTATATAAATTGGGTGAAATGGCATAATGCATTTCATATGCACCTTGGTAACCTAGAACTAGGTGTGTGGGCATGACATGAATTTATTAAAGCGACTATGGATTGCGAAAATTTCACATGATGATTTTCCAGATAGGGTTAGGAGGCAGTCAATGAATCCGCGGATGAGACCATGGCCCATTGAAGTTCTCGACACATTCGCCTCGGAGGGTAGTCATATTTTACAGGACCGTTCGGTGAGTGTATTCGAAAACAACAAGTTTGTTTTGAAGGCTGATGTTTTTCTCGTATGAAGCAGGCGGGTGTGAGTCGGCGAGGACTCGAGACATAGGTTGGTCATGTAGACATTCAAGTAGGATCACGCATTTACTTGAATGTGTTTTTACTTTGAAGCATTGCATATACACTTAGGTGGAGGGTAACCCATTTAAGGTGATTCCACTACTGAGCATTAGCTCAACCTGTCGAGGGAATTATATATTTCAGGTACGGGGGCGCACGAGGGAGAGGCAGCTCATCATAGAGGGCGCCTTAGAAATAAGTTGTGGCTTTAGTTTATGAGAGTATTACATGTATTAGAATTCTAAATTTTAATATATGTTGTATAAATAAATTTTAACTCTTGTAACTATAATTTATATAGTTGGTATATTTATGAGTATTGTTTTAGAGACCCAGTGACCCTTTTTTACTCATGTTATCTGATGATGTTGATGATTGGGACGGGTGGTTGCCCAGGTGAGCTCCAGTACAGGGACTCTGCTGCCGTTTAAATGAGTTGTGTCGGGTTGCCGACGTTCACGGAATTTCCTGAGTTGTGGGTAGTCAGCGGACACGGTTTTAGGCGTCACGAGATGAACCCTAATACCTTCTGACAGAGCCCAAGTAATACGAAGGATTTTAGATTATTGTAAAATTTTGTTATTCGGATTCAACTATTCAAATCTACAAAGTGAATAGCAATCATTTTCTCGTTATTTTATTACTATAATAATAAAGTATTATTTTAATAATATTTTATAGCATTTTAAGATATATTTATTATTATTTTATGGCTTTAATTCGGGGTCCCGTTGAAACCACACCGCAATCAACTGCTTGGAATACCTGTGTCTCATATCATGAGATTCCTATACATGAGTAAAATGGCCACATTGGCCCATACATCCATACTCACAAAAATGTATATTTTATATAAAAAGGAGTTAATTTATAATTGTATTTTATTTTCAATTTACACAAAAACCGGATCGTCTTTCCAAAATTTACAAAATACGGAAATAAGGCCAGTTTGGCCATTTCTTCGCCTCTGATTGTGAAGCCCCAAAGCCCAGGAAGTCAGTTTGACAAGCCAGTCAGCCCTCGAATACTCGTGGATGTCAGAGTATTGACACCTTCGCGAAAATCAAGCAGTCTCCCTTTATGCGGGAAATAATACATCATGTCCCAAGCGATTAATGACCATAGGGTCACATGCGAGTAAAATAATGACCACTTGGGCCCCTTCATTAATACTCACAACAATACATCAACTATATGCAATAGTTCAAGAGTTTTTACATTACTCTTAATTCAACATATATTAAAATTTACAATTCTAATACATATTATACAAAATCAAATGCCAAAGCCATGGCAGACTTTCTTTCACAAATGCGACACTACGGTAGCGTCGTCTCGTGCACACTCTATTACTGGAAATGGTGATCCTCGACGAGGGTGAGCAAAGCCCAAATAATGTGTTTCTACAGGTTACTCCGCTAAGTGGAACATGTTACTTGGAAAGTAAGTCACATTCAAGCAATTTCATGGGCCTGCTCGAATGTCACATGCCCCAACCCATGTCTCGAGTCTCATCCAGCTTTCTCGCATATGCCCTAAAAGCAATCTGCAGTAAAATCACGAGTTTTAAAACAAAAGCTATTGTTCTTGAAAATGCACTCACAGGAGTTTTGGCGTAAAATATTGGACAACCCTCAGAGAATGAAATATGTTGAATAACCCTTGAAACAATTCATAGGCCCCTCGGCGTGGTGTTGGACAATCTCAACACAATTCTCACGGAAAATCTTCGTCGAAATTCCTTTCTAACATTTTTCATTTTGTTTCATTTCATAATAAAGCTGCACTCCCCACCCAATATTACAGAAGCCTAGTGCATATGGAATGCGTATGCCAATTCAAAAATAATTTATGCTAATACAATTCACATGCATATATTTACATAATTTACTCTGACAATCATGTTGATTTTTCTGTCAATAGCACCAAAATTAGCTCACATGGGCTAATTTATCAAACCTGGCTCAATTCATTTTGAATCACTTACAAAACATTTCACACCAAGAAAATCACGTCACTATTCACGAGCAGTGAAACCCTCGGAGTTCATATTCACGGCCATAAATTGGGATTTTCTCCACTATGTTCAAAGGTTTGAAGCGAGATTTACAGTGCATCGGAGGCCTCGGAGATATCCTAACCATAAGCGTGGTTCTTAGCGAAGAATAAACCAAGTAGGAAAAGATCCTAGCTCTTGGGTTATTAGGAACTCCACCGTCGATGTCCGCAGCGTAGCCCTCGCCGCGTAGAGCGACTTGCTTCTTGTTCGAGTCGAGCCCAGGCGGTTTGAGACGACACCGAATCTAGAGAAGGCCGCGGCTCTCTATGCAGAAAATCGAAAACCCAGGCCAGCTGCATCGCTCACTATTGATTTTTGATCTACGTATTAATTTGGAGAATACTTAGCGGTCATGTTTTGTCTTATTCGATTAACAATTCCAGTAATTCCCGATGTGTCCTTTTCTAGATTTTTTGACATAGCCTGATCTCGACCATCCATTTCATCCTCTCTCTAATCATACGACATATGTCATGAGTACATGTAATAGGTGAACTTTGTCGTCAGCATGTCTACCAACAGTTCACGACACGACACTCGATTGCTCGAAAAGCGTGAAATTATTGTCTCGAGTCGTCGTGTTAACTAGTTTCCACGACCAATTCAAGCATTAAATCTGTTTGGTCATCTGAGATCTAGAAAAATTTGGATTCGGCCAAAAATTACCATTTGCCATTTTGAAGAGTGGAATTTTCTTGGGTCTTTCATTCTCCCTCCTTAAAAGGGAATTTAAGTCAGAGATTACGGACAATCGCAACAACTCACATGCATATACAACGCACACTCACCTGTGCATGTCAGGCTGATCATTAGTATTGCTTGATTAAACACGTACCTTCATCCACAAGCAAGAGGGATGGTAGCCGCATCGTGTCTTCGCGCTCCTACGTTGACTCCTCCACTCCACGGTCTTTGCCATAGCACCCTCACTAACCTCCGCAGTCTTGCGTCGCAAGAGCACAGTCTAATTTATCATAATGCACACCCGGTCCACTCATGAAGGTCCGTCCAAGCCTCAAGCTCGATCTCTCCCCGATCCACTCGCGGGCGATTGCGGTGTGCCCAGGAGCATGGAGCGTGAAATGCCTCGTGGACACGACATGTTGGGCGGTATGAAGTGTTGGGTGCGCAGCTCTGATTGCCTGCCCTCTGAGTATCTCGAAGGGCCCGATATTCTCGGCGATAGCTTGCCGCGCTTGCCCTAACCACTCCTCTCTTAGGCATCACCTTCAAGAGACGTGATCTCGACCTCGAACTCTAAGGGTCGGCATCGCACATCTGCATAGCTCTTCTCTAGGCTGAGAATTTGTGATGAGCTGTTGTCGTATCAAGCTCGCCTTCTTGGAGGTGTCTCTGATGAATCCGGGACCGGTGGTGGAGCTCTGCCACCTCGGTGCTGCTCTCCCGGTGATCTGCGGGGCCTCCCCAGCCTGATACCTCATATGGTGCCATCTGTATACTCCTCGATAACTGCTTGTGAAGCGAATTCCACTAGAGGCGAGAGTCTTTCTTCCCGGCTACCCTTATGATCGGGATGCATGCTCGCGACAAGTCCTCTAACATGTATAGTCCTCTCAGTGACCGGCCGTGCATGGGTGGGCTGTGCTCATGGTCGGGTCGTGTGTATGGCCTTTTTGAAACTCTTCGAAAGTGCGCGTAAACCTCGAGGTCTCTGTCAGGCAACGTGAATCTTGGTACCATGTGGCCAGGCTATCTCTCGAATGTACAGCCAGTGGAATCTCCAGCGTGAGAGGTCATCCGCACGGCTAGAAATGTCTTGACTTAGTAGTAGGTCACTTTGTGCGCCACCGCGTCATGTCTACGATTGTCGTAGAGTGGGTCGCAGGAAGATCTATCGTGACGTCCTCCCACTTCCACTTCGACCACCTCGATGGTAGTAGCCACTGTGCCACAGTTGCTTTCATTGTAACCTGGCGACCGCGTGAGACATCATCGAACAAAGTCCCTGCGTGTCTCTTAGTCCGGCTCATTAGTAAGGTGCGGCCCGAGAGATCCTGGTACGTCTTAGTGCCACGGATACCTGACAATTCGAAGTGGTGAGGCTCACGAAGAATCTCCCTCTCTCAAATCGATCAACTAGAGACCACTACCGTCCTCTATACCAAAGACTACCGTGCGTGGGCGATTACCAACCAACGTCACTGTACGAGCGCCTGCCCGAGTCCACTGATGGACACTATCTGCGTCTGCCACAGGACAAGTCTTCTGTTTCAATGACCCGGTGTAGTACGAGCTCTCCAGCGGCCCCCTAAGCACGCTTTCCATTTGTCGCGTAGTGAACTATCCCGCAGTCTCGAGCATCCGCCATCAGGAAACTATATAGTCGATGCTCCTGTGACTTAGGTGAGTGCATTAGCCGCCCAGTTTGCGCCACCGGGGTGGTAATCTGAGGCTGAAGTCATAATCCTCTAGAACTCCATCCATGCATTGCCTCATATTGGGGAATCCCATTCACGTGAAAATATACTTAGGACTTTTATGGTTTGAGTACACCTCAAACTGCTCACCATATATAAGTAGTGGGCTAAAATGCCAATTGAAGACTAGCTTACAATTACCTTGTGTACCCAATCCTTAAGACTATCAAGATAAGGCCCATGGTAAGCCTCCTCTTGATTCTGAGATACCTCCTTGCATCGGTCATCCCGATCAAACTTGACCTCCTTCGGGTCAATCTCGTCATAAGTCTTTACTAATCGGAGAAATCCTCAATGAATCTCTGTAGTACCGGTAATCGAAAACTCCGTATCTTGGTAGCTTTGGCCTCTCCCGACTCATTCGAGCCTCGACCATAAGGGGTTTCGCGACGCCCGATCGCGACACCGCGTGTCCCAGGAATCTCACCTGGCCAGCCAAAACTACTTCTTGGAGCAGCGTCGGTGATGGTCTCTCGACAATTTGTACAATCCTCAAATGATACTCATTGCTCCCTCGTGGGAGTAGATCGAAAATGTCATCCGAAGAAGCTAGACAAAGTGAATCTAGATAGGGTGAGATACCCTATGCATGAGATCCATGAATGTCATTTGGCGCATTACGTCAATCAAAGAGGCATCTTTGTAAATTCAAAATTTTCCCATAACACGTCCTAAACCATTTGTCTTAGGGATATCATTCCCTAACCCTCGAGTTAGTAGTAACCGATCACGAAAGTATATCTTGGAAGTAGACTCTCGCTCCTCTCAGTGATCAAACAAATCATCAATCCTCGGCAATAGATGCAAATTCTTGGTCGTAACCACATTCCAATTACACATGTCAATACACGATCGAAGGAATACTTATCCTTCTTCAACCGCCGAACTTATAAAAGGAGTGCCCCATGGTAGAATTGCACCAGTGCAATCCCATCCGTGTAGCTCTGCCGCCATTTGGACTCACGAGATTCTGACTCAGCGGTGTCATCCTATGCGGAGTCATAGAGATGGGCGAAGTACCAGGGTGTAACTCGATACCAAAGTCTACAACCCTTTGCGGAGGCAATCCTAGTAGTTCATCTGGAAAAACATCCTCATACTCGCAGACTACTCGAGGTAGATCTAAGTCCGGTCTCACCTCGTTCTCTAGGGTAGGCTTCTTAGCCCGACCATGTTTATCACGACCTTGGACTCGTGCAAGTGCGGGGCAAATATCATGCTTGTCCCCACTGGAATACAACCACGTGCAGATCTGCGTGTGGCGGTAACCCTCCCTACGCTCTGTCGATCGCGACTCTGTGGTGTCGGCCCGATCCATCCCAGTGATGGCGAACTGAGCATGTCCATGACCCACCGAGGTCTAATGTAGTAGAATCCTCGAGATCTCTAACTGCAACCACGACATATCATCCCTATCCTCGCCCCTAATCCCTAGGGGAGAACTCACATACAAGAGGGCTCCTCCAAGGCCCTCAGCCTCTAAAGCCAAACTCTATCCTGGTGATGCAGCGTCTCTAAGGTGTAAAACACCGACCTCGAGACCTTTATTCACATCACCCAGAAAAATTATTTCATAGTCAATGTCCATGCATTCATAGGTAATGCAAGACAATAAATTCATATTAAATCATATTTAACAAAAATTTTATTTTATAAAAATTTTACTTTAATATTATATTTTTTAAAATTTGTTTAATTTTTTTTTCATTTTCCATTAGAACCAAAATATTTATTTTAAATATTTTTCTGTATTTTACGCTGTAAAACCCGAGAAAAAATTTCTTCTTTATTTGTTCTCTTTGGAGGAAGCGAAAAATATTTTTATTTTTATTTTCATTTTCAATAGAATAAAATAAATTCCTAAAATTTATTTTATCTTTATTTTTACATGTGCTATTCTGACACACAATTCACCTGATTCATCTGACACACATGATCACACATTACTCATATTATACACACCAATCACACATAAAACACCATACCTGCGTGTTCTACTCTTGTCTGTGACTTCCTAGGTAATCACATACCTAAGCCTAACATCTCAGGCTATACCAGGCGGCAGTGTCCACACCTCATGACCATGGCCCTAAGCCCGAGTCCCTCGAGCCACTAGGTATTCGGCGCCTGTATACGTGCAATTTGTGACACTGAGTCGGGATCCGGGTTGACAACCGTCGACTCGCGGAATGCTCGTGGATGTGAATTGGCAGGCACCACTCACGAAAATCGGACGAGGAGTCTCAGCACATGCAGGGAGCTCTACCCAAATACATCTTGTCCCAAATAGTTTACAATGACCACACTGGGTCCACATGCGAGTAAAATAATGGCCACTTGGGCCCTTGCATTAATACTCACAACAATACATCAACTATATGCAATAGTTTAAGAGTTTTTACATTACTCTTAATTCAACATATATTAAAATTTACAATTCTAATACATGTTATACAAAATCAAATGCCAAAGCCACAACCTGGCTTTCTTCTAATATGACCTCTCTAGTGAGTGTAGTCATATTACACACTCCATGCACGAAATGGTGATCCCTCGACAGGGTGAGCAAAGCCCAGTAGTGATAATTTTCTACCTGGGTTACTCCTTACCTAAGTGCACATGTTATGTGAGCCTTAATAACATTCGAGCAATTTCGCGGAGCTACTTTCGAATGTCTATGCGAACCCGTATCCAGGAGTCTTCCATGACCTAAAGTACTAAGTAGAGATGCGAGTAGTGCAGTTTCAAAACAAAAATATTTGACTCTTGAAACCACCCTCTGAGTTTCGATGGAATGTTAGACAACAACCCTCCGGCGATTTGTTAAATAAACCTCGAGAGCAATTCATGAAGCCCCTCCGGCGTGAATTGTTGGACAATCTCTGACACAATTCTCTCGGAAAATCTTAAGTGAAATTCCCTTTCACGAGACATTTTCATTTTGTTTCATTCATATCATACACTCCCTTTCTTCTAGAGCTGCCCAGTGCATATGGAATACAGTATACCCAATTTCAAATAATTTATGCTAATACAATTCATGCATATATTAACATAATTTACTCCACTGACAATGTAAACATTTCGTTTTCATCAATAGCACCAAAATTAGCTCACATAGGCTAATTGAAAGACACAGCAATTCATTTTGGAATAACTTACCGAAACCGCATTTCACGAAAATCATGTCACTATTCAGTGACGGTGAAACCACCGGATTCTTGTTCCACGGCCACTAATTTGGGGATTTTCTCCATCGATTAAGGTTTTGAGGCCAGATTTCACATTCGTCCAGCCTCGGAATATCCCTAACCATAAGCGTAGGCTCTTGGCGAAGAATAAACCAAGTAGGAAAGATCCACTAGCTCTTGGAGTTGTGGAACTCCACCAAATCGGTGTCCATTCTAAAGTAGAGCGACTTCTGCTTCTTGCTCAGTCGAGAACCCGCGGTTCGAACGGCAAATCTAAGAGAGAAGCCTGGGGACTCTCTCTCTAGAAAATCAAAAACCAGCCAACGCATCTACTTTCCCCTCCTTTTGATTTTGGTCTTTTAATTTGGAGAAGATAACACTGTTCACGTTTTTGTCTTATTCAATTAACAATTCCAATAATTCTCAATGTGTCATTTTTCTTGATTTTTTGACACTTAGCACAATCTTGGCCATCCATTTCATCCTCTCTCTAATCATGCGACATGTGTCACATGAGTATATGTAATAGGTGACTTTTGTCACATCACATGTTTCTCAAAACCGTTTTTCTGGCTTTTGAAACACTTAATTGTCTCGAAAAACTGAAATTCGAGCATCTCGAGGTCGACAAATGACGTGTTAGGTAGATTTCACGAGACGATTCCAACGGTGAAGTCCCTTTCATCATCTAAGATCTAAAAAAATTTTGGATTCTGACTGAAATTACCATTTTACCATTTTTCAAAAAATTGGAATTTTCTCGGGTCTTACAACGGTCTCAAATGTGTCCCATAATCTCGGCCTCTAAGGGCGTCGATGCACTTTATATAATCTAGAAAT
Source organism: Tetrastigma voinierianum (assembly GCA_016808115.1). Lineage (NCBI taxonomy): Eukaryota > Viridiplantae > Streptophyta > Magnoliopsida > Vitales > Vitaceae > Tetrastigma > Tetrastigma voinierianum. The sequence continues at coordinate 343,837 of JAEQBH010004839.1, read as the reverse complement.
GCGAAGGGATCACGGCTGGGAGTGAGCAAGCGCTGGTAGGTGGAATTTTCCTATCAGGTTACTCCCCACCTAAGTGCTCATGTAATGACACACCAAACATTCAAGAAAAACATATATGTTCATACTGAATGTCACACATGATATGGATGAGAATGTGACCCACCCTCCCATGTCACCGAGCCCTCATGGCTCCCTCACGCATGCCTAAGCCAAATGTGAGAAAAACATCGTTTTCGAAACAAAAGATTTTTGTTCTCAAAAGCATCATACCGAGTTTTGGTAAATATATTGGACTACCCTCCGAGGCGAATCTGTTGGATAACCGTCCGAAACAATTCATGGGCCCCTCCGACATAAATTGTTGGACAATCTCCCCACACAATTCTCCGAAAAATCTTCCCTTGAAATTCCTTTCACAACCATTTTCCTTTTTCTTTCATGTCATGCACTCACTACATTACTCTCAGTTACAGTCTGCATATGAAATCTGAGTATGTCATTCCTGACAATTCCGTATTTAATATATTAATCATGCATATACTAGCCAAGATTTAACCAATCATCATACGTGTTAATATATCAAGCATGCATAAATATATTAACGAGCAACCTCAACATACCATGGATAATTATAATTGATACATATAATTATTCTCCATAGACATATTATGTTAATGCATCATCTGACATACATTAACATGTCATAGCTACCTTTGCATGTTATTCACACAGACTCATAACCCACACAACCTAAACGCCAGCACTAACCTGCCCGATTGGCCAATGTCCTCCACAGGAACATGGATGAAATCTTGACTCAATGGGCTTTCCATAGAGTCCAAGAAGACACGAAACGGAGTTTGGACGAAGAAGTTATGATCTTCCGAAGTTGGAAGTCACACATGACTAGGCAGTCCTACCTTGACAGCCTACCTTACTTGGCCGGGAGCCCCTCTCCAGATAGCTATAGTACCCAATGCCCGCTATAGGCATACAGATGGAATCTTGACTCGATGAGCTTTCCATAGAGTCTAAGAACACCAGAAACGGAGTTCGGACGAAGAAGTTATGACCTTCCGAAGTTAGAGGTCACACATGAATAGGCAGCCCTACCAGGCTAGCCTACCCAACCAGCACTAACCGGCCCGATTTCCCAATGTCCTCCACAGGGACATGGATGAAATCTTGACTCAATGGTCTTTTCATAGAGTCAAAGAACACCCGAATCGGAATTCGGGCGAAGAAGTTATGACCTTCCGAAGTTGGAGGTCATACATGAATAGGCAGCCTTACCCGGCTATTGACCCGACACCTTAGTAGACACTAGCTGGGCTAGGTGCCCAATTTCCTCACGGGAACATGGATGTAATCCTTGACTCAATGGGCTTTCCATAGAGTCCAAGAACACAGGCCAGATTGAGACGAAGAAGTTATATGACCTTAGAGTTAGGTCACACATGAATAGGCAGCCCTCCCCGGCTAGCCTACCCAACCAGCACTAATCGGCCCGATTGCCCAATATCCTCCACAAGAACATGGCTGAAATCTTGACTCAATGGGATTTCCATAGAGTCCAAGAACACCTGAATCAGAATTCGGATGAAGAAGTTATGACCTTCCGAAGTTGGAGGTCACACATGAATAGGCTGCCCTACCCGGCTAGCCTACGCAACCATCACTAACAGTGGCACTAGCAGGCCTGATTTAATGTCCTCACAGAGACATGGCTGAAATCTTAACTCAATGGAGCTTTCCATAGGTCTAAGAACACTTGGTCGGAGTTCGGACGGGAAGTTATGACCTTCCGAGAGTTGGAGGTCATCATCACGTGATCCTGGCTAGATGGAACCCATCAGAGTGAGACCCTTGGGGTGAACCATCCGAGAAGTAGAAGCTAACCCAGCTGGACAGCCCTTCAACTGGACCGTTCTGGTAAACGGACCATAACTTGGGCTACGAGTCCGATTTGAGAATTTAAAGCCTAGCATTCAGCGATGTAGCTGTTTACTGAAGGACTCACTTTACCCGAACTACATTTATTTCCTACCCAAAACCAGTTCTAAAGTCAGATTAGTAATGTACTACCACAATGGCAGCTTCCATGGTTCAAAACACGAAAGCCAAACATTCCTTAAGGCAGAGACAACCACACCTTCATTCATTTAATTCTAACACATAAAATGGCACACAAGGAAAATTACTTAGTCCAAATCGATCCGGCTATCAGAAAGCTTGATCTTGAATCTCAGCCTGTTTGTCCGAAGTCTTAGGGCCGGTTCACACGGCCTCGGCCTCCACCTGACCCTTGCCATTTGAATGGCCATAGAAACAAGGATTAAATCAAGTAGGAGAAAATCCACTGCACTCTTGGAGTTTGTCAAAACTCACTAACTCGATTCTATCACGAAGAGGCGCAAGTGAGTTATCACTCTTCCTCTCGCTATGCCTGAAACCGCCGGTCCGATCGTCGGGAAATTTAGAGAGAAGGTGGAGTCTCTCTCTCTAACACTCTCTCTTTTTCTTCCTCTTTCTTTTCTGCTCTTTTCTTTTCTCGTCACTTGCTTGAAATTCGAGATGGAGCTGGGAAACTGTACTTTCATACCCACGTATCCATTTCTCATTAAGCTCTTAGGATTTACTTATCCTCTTGCCAATCTGGATTCACTCCGATGACATGATGTCCACGTGCTTCTGTGTCACCAGGCTCGTTGTTGCGACTAACTCCGCGACGACATGTGCCTCAATGTAGGCAACTCAACCTGACCATGTCATGCGACGTCGCCGTCTTACTCGAAAAGCGTAAAATTAAATTTGTCACCAAGATTGATGAGAAATCGATCACGGTAACTAGATTTAATGAGACAATTCCAGCAGTGAAATGCATTTAATCATAGATCTAGAAAATCCGATTTGGCCAGAATTTTACCATTCTACCATTTTTCGAAAATTCGGATTTTCCGGGGTTTCACAATTTTTACCTTCCATTTATCTCATAACATTTTTTCTTTAAACAATAAATGATGATTTTTTTTTTATCATTTTTGGCCATAAATCACCCTCATACATCTCTTTTCCATTTTTTTTTCTAATAAAGTGGTTCTTCCACATATATCTAAGTTTTTATATATATATTTTGATGCATTTATGATTATCATTGCCTTTGTCCAAGTGTGATTATCATCGTCTTGATACGACGGATGATTGTATTATCTCAATATAACGATTTCGTTTTCATCATCGTAGTGCTATGTTTATTTATTTTTTGTTATACCTTACTCTCTTACTATCAATTTACACATTGATTTAATTCTTCCTACGTGTTTACCTAAATGAATGGCCATACTTTTTTATTTTAGATTTTTAATATTAATTTTATAAATTTTGAAATTAAACAATGTGGAAAAAAGATAAAAGAAAATATGAGATTAAAGCGAAAAATTAGTCTAACTAAATTGGTCAAACGTTCAAAATTTAAAATGCAGAATATCGGGGGTCCCGGCCCCCGGGTTCCATAGGTTCGAGGGGTAAAAATGTAGGGCGTAGGGAGGAAGAGGGTCCGTTCAACACGTTCGAGTTCTAATGGGACAATTTACTACACTACAAGAAAAACTGGAAATAGAGACGGAAATTAGAGACGGACACTTATCTGTCTCTAAACAGAGACAACTTAGAGACGAATTAAAGACAGAAAAAACCTTGAAATTACAAATGAATTAGGAACGGAAATTTCGCTCTAAATAGAGACGGAATGATTTTCGTTTCTAATCAGAGGCGGAAATCGGTCGGTCTCTATTTAGAGACAAAATTTCTGTCTCTAATCAGATATCGACCTATATCTGTCCTTATTTAGAGACCGACTAATTCCGTCTCTTATTTGAGATGGAAATAAATCGGTTCTAATCTAGAGAGATGCACTTCATCTCTAATCTCCGAGATCGATCACATTTTTCGTCTCTGATTTGAGACGAATTTTTAGTCTGTCTCAAATCAGAGACAGGATTGAGACATAATTTTTATCCCTAATTATTAACCTCTTGGGAAAAAAAAAGAAAGAGTATGAGAGTAAAATATTCAAAACCTCTTTGTCCATCAATCTAAGTTCTTTCCCTAATATTTGTTTTATTTTAGAAAATGTCATATTTGCCTATCTATCTTTCTTTCCTATGATATCTATGTATATTTTCTCTACTTTATAAAAACAATGCGTAAAACACAAATGAACAAAAAGTAACTAAATAATTTGTTTTTTAAATAGAAAGTCTAAAATCACAGCATATCTAAGGAAAAAACATACCCTAGTTACAACAAATTATAAAAGGGTCCAAATTTTTTCCCACATCATATGATCTGTGATGCCCCAAATCCCGGGGGTCCGTTGACAACCCTACGGAAGATTCGCGGAATGCTCGTAACCCAAGATCACACCATTTAGTCCTTTCCTGGACCCAGATTTAATCAAAACTGGCATAGTCTCATTTGTACGGAGCTTCACCCAAAAATACGACTGCGAATTTCACAATAAGAACCCGTCCTAATATTATACAACCACCAATCGTCCACATAATGGTAGTAAAAAAATGGTCACATAGGGCCTTACAAGAAAAATGAGAATTAGTGACGAATTTTTAATATGGGAAAAAAAATTTATCATTAAATCTTTCTATTAGCAACAAAATTTAGAAATTGTCTCAATATTTGTTCCATGCAATAGTTTTAGAGACAAATATGCAACTTTTTTCGCTAAACATATTGTTGAGAAGAAATTTATTGATATATCATCTTATAAATAATTTGCAACAACATTCGATATTTAGTGACGAATGTTTTGCCCCAAAAATATTCATTTTGGCAAAGAAATATTTCATCGAGATTTTTTATTGCTAAACAATATTATAGAAATTTAAAGACAAAATTTGTTTGTCACTCATTTTACTTTGCTAAAACATAATATAATTGTCTCTATAAATTATAATCGATTATTTTGTATTATATAATTGATTTAGATTAGATGATGTTGTATAATATTCAAATATATTTATTTTTACAATTTCAGATCCATACATGTATTGAAATATAAATTTGTATTTCTTACTATGATATATAATTTGAATCACATATAACCCTTAACTATGTATGGCAACTTAACATGTTCATGATGCGGGCTACTTAAAATAAATTTCATACTTTTCGCTTTTATAAAATTAAATGGGACAAGGATAAGGCAACTCAAGTAGTATAAGAGCTTCGTCCCATTTTAGCCAGGTCCGATTAGGCCGTATGTGACGCCCCAAATCCCGAGGGTTAATTGACCACCGTCAACCTGCGGAATACCTGTGTCTCATATCATGAGACCCATACTTGAATAAAATGACCACATTGGCCCATACATCCATACTCACTAAAAATACCTCAACTATATTACCATAGTTCAAAAGTTAATACATCACTCTTAATACGAACATATATTAAAATTTAAAATTCTAATACATGTTATATAAAAATATCTACCAAAGCCACATGTTGGCTTTCTTCTCAAAGGCAGCCTCTAGTGAGCATCGTCCTCCCGAACGCTCCCTGTACCTGAAATAATGATCTTCGAATGTGGTGAGCAATGCCCGTGAGCGATAATCTCCTACATGGGTCACTCCCCACCTAAGACACATGTAATGGCAACCAAACACACTCAAGCAAATACATGATCCTACTTGAATGTCTACATGCCTAATCCCATGTCTCGAGTCCTCACCGACTCCCTCACATATGCCTAAGCCAAATGTGAGAAAAACACTGTTTTCAAAACAAAAGGTTTTTGTTCTCGAAAACATACTATCGAGTTTCAATAAAATCTATTAAACAACCCTCTGAGGCGAATTTGTTGGATAACTCTCCGAAACAATTCATGGGCTCCTCCGACGTGAATTGTTGGACAATCTCCCAACTCAATTCTCCGGAAAATTTTCCATTGAAATTCCTTTCACAACCATATTCCTTTTTATTTTTCTTTCATGTCATGCACTTAGACCTACCATTCTAGGGTGCCCCGGTGCATATGGAATGCATTATGCCATTTCCAAACAATTCATGTTAATATATAAATCATGCATATATTAACAAAAATTAATTCACATACATCATGTTATTCAATTCATAGCAATAACATCAAAATTAGCTCACATGGGCTAATAAACAATTCAAGCAATTCATTTTGAATCACCCAAACAACACAAAAATCACACACAAATCACGTGGAACAAGAAACCCTAGGCCTCGACACCTGCCTCACGGCCACTCTAAGGATTTTCAATTCTGGCTCAAATATTTTGAGACCGAAAACATGGCCATCCAGGCCTCAACAAATCCCCATCCATTAAAATGACTCTTAACCAAAGAATAAACCAAGTAGGAGAACACCCCTACCTCTTGGAGTTGTCGAAACTCCACAAAATCGATGTCCACGCGTAGCCCTTGTAGTGTAGATCAACTTTGCTTTTTGACCCAACAAGAACCGACGGTCGGAAAGCCGAGAAATATAGAGAGAAGTTAAACTTTCTTTCTCTAACCGGTTCTCCCCCCCTTCACTGCATGTTTCAGCCAAAAAATGGGAGAAGATGAAGTTGTCTTTTGTCTTTATTTTAATCTTTTCACTTAATTCCATCCTTGTCCCTATAATTGAATTTAAAGCCGGTCTGACATTACTAACTTCAATCTAAGCTCATTCATCTCCATCATCTCACTAATCACGCAACACGCTGGCCACATGAGTACTACGTAGCTAGTGACTTTTCATTATATCATGTCTCACAAGTCGTCATAATGACACCCGACAAGTACGATGTTCGAAAACATGAAATTCGACGTTCTTCGAATTTAATTTAAATTCGACATGATAGCTAAATTTCATGGCATTCCATTCCAACTATGGAAGTCCATTTCATCATTCGAGATCTAGAAAATTCCTGATTCACTTCAAATTACCATTTTACTTCATTTTTAAAATTAGAATTTTCTGGCCTTACAATCGAGGTCAATACGGGTCACGCCATTTAGTTCAAATTGTATTCGGGGCCAATGTTTAATCAACTTAGCCCAACCCTACACATGTCATTAGCCAAAATGTTTGGGATAGTAAAATTATTTAAAAAATAATTTTATAAATTCTTAAATGTTTTGGGCCAATGTTTCGCCCAAATACAATCCGAGTCAAGTAGTATAAGTGGTTCATCCCATTTTGCATCATTCATTTTGTTTATGACTAATAAGCATTATTGCTCAATAATCATAAATATTTTATCTATAATCTTCAAATTTAATTATATTAAGTATTTAACTTAATAAAACTTAGTTTAATGGCAAAGTAATTAAATGTAAAAAAAATCTTGTGAAATTGAATTTATGAAGATATTTTTCTTTCTAACTTTTCTTTAATCACTCTTATTATGTTTTTTTTACTTATTTTTCTATTTCAATATCCAGTTGAGTAATGAAAATTATGAAAAATATAATAAACTCAAGCCCAATTTAATCAAATTTACTAACAACAAATTTTCAATTAACAAGTTCAATTTAACATTTTGTACCTCAAAATACAATAAGATAAGCATTCAAGAATCGAGCCCAATTCAAATATCTAATAATTCTAATATTAATTTAATTTGCAATATAATATTTAACCTTACCTGCTTCAATTACTAACAAACAAATTTTCACTAACAAGTTCAATTTTAACATTCTCAAATTTCAAAATACAATAAGATAAACATTCAAGAATCAAGCCCAATTCAAATATCTAATAATTTAATCTTAATTTAATTTGTAAATATAATATTTAATCCTTACCTAATTGGCTAACAAACAAATTTTCACTAACAAGTTCAATTTAACATTTCCATTTCAAAAATACACAAGATAAACATTCAAGAATCAAGCCCAATTCAAATATCTAATAATTTAATCTTAATTTAATTTGCAAATATATATTTAAACCTTACTCAATTACTTAAAACTTAAACCAATAAATAAATTTAGTATCAATTAATAATCCCAAAAGTAATAAAAAATCGTATTGATACAAAAATTTAATTTTCCAATTTGATATATTAAAGCTTATAATAAGGTCCATAATATTCTACTTCAATATTTAATAACCCAATATACATAAAAAATATTTCAATTTAATTGTTAAAACACTAAAATATGATTAAGCATAAATATTTCAAAATTAAGCCAAATACAATGTACAAAAATACAAGTTTCAATCAAATAAAATTTATTAATTATTAGTCTATCCCTTAAAATACTCACAGATCACAATAATCAAGTTTATCATAATAATGAAGTCCAAAAAAGAAAATATAATATCACAAACATATATCTATGCAAACTAATATACCTATGCAAACTAAAATGTAAATAGAATAAATAAGAAAATTACTAATTTTTAAGAGAATAATCAAAAGTGTCAGTGGATGTTTAGTGAAGAAAAAAAAAAGTGTTTGAATTATGTGAAAAATGAGAAAGAAAATGAGGTAAAGTGGGTAAATGGGTGAAATGAACAATGGGAGAAGGGTGTAGGTCATTGACTGGTGGCGGATGGCTGACGACAATCAGCCGGGTGTTATTCCAATTGCAGTGACGATAGGAGGCGGCGGTGAAAAAAAATGAGAAAATAAAAAAATAGAGAAGATATAAAAAGCAAAAAATAGGTGTTCCCTTTTTAGCGTTTGTCTTTGATTCTTGTATTGTGAGTAGGAAAAGTGGAGAGAAAAGAAGAATAAGAGAAGGGGGTCTCGAGGGAGGGAAAGTGAAGAAAGAGGAGATGAGGCCAGATTTAGTATTTTGGCTAGTTTTTGCATTTGAATCCACCAAACTAGAGGGAAGGTTAAGGCGGAGAATACCGATAGTCTTGGTAACTCAAGGGAAGAAGAAGGCTCGTAACTGATATTCCTAAACACATCTTCATAACCATTGAAGTAATATGAATAAATGTCTAAGACAGTGGAGAGTTGAATTCCGAATCCAGCAGCAGCAGATGAATCGCTCCCACCTCACCCCGCCTCAAGGGAAGCAGGGAGGGTCTAAAAACTAAACATTATAGCTAGTATGATACAAGATGATGTGATCGCGAGTTGTAAGTTTTCTTGTTATACCAAAAAAATGAAATCATTATAGCTAGTATTTAGCTATCTAGTGTTCATGTAGATATTATGGACTTGATGTGCGGTTTGATGAAAGGATAAGTCCAAAGCTTTTACTTGTTTGATAAACTTTCTTGTAATTAAATATTGATATTCTTATAGAATATTTGTACCATTCTCTTTATAAATTACATGATCTCGCTTTTATTTAATTTCTTTTAATATATAATAAAATTAATCATTTTCTTTAAATTAAAGATGATACTCGCCTTTGATAGACTATATATATATATAATCAACTAAATTATTAACCCACTACATATTACGTCCCATCTCGCATATTTCTTCATGGTATAGTAGATGAATCGTGGATCTTTGTGTAATCTTGAATTCATATTATCTACATGAAAGCTTCACCTAGCAAAACAAATATTAATCTATAATAAAATAAGATATTATAACAAATTAATAACAGCAATTTGAAGCTTTTACAATCATTTGAAAAGGACTAATTATTTTTAAGCCTATCAAAATAAATATTTCTATTTTAAATTTATTAAATTATAAAACTTGTGCCCTAAATTCCATTGATACTTGATGCTTGGAATGGAAATAAATAAATAAATATATATATATATATATATATATATATATATATATATATATATATATATATATATATATATATATATATATATATATATATATATATATATATATATATATATATATATATACATTTTAAAGAATCACAGTAGGATAAAAGTTCATCTTTACAAAAAAAAAAAAAAAATTATTTATGTTAATATTTAGATTCCTTTTTCAATTAATAATTATTTTTATCCATTATCCCTCGTCTATTTTTTTATATGATATAGTAAAGTTAAGTAGCTATTTGATAATATGTAATTATTATATAAAAACTTTAAATAAGATGATGTAGGCAACACTAATAAAGGGAATACAAATAAAATTAAACATGACTTTGTCATCGTGGTTCGATGTCTTATTATCATATAAAGAAGAAAAATTATTAATTATTACCATGTAAAGTAACCCCATCGTGACACCTCGATCCCTGGGGGTCCGTTGACTGCCCGTCAACCCGCGGAATACTCGTGAATGTTGGGTGACCCGACATTTTCAAGGAAAATCGGCGTAGAGTCTCCCTCAGACGGAGCTCTACCTGCAAATACACACGAGTATAAACCCGTCCTAAACAGTCCAATATATCATCACATGAATAAACGGCTACTCGGGGCCCATAAACAAGACTAACAATATCCGGTGAAACATACCAACTATGTCCAATAGTCTAAGAGTTAATAATTTACTTTACAACACATATATCAAAATTAGAATTCTAATACACGATAAAATCATCAAAGCCACAACCCGCCTTTTTTCACAACCTTAGTCTCTAGGACGAGCCGTCCCTCTCGCACGCCCCCGTGACTCAGAAATAGTCCCTGACAGGTGAGCTAATGCTCAGTAGTGGAATCTCCCTAATTGGGCTACTCTCCATCTAAGTGCAATGTACGATCCAAACACACATCTGCTAAAATGCACGATCCTACTCAACGCCTAACTGATCATCTCGCACCCGAGTCCACCGACTCCTCACACTCGCCTAAGCTCATATGAGAATTATTATATTTTATTTGTCGGACAACCCTCCAAGGTGTATATATCAATTCACCATCTCCGACGATTGATATTATTTGTAGACTAATTCTTCGATATATCAATTCAACACGATTGATATTTTTATTTTGACTACCTCCGATAATTAACATTTTAGACAACCCAACCATTTTCTGACTCATCTCACGACTCACTCCTATAGTCCTAGGGTGTTCCAAAGGTATATAATGCATGTATGTCAATTCCAATACGCCTAATTCACATGTGTGTATATAAACATGCATATATTTACAAAACATTCAATGCACAATCATGTCATGTAAATTTCATTTCATACATCAAAAATTAGCCCACGGGAAGCATCGATCAAACACGAGCAATTTACTTTAATTACTCGACCAAACATATTAATTCACAAAATTATTTTGAGAACATCAAATGTTTCGAATATAAAACCCTACATTCATTCCCGAATCATTAAATCATCTGGGCTCACTTATGGAACCCTGCTCACGGTGCCATTCGGCCCTATGCATATCACAATACAATCTACTTCATACTTATAACTTAGCACCCCATAACAGCCCCGATAAATACTGACCGCCTCCATTTTTGTTTCAAAATTGAGACACCGGTCCCGCCTCGGGGACTGACCAAACGTCGTTCAAGGCCTTAAGCTAACCGAAACATTGAAAAACACTTAAATAAAATATAAACCCAAGTAGGGAGAAACCCCTACCTCAAGGAGTTTGTCAAAACTCCTCAAATCTGTCCACGCCAGAATGGGTCCGCGTAGAAAGGGGGCCTTTCCTTCTTGGTCCGAAGACCGCCGACTACCGGATTTTACCCAGATATTCTAGAGTATAGTTTGAGGCCTCTCTAAACAAATTGGTTAATACCGGCCTTTCTTTTTTTTTTTTCACGTGGTTTTCCTTTGCGAGGCTAGAGATCATGACTATTCCTTTTTTAAGATTATCCCCATTTAAACAAATCCTAAAAATGACCATTATGTCCTTCTTTTCCCAATTTTCGACATTCAACATTATCTCGCCGTCCATTTTCATCATTTCCTCTACTCATGCCACTTACGCACACATGAGTACATATGTGACTTTCGCCGTGATTGAAAATCATTTTACTACACCGAACCACGACGCCTCAAAACGTACAACTTCGACCGTCTCTCGAATTCTACGGTAATCACGCGGCTAGCTAGATTTCGCGATGATTCCAACGGTGAAATTGCTTTGTCGGTAGATCTGAGAATAAATTCCTAGATTTTTAATCGAAATAACAATTTTGTAACGAATATTTGCCCTTTTCTAGAAATTGGAATTTCTCGGGTCTTACACTTACATTATTATTTTTAATTGATGCTAATACAATCAATTGAAAAATCAAAAGCGTTAAAAACTTTAAAGCACGCAACATCTAGGTTAATAGAGAAAATAATCGATTCAAGACCTATACATTTGATAATAAAAAAATGCTTAGAATACTTATAATTCGAAACTTTACCATCTGAACTGTCAATACGAAAACCCATAAAAAAGTCACCTGTCAACAACACAATTAGCAGCCACAACATATCGACGACAAAACATGTCGCAACAAGTTAAAGACAAAAGCACAAAAAATATAAAGGAAATCAAAGAAAACCCTGATCCTTTACTACAATAAATATAAATATTATATATGAACAAGAGATTAAAAAAACATTGAAATAACTTTTATCATAAATTGAAATAAAGTTTATTTGGAGAGTAACATTTTTTGGTAATTTTCATATAAATTAATTTATATATAAAAAATACTAGCATTTTAAGTATATTGACATGATGAGGATAGTTTTCTATCAACATGTATGAACATTAATATCTTTTACCCTTAAATGATTAACCTATCTTCTATTACAATCATAATATTGTTATAGTGTTTGGATTGTTACGGTAGAATGCACAATTTGATTATAGAATGCCTATATATATATATATATATATATATATATATATATATATATATATATATATATATATATATTTATACTTTATTTTATTTTTTAAAATTCCTACAAGTTCCATAGTCCTTAAACAACAAAGTCATTACTCAAAATATTTCCTATACATTTCAAAAATAATTTTATATATATATAAAATTTTATTTTATTTTTAAAATTCTAAAATAAGTTCCATAGTCCTTTAAACAAAGTCATTACCTAAAATATTTCCTATATTTCAAAAATAATATTGTTGAAGTGACATTTCAATATTATCTCTTTTTTTTAAAGCTCAATATTATCTTATTATTATTGTTTATTTTACCTAGAGCAAGTTTTGAAAGTTCATTGTATAAACGCTATGTTTAGATGAAGGGTCTAATTTTTCATTACTTTTTTTGTTACAATTAAGCATTTTATTACAATATAAAATTTATATGCAGTATAATATAATAAATACAGTTATAAATTCTTATATTCAAATTATTTAATCTTAATATTAATAATTTTTTTGACATCATCTTAATATTAATAGTTTCAAATCAATAAAATGGGTTTAAATAATTTCAAAAAGCATAAGAATAGATGATTAGTTATTCAAGCAAGATGCAAAGCTTAGAAGGTAAGCAAAAGTTAAAGATGTGAAACGAAATCAAGTAAAAGATTCATGGAATTGTTGTCTTTATATCTCTTTTCCTTTCATTTTGTCGGTGTTCAACTGGAAAAAGAAGACCAAAGGGTTTGGTGAGGCGCATAGCCATCAACTTGTGACTAGCATTCCGTCTTTAAATTAATAATCGATAAATGCTCCCCAGGTTCCAAGACAACTTGTGGACCCTCAGAGACCTTAAATGCGTTATTGGCATGATCTTTAGGTTGGTAAAGTTGGTCATTTTCATACTTTGAAAAGATTCCAAATTGTGGTAAAGTCGAACCTCGGTGCATCACAATCGCTATGCAAGAGAGCTTTTTACCTTTCTTATCATTCATCCCCTAAACAAACGAGAGCTAATTGGGCCAGATACGAGCATGACTTAAAGATGTTATCCATACTGCATACAACACGCCGCGAGTTCTCGACTCGACAAAAATCCAAATCATGACACTAAATGACAAATCAAGTGCCCTACAAAATGCAACGCGACATGAAATAAGAATAAACAAAAACATGTGGTAGCCCCCATATGTAAAAAAATATGGATGAATGAATAAAAAAAAAATCTATTGTTCTTTGTGTCTAGTGGATCATGGTCCGTCATTGTTTTGGATTCTTGCTTCATCTTTATAATGGTTGGTATTTGTTTGGGTTATCTTTTCAAAGTGAATCTTTGAGCATCATTTGATCCGTTGGTTTTTATTCTTTTCATACGATTGTTCAAAAATAAAATAAAAAATAAAAATAAATATAAAAATATGAGACAAATTGGAAAGTAGATCAAGAAATTATTGCAGAAAACGGTAAAATGAGACCTCGTTATCAATCTAGAAATTACAAACTTTTCTTTCTAAAGCATAGACCAGTTTATCTGCACCTTGAAATAAAGGTTCGAGTAAATCCTCTCGGTCGGAACTACAACTAATAATGATTGAGAAGCAAACCCGATACCGAACCATCTTCAACAAATTCTTGATTGATGAACGAGACAATCCTTGTCATAAGGTTCACAGCCCTTTCAGAGCTAGGCTCGAACAAATGAAACACATGCTTCTCTCCTTCCGTCTCCATAATCACTGCCTCTCCATTCCAACCACTTTTACCCAACGTCTCATAATAGAACCACCCTCTCTCCCTTAGCACATCTTTCTCTGCAACACAAACCAACACCTTATCGCACCCTAACCTCCACAACCTCTCATCAGCCGCCGGATTCATCCTCCGGTCATTAAACCCACTTGTCGTTGGACACACACATAAAGCCAATTGGCATTCATGCCGGAATCTCCGGCCGACCACCACTGATATTACCATCAACTTTCTAACATCAGGCGCTCTGATTCTCCCAAAATAAGGATGAATCAAACAAATTCCTCTCAGCTTCACGCCGCCGCCCAGCGCGTCGACCCCGGCTTGTACGGCCAGGTTGTGCGAAATATTGCCTCCTGCGTTGTCTCCCGCCAGGAAAACTCGCGAAAATCGGCGTGATCGTTCAGCCAAGGCTCAGATCCCTGCCCGTTAGAATGGGAAACCGCCCACTGAAGCGCAGTCCATGAATCTTCATAAGCCGCCGGGAGAGGGTTTTCCGGCTGGTAGTCAACAGACACTGCAATTATTTGACCTGCGAGGACAAGAGAAGTGATGTAATTATGGTACATGGAGCAGTAAGGAGAGCATAGGGAGAAGCCTCCGCCATGGAAGTAAACCAGGAGAGGAAGCCTTTTCTCTGGGTTGACCGAGATCGGCTTGAACAGGCGCGCCGATACGCCGGTTTCGGGTGCGATCACGACGTCCTTGGTGGAAACCCCGGTATCAGAATTAATCGACGGCGGAACTACGTCTGTGCTGGCCAACCTCTCTACACGGCCGTCTGTGTATACCCGGAGAAACGGAGGAAAGAAGTATAGAACTTCGGCGGTAGTTGAATCCATTATTGAACCAAAGGAAATCCTATCTGTATGAACACTTGCAACAGAAAGAAGTATGATTTTTGGTCTTTAACACTAGTGTATTATCTTGGGTGAGTATTAGGGCTGAAGAAACAAGTAATAATGAAGCTGAGCTGAGATTGGTTTCAATACAACTGGCAACTATGAGAAAGATGTGATGGTTGACCCCTCTAGAAAAGCAAGAGAGTGGCTCGTTTTTCTGAAAACTGATATTAAGAACAGTTTTCCAATACACATAGAACATCAATTTTGTGTTATCCGTGAACTCTAATGTGTTCTCTTGTATTTTTTGTGTTCTCAATGTATTTTTCAGAATTAAAAAAAAATACTGAAACTAATTGAGTTCTCCCTATTTTCCTTATTCTTCTTATTTTTTTAAACAAAAAACTGTTTTCAAAAATTAAATAAATAGGCCCCAAATCTTCAATGCTTATCAATTTCATTGATCTGTTTCTTTCTATTTGCACCCAAATTGAAAATTTGGCCTAATCCAGTAATGGGTTAGGCCTTAGCCCAAACATATGAATAAAAATCCAAAAAATAAAAAGCTTAGATCCATTTGTACATGTCCATAGAAGACGTGTAGGGGTATTTTTGAAATTTTTAAACATTTCAAAAGTCAAACAAGATTATCGTGAGTTAGCGTGAGAAGTGAAGTAATTAGTAATGATGGGGAATATACTGGGAACAAGTCTTTTGATGAAGATGTTAGAATTCCTGAGGATCAAGACTCCACAAGAGACGCGGAGGAGTTCTGCGAACAAGTTTCCTTTAATCAAGACACGCCAGCTACTTCGAAGCTGGAGAAGGAGAAACCGAGACTTGGCAATAAGTCTTCTACGTATAAAAGGAGAAGAAGATTAAGAAAAACAAATTAATCAACCAATCAATCAATCAATGGACTCAATGTTAATCAACAAATCCTAGCTTTCAGAAACTTTAGCATTTAAATTCCTAGTTGTAGCCAAGTTTCTAGAAAATTTTCAACAGTGTTATTTCTATCATTTGTGGTGAAATCCAATATTTTCTCTAGCAATTTCAGCATTCTGGTTGTAAGTTCTATTCAAGTTTATCAAGTTTTCAAGCATAATATTGTTTTCAAAATCAAGTCTAATGTTTACTTCAATTTCATCATTCTGGTTGCAAGTATTATTCAAGTCTATCAACTTTCAGCATTGTGTTATTTCATTCCTTCATAAGAAAATCTAACACTTTTCTTCAACAATTAATTCCTACCAGATTTCCATTTGTATGGTTTCCATTTTGATTATAGGGAACTATCAAGAGAACCAGGGAACCTACATAGCCCAATTAAAAGTTTGATCTTACGATCATTCCAGTTTGGAAACACTTTGATTTCCTAGCACCCACATGTATTTATGTTTCGCAGAATTCAAAATCATCATAACATATTTGGCACGCCGGTGAACACATCTGCGGAAACATTGTCCGATGGGACATATCTTTGCTGAAGATGGCACCAATGTTTTTTAGTAAAATATTCGTAGAGTCTCAAGTCTCAGGATCTGATGCTGGAGAAGTAGCACAAGAGGAAATTGTTCGAGCAATTGTGGAGCAAAGAAATCATTTCTATAACAAATTTGATGATTTTCATCCATTGATGGAGGAATTGAAGAATTAGAGCTCAATAGCTAGGGTCATGGTAGAACAAGCAAAGGTTAGGGTTGATTAGGCCAGGGTCATGGCCGAGCAATCCAAGATCAAGGCCGATCAGGCTAAGGTCAGTGTAGAAAAGTGAAAACAACAAACTTAATCCCAAGTGAAACTCTTGAAGGCAACCTCAAGAGTTATGGGGAAATGAGACAACACAAACAAAATGTTGCTTCTGGACCTACAAGGAAACTATGTGATGAACTCGGGGGTAGTACCCCGAGAATTTTCGTGAAGCTGGTGAATTTCACCACTCACATATGCAAGTTGCCAATATGGTGAGTGTAACTTGTGAAAGTCTTAATATTGTCAGAACAATGACTCGCTTCTCAAAAGACATCTTTCCCACACCCAACCTAACTACACAACCTGGGGTCAATAATGAATCACTTCCTTTTACTAAAGGCTCAAGGACACTGCTTTAACCCACCCTTTGGAGTAGGTGTCACAGGAGACACAACAAATTCCCAACTTATTATAGAGGTTGATGAGTATAATACACTCATTTTGATCCCTATGTTCATGACATTTTAGTAGTTTTATTATATAAATAAGCGATCTAATGCTCTAAATGTTCATTTTTGTGATTAGGTCAACCATGAGGCAATATGGAGCAAAAACAAAGAGATAAAACCCAAAAATCAACAAACTACACATGTAGTTGCAACTACTATGTTTTGATATTTTCAGTTGTAAGATGATCTCAAATGGCTACAATATTTATATGGATTGATTAGAGACTTCCCAATATTTCCAAAGAGACCTTATTCACTCAATTTGGACTTCAAATGATCAATTTATGAATCTTAGAAGTTGAAGGAAGAATAGAAGATTGCTCAAAAGTGACCAGCTTGAGTATTTTGTAAATTCTGCCTTTATCATCATTTCTAAAGTATTATTTCTAGCCATATATAGATCCTAAACTCTAATATTTTCAACGAGTCCAAAATCACCCAAATCAAAGTTCGGATGATAAAGTTATAGCCTTGGCAAGTTCGTGCAAAAACAGGAGAGCTGCAGCAATGTCGTGACGTCAAGAACCAACGTCGCGATGTTGTAGAGAGTGCAAAAACACTGCAGCCCGATGTCGCAATGTTACCAAACGACGTCACGGCGTTTAGGGTTGGTTTTGGGTTTATTTTCAGCCCATTTTAAGCCCATAATTGAGGGCTTTAAAGCCTCAAGTCCTAGAAACACGAATGAGAAACCACTGAGGGTTTCAGGGTGTTTCCACCTCAGGAACTAAGCTCAAGAGGAGTAAATAGTAAGAAGGCAGATTAAAGAGAGATTTAAGCCATCATCCAATTACTTTACCCTCACTTCTATGGTGTATCTCTCACCATCATGAACTGATTTCGTAATCTAGGGTTTTTGTTGTATTTTGGACATGAATCTTATATCTAATAGTTGATTTTTTTATTTATATTGTCTATTTGTGTTTGTCTATCTATTAATTCATGCTTGGTTGTTATTTCCATATTGATTTCTAGCTAATCTCAATATGTAGAGTGGTTTCTCATGAGATCTAAGAAGCGAGTGAGGAATTAGACATAAATGAATCAACCTAATTGATTGGATAATAGAGATATTAACAATAATTAGGAGTCTTTGTGGTTCTTTGATCTTAATGCATCTCTAATGCTTGGGGTTGAGTTGAGAAGCAAGAAACCTAGTGTTAGTTGGAGGTGTTATTTGACCCGAGAGAGTTCATAATTAAATTAGACCAGAGTCGCTGAAAGCATTCTCATGAGACAATAGGATGGAATATTGGCCTAGATATAATAGAATTGTCCACTTGCACCAAATACCCTAGACTTCTATCATCTCTTGGTATCCCTTAGTTGCATATTTTAATTGTTAGATAGAACTTTCATTAGTTTAGTTTAAATTCTGTTTTACTATCATAATTGATCGTTTGGATATTAGAGAAGCATTCTAATTTTGGTGCTTAGCATCCCCATTTTTCTTGTGGATCGATCTGTGTACATCTCATACATCAGACATTTTCGACAAATGTATACTACAGAATAGGACACTCATTACTTTATTTTACTACATTTTAATACACATCACAAAATACGCTTTATCGCAGTCACCTCCACCACCAAACCTAGGGAAGGAGTCACAAGTATCTAATGTACAAGCCCAAGATACATCGATAGCAAAGACCGAGGAATTTTTGCAATAGCGTTCATCACTCTTCTCAGATCACTAACTTCCTAGCAAAATGAGCTTAGAGGAGGTCTACTATAAGTATCACAAATCCTGGAATCATAGTACTAATTCTTGTTGGAGTTTCAAGAATATTATCTAGGACTAGATCAATAAGGGAATATTAAAGTTCCCTGAGAAAAAGGAGGTCATGGTGATTGATAAAGATCATGTTCCACTAGTGGCTTCAATCAACATAGCTGCTACTGATTTGAAGGCAATGTTGAATCCAAAGAATGATGAGAGATTTTCTCCTAATGTTAGGATAAGAAATGTATGGATTGCTAAATAATATCTAGTTCATAAAGATGAATTGGCAGCAAAAAAAAAAAAAGAATGTCTGCAGCTAAAGAAAAAGAAAAGAATGGAAGGTATCCATACCATTTAAAACAGGAAATCAAGAAGGAGAAATCCTCTAAAGG
This sequence comes from Tetrastigma voinierianum, assembly GCA_016808115.1. Classification (NCBI taxonomy): domain Eukaryota; kingdom Viridiplantae; phylum Streptophyta; class Magnoliopsida; order Vitales; family Vitaceae; genus Tetrastigma; species Tetrastigma voinierianum. The sequence continues at coordinate 324,155 of JAEQBH010004839.1, read as the reverse complement.
AAAGAATGTTTCTCCACAAGGGAGACATATTTTTTCAAAGAGGCATGAACACTTTAAGGAGGAAAATACCTCCAAGGTTTGTTGTCCCTCCTCCTATCTCACTTGGACAAGAATGGAATGTGGGGTAGCATAAGAAATTTCCCTAAAGCTCACCATAACTAAAAAAAAAAAAAAAATGCTGAGATGAAGAGCTATGGAGAAAAGGCAACTCAATGAAGTACCTAAAGAAACACCAGAGAAGAAGACTATGGAATTAGAGAAATTGAAGGAAGAAGCAATACCTAATTCAAGAAAAACCAAATTTGGGAGAAAGAGATATAGAGGATGCTAAGTCTATTATTTCAATTCGAGACAAAGAGGCAGTTAGGGAATTATTCTCATAGGTATAATTCCTATTTCCTTGAATTGTTCTACTAGTTCTCTAACTTTGACAGCTTTCTTCAAGTCAAAGGAGATGGAGAAAAGCCTTGTAGAAATGAAAAAGAAACAACCTATAGTAGATGAAGGTCGCATGTACAAGGGGTCACCATTGAACCCTCTAAAGGAAGCAGGCCCCAGAGTGTGATACTTGAAAAATCTACTATGGAAATGAAAAAAACACATTCAATGTCAAATCTACGAGGGGAGCCACAGTAGAGGTTCATCAATTGGAAATACCTTAAGTAGTATTTCTCTACCATGTGGGAGATGTTGGGTATCACCCAAAGAATTAGACCGACTCTACGACCTTTAATGTTGGGGAAATTGTTCTATTTTATGTTTTGAGTCAAGAAGTAGGCTTTTTAGCCATTGTTTTCTCAATCATTCAGTTTTTCCCAACATAGTACATATTCAATCTAAGTTTTGAGTCAAGAAGTAGGTTTTTTAGCCATTGTTTTCTCAATCATTCAGTTTTTCCCAACATAGTACTTATTCAATCTATGTTTTGAGTCAAGAAGTATGTGATGCCCCAAAACTCGGGGATCCCATTGACCAACCGTCAACCTGTGGAATACCTATGGGTATCGCATATCTCGATACCATACTATCGTGTCTCATTCACCTAGACTCATGTATAAGTAAAAAAATGGCATCGGGCCCTTTCCAGCCATACTCGATATATTACGAGGGCTATGTCATGATAGTCCTAAGAGTTTATTACAACACTCTTATACAAAATCATATATTAACACTATTTTGTTCTATTATATTTTACAAAATGAATATCAAGGCCACATATCGGCCTTCTTCACAATTACGGCCTCGGATGAAGCGTCGATCCACGATCACAATCTTTGCACGAAATATTTTTCCATAAAGGGTGTGTGACACCCCCATCGAGAGGAGTCCCAGTGATGGCAGTTAACTGCGAGCCGGTGGGTGTCCAGTAACTCGACACCACACCATCATGTCCCATTTATTAGGATCAATAATTTAACAAAAAAAATCGAATGAGAGTCTCGCTTTGCTCTGAGCTCTATCAACAACTTGTATAACAATACATCACATGACCCATCCGGGCTCAATATACCACACTGGGTCATTCATGAGTCATAGCGACCCCTCGACCCCATTCAACCATACCTTGAATACTATACATGCAACTATGTATTGATATGTTTACATGAGTTCAATTACTTTTACTCTTATACAAAATGATATATTAAAACTAATTGTTGTATACATATGAAAATATAGTCCCAGCGAATCAGGAATTTCTTCATATGTGCGGTCTCAAACTAATTGGCTGAGCAAAGCTCAGTAGTGATAATCTCCTACAAGGGTTACTCCCCACCTAAATGCTCATGCAGTGATCAAACCAACCCATACACATCCAAGTGAAAATGTCTACATGAATGTCGTATGTCATGCAGGGAATGTCTTCATGCCCATATCCCGAGTCACTCACTGATTCCCTCACACATGCCTATGCCAAGTGTGACAACCATCACTGGTAGTACCAGTGACAGACATATACCGAGCCCGTACCGGCTCACCAGTACCCAATGCAAGTGCTAATGGGAAACTAATCCTAAGTCAATCCCAACTCCTCTCACACAACTCGAAGTTTAAGTGTTAATCGTGTGTATTATTTTGGGTAATAGAACTTTTCGGATTCTTGAGTCATCTTACCCATGTTCCCAAGCTTTTCGCGAAGATTCGCGACCCTTTCTTGCTCCGTCCAACACACATTAATTATATTTCACTTTATGTTTTGAACTGTGAGTCATTTACTAGACGTTGTCCAAAGTACGAGCTCACTACCCATTCATCAACACTGATGATGGATGACCATACCCATGCACCTACACCCAATATGCTGATGTCCCTATGCATATGCAAGGCTAATGTCACTATAATTTCTTATGTTACATGTATGAAGCACACTACATGAACCATTCTCATCAGTTGTACTTCATGCCAATTACCATGCAACATATATCGCAAGCATATAAGCATCCATCAATCCATGACTAAAAAAATAATGCCATACGGCCTTCCTTAGGCTAACTCATGGCAATTCCTACCCAATACAATAGCCTACAACATGTCATGCAATGGTCATGTCAAAACTCGGCTATTCACATCAACACAACTAAGCAACTTGCACACTCAGTGAAAAACATAGATTTCAAAACATTTATGATCACCCACTATCCTCCACAATCCTATGGATGGAATCTTGACTCAATGGGCTTTCCATAGAGTCTAAGAACACCAAAAACGGAGTTCGGACGAAGAAATTATGGTCGTCAGAGTTGGAGCCTCATGAATAATCGAACCAGTACGGGCAGACCCATCACTTTCCAACCCGGCCGGGCAGACTTAACCAGACCAGAACCTAGCCAGGACAAACCCAACGGGCAGACCTTAGGATAAACCTAGTCGAGATAGACCAGTGGATAGACTTTGCACTTAGGCCGTTCACAGTAAAATGGACCATAGCAGGTATAAAGGTCGATTTGGTAATTAGCTTTAACATCAAGTTCACTAATACGACTACAATTTACCTGAAGGTCACACAACCAAATTTCCTTTGGTTCCCACTCAAAAACCAGTCCTAAAGTCCGGATAATGCGTGGGATCAACATAGGGAAGCTTCCCATAGTTCAAAATGCAATCAAACATCTCCCTTGGGGCAAAACACAACCACACAGCCCTCAAGATAGAAAATAACCAAAGTAGGAGAAGACCTACCTCTTAAATCGTAGAAGTTGCTCTATGAAGTCCCGTGGACACATCCTAAACCCGAAACTCTTGATTTCCCAAACTCTTCACTTGAATCCTAGGCAAAACCTCGTGTTTTCGGTACCCACGCGTAGCCTTTGTCGAGAAAATGATCTTTATTTCTTGGCCCAATGAATTTCGGTACCCACGTGTAGCCTTTGTCAAGCAAATTATCTTTATTTCTTGGCCCGACGAAAATCGACCAACCGATCTCCGTAGATCGTAGAGAGAAGTTGGAGCTTCTCTCTCATCTTTTTCTCTTCTCTCTTTTCTCTTTCTTTTTTTTTCCCTCCCTTTATTCTTCTCGTCCCCATCGAATTTGTTTGGTCCAAAGTCAAGTGGGAGGCCTTATCTTGCCACATGTCACTCTCCTATTGGCTACCTTGGATTTCCTTTATCACCTTATCCATAACTTTGGATTTCTTTCCTATCAAGTGGTGACACATGTCACACATGGCCCCACTTATTCTCTTGTTTGACTTGCCCTTCATTTGACACGTGGCTCAATGTGAGTCACTGAACATGTCTTACTCAGCATTGAAATTACGATTGTCACCGAATTCCAGAAATTCGACGAAATTAGCTAGATTCGCGAAGATGATTCAATGGTGAAGTCAGTTTCGGTAAGTCGAGATCTAGAAAAATTTCATATTTTCCCACTTGAAATGCAGATTTGCCAAATCTTTTAAATTTTATCGGGTTTATTCTTCCCCCTTAAAATTTCGTCTTGAAATTCCACACACATTCACAACAAAACACATGCACGATGCAATGTACACAATCTTATGCATGTAAACTAGTCATTTAATTACTAAACGACTATGCCACGTACCTTCATCCCTAAACAAGAAGGGATAGGTGGCGCACATCGTGTCTTCGAGCTCCCATGTTGTCTCCTTCAGTATTGCCACAACACCTTCACTAGCTTCACGGTCTTGCGTCACAAAACCTAATCCCTACTATCCAAGATACGCACTGGTCCCTCCTCGAAGGTCTCATTTGTATCAACAATAATCTTTCCCCAATCTACTACATGAGTTAGATTTAGAGTATACTTTCGGAGCATGGAGACGTAGAACACCTCATGGACACCTGATAAACTCGGTGGTAGCGCCAACCAATACACAACTGTGCCCACCCTCTCAAGTATCTCGAAGGGTCCGATATATCTTGGCGCTAACTTCCCTCGTTTGTCGAATCTAACCACTCCTCTCTTAGGCATCACCTTCAAGAAGACGTGATCACCCATCTCGAACTCTAGAGGTCGGCGTGCTTTATCGGGCGTATCTCTTGCGGACTACGGCGGTGAAGACGTTGTCATCATCAGGCAGCCACCTTCTCCGAGGTGTCTCTAATCAGATCCGGACCAGTGATGGAGCTCTCCCCCACCTCTATCTAGAAAATCGGTGATTAGCATGGTCTCCCGTACAAAGCCTCGTAGGGTGCCATATGTATACTCGCCTAGGCGAATTCCACTAAGGGAAAGTGCTCATCTCAGCTACCCCTATGATCTAGGACACATGCTCATAGCATGTCCTCTAAAATCTGTATGGTCCTCTCTAACTAACCATCTGTTTGCGAATGAAATGTAGTGCTCATAGTCAACTATGTCCCCATGGCCTTCTGGAAACTCTTCCAAAAGTGTGCCATAAATCTGGGATCTCTATTTGACACTATGGACACTGGCACTCCATGTAGCCGGACAATCTCTCGAATATACAACTAGCAGAATTCCTCCAGTGTGAAGGTCATACGCATGACTAGAAAATGTGCCGACTTAGTGAGTCGGCCCACTATCACCCATACCGCATCATGTCTTCTGCGATGTCCGTGGAAAGTGGGTCACAAAATCCATTATGACATGCTCCCACTTCCACTCAGCCACCTCCAATGGCTGGAGTAGCCCTGCTGGCTTATGGTGCTCAGCCTTAACCTGCTGACACATGAGATATCATCGAACAAAGTCCCTAACGTGTCTGTTCATCCTGCTCCAATAGTACTGGAGACAAAGATCACAATACATTTTCATGCCACTTGGATGCACAGCAAATCGGGAGCAATGAAACTCCCTAAGGATCTCTTATCTCATATCTGTCAACTAGGAAACCATTACCCGTCCTCTATACCGAAGACTACCATCTGTGTGAATATTCTAGCCTTCGTCACATGTACCTGACTGTACCCGGTCCTTGATGGACACTATCTCTGCGTCCTGCTCTTAAGACTCGATCACTCTTCTCAATAGGGATGGCATAGCTACCAAACTCCCCAAAGTACCTTGAGCCTGCTCGCTATACTGTAGTCCAAACTGTCCTACAGTCTCAAGCATCTGCCACTCCCGGGAAGCTATATTGGCCAATGTCCCCATGACTTCCGCCTGAGTGCATCAGCCACCACTTTTGCCTTACCAAGGTGGTAATGCAAAGTGAAGTCGTAATCCTCTAAGAACTCCATCCACCTGTGTTGCCTCATATTGAGGTACCGCTGCGTGAAGACGTACCTTAGACTTTTGTGGTTTGAATACATCTCAAATAGCTCGTCGTATAGGTAATGGCGCCAAATCTTCAAAGCGAAGACTATAGCTGCCAACTTCATATCATGTGTGGGGTAATTTTGCTCATGATTCTTCAACTAGAGGGAACCATAAGCTACTACCCTCCCGGACTACATCAAAACACATCCCAGTTCTGCCTTCGAGGCATCACAACACACTATGTACTTCTACCCCCTATCCGGGACTATCAGAATAGGAGATGAAGTAAGCCTCCTTTCAATTCCTAGAATGCTTTCTCACTCAAGTCATTCCATTTAAACTTGACCTCCTTCTGGGTCAGTCTCGTCATAGGTGCTGCTAGTTAAGAGAAATCCTCGATGAACCTCCTATAATACCCTGCCAATCCCAAGAAACTGCATATCTCGAAGATTGACTTCGGCCTCTCCCAACTCATCATAGCCTCGACCTTCACGGGCCTTTGTCATGCTGGTGACCTTACATGCCCAAAGAATCTCACTGCTCAGTAAGCCAAAACTCGCACTTGCCCGAACTTGGCATCTGGTGATGGTCTCTCGGGAAGGCGTAAGCATTCAACAAATGATCCTCATGCTCCTCCTCCTACAGGGAGTAGATCAAAATGTCGTCCATAAAGACCACAAAAAACTGATCTAGATAGAGTTGGAATACCCTATGCATGAGATCCATGAAGGCCGCTGGCGCATTCCTCAATCCGAAGGGCATCACCATGAACTCAAAGTGCCCATACCGCATCCTGAACATTGTTTTAGGGATATCGCCTCCCTAACTTTCAACTTATGGTAACCGGTGTGAAGGTCTATCTTGGAGTAGACTCTCGCCCCTCTTAGCTGATCAAATAAGTCATCAATCCTCAATAATGGATACTGATTCTTAATCGTAACCTGTTCAACTATCGATAGTCAATGCACAGTCGAATGGTCTTGTCTTTCTTCTTTGCAAACAAAATCAGAGCTCCCCATGGTGAAGTGCTCCGGTCTAATGAATCCATATCCAACAACTCCACGTATCCTAGACTTTGGGTTTCACGCAGCTCAGGCGGTACCACATGCGGGGTCATAGAGATGGGCGACGTGCTAGGGTGTAACTCAATACATAAGTCTACATCCCTTTGCAGAGGTAATCCTGGCAGCTCATCTGGAAAAACATCCTCATACTCGCGAACTACTTGAGGGAGATCCAAGTCCTGTCTCACCTTGTCCTCCAGGGTAAGGCTTGCTAGCCAACCCATCAAGTCTGTGCCATCTGGAATCGTACACAGTATGGGGCAAAGCATCATGCTTGTCCCCCTGAAATGTAACACGGGTATCGTCCTGTGTGTAGGCGGTAACCCTCCTACACTCACAATTGATGATGACTCGGTATGCCGTCAACCAGTCCTTTCCAAGGATGACATCGAACTCTGACATGTCCATGACCCACAAGTCCACTGTGAGTAGAATCCTATAGATCTCTAACTCGCAACCTCGACATATCATATCCACACTCATCCTAGCCCCTAGGGGAGAACTCACATATAGGGGCTTCTCTAGGTCCGACCTGCGATTCTCTCTGGCTTGATGCGCGATGAATGAATGCGATACACTAAAATCAAATAATACCCTTGCCCATAGGTGAGATAACAAAAACATACCTTGTATAGCTAACTGATCTGATGGCTCAGTCGGTGGCGTGATGGCGTAGACACGCCCCTGAATCCATGATGTCCCAACCTATGGGCCCTGTCCTCGACCTTGACCCACACTACGGCCTCTACGGCTGTCGGTGTATTAAAGGCATGTATATAACACCTTGGAATTTTGATGGATTCTCTAACGATCTTAGGGTGTAGGAATAAATTGTATTCTCACCTAAATCCATGCTGATGGCCCCAGGTTTGCGCTATCCGAAACCTTGGATCTTGCTATCTGAGGCAATCCCAGCTGATGTCTGCGGTGATGGCGGAGATAACAGTCCGGTCCATATCTGGAAGCCACAGTGCAGCCTTGTACGATGCCTTGGCCACTGTCCACGAAACCCTCGTGAGACTAGAAAGCCTTCGGCTTCTTTCGAACAGAAGAAGACTAACTCTCCTTCCTCCCCTGATAGCACTTAATCTCGGATGCTCCGTGTGTCCTCTATCTCTCTCTCTATGGCCATAGCCTTCCTGACCATAGAGTCCATGTTTTGTAAAAGGAATCCCATAATCTTGCCCCGGATGGACAACTTTAGCCCATTCTCAAATTTCCTCACCTTGGTCATATATGTGGCCATGTAGTCATCAGCAAAACGGGCTAACTCTGTGAACTTAGCCACATACTCCATAACTATCATTGTTCCCTGCTTTAGCTCTAGGAACTCTTGGGCCTTTGCATGTCTAGTAGTAGCTGGAAAATACTTGCCCATGAAGAGCTCATGGAACTCTGCCCAGGTCATTGCCTCTAAGTCTCTAGAGGTCTTAACCCAGTCCCACCATACTTGGGACTCACCCTCTAGCTGGAATGCAGCTAGTATGATCTTGGTCACATCGGAGGTAATCTCCATGGACTCAAATATCTTCTCTATCTACCGGAACCAATGGTTTGTCACCATCGAATCCCCTTCCCCTATGTATGTCGGAGGATGATGGGTCTTAAACCTCTGGAGGTTACTCGAACCTCCCTGACCCCCAGCTACACTAACCTATGCAAAACTGGTAAATGTAGCCTTCATGGCCTCCGTAAAGGCCTGTTGATAAAAAATGGGCGGTGGTCGACTATCGCCCCATGGATGTCCTCTACGTCCTCGTCCTCGACTTGCCATCTACACATGTCAAACGGCAACAGAGTTATTAAATTTCCACCTCAATCTAACTAGTGGTGCACATGCCAACCACTAATACAATTCAATACAATTTCCGAATTTTCATGTTCACTATGTTTTTCGAACCCCTAAGGTCATGTTTTCTAACCCTAGTGTTCCATACATAATTTATCATGTAAATGTTCACACAAATCATGCACATATCACACACATCAATTCATCAAAATGCAAAATGAATGCATGATCTAAACCCAGTGCCCATCAGTCTTGGTGTCGGTGGCGCCTAAGCTGTGCGAGTTGTGAAAATTTAGTATCAGGAACCATACTTATGGATACCCACGCAGGCTCCTAGGTAATCATTTACCTAAGCTCGATACCAGGCGCGACACCCTATCTCGGGGTCCGTTGACAACCGAATCAATCTCACAAGAGCTGATGGGTGTCGGGTAACCCGGCGCCACACCCGTCATATCCATTTCTGAGGGGATCCATAATTTAACGAAAAAATCGGATAGAGTCTCCTCTGTACGGGAAGCTCTATATAAAATACAACTTGTATAACAATACATCACATGACCCATCCGGGCTCAATGTACCACATTGAGTCATTCATAAGTCATAGCGTCCCTTGGCCCCATTCAACCATACACTAAATACTATACATGCAAATATGTATTGATATGTTTACAAGAGTTTAATTATACACTCTTATACAAAATGATATATTAAAGCGGTGTTCATATACATATACAAAATATGGTCTAAAGCCACATCAGAAACTTTCTTCGCCTTATGTGTGGTCGAATGCGAGTAAAGCGCCTACACGGCACAATGCACGAAAGGAGGGTCCCATGTGGGGTGAGCAAAGCCCGGTGAGTGATAATCTCTTCTGAGTTAGTCCCCACCTAAGTGCTCATGCTTAGTGATCAAACCAACCCTTACACATCGAGTGAAAATTTCTACATGAATGTCGTATGTCATGCAAGGAATATCTTCATGCCCTTATCAGTCACTCAGGCTCACTTACGTACTATGCCAAGTGTGACAGCGATCATTGGTAGTACGATGACACATATATCTGCAGAGCCTTACACGCTCACCGGTACTGAATGCAAGTGCCAATGGGCAACTAATCAGTCGATCTAGACTCCTCTCACTGGCACCACCCTTCTCCGGAGCTTTTCACCCGAGGATGCGGCCCACTTCTTGCTCACATCCAACACACATTAATTATATTTCACTTTATGTTTTGAATCGTGAGTCATTTATTGGACGTAATCCAAAGTACGAGTTCACTACCCATTCATCAACACTAATGATGGATGACCATACCCATGCACCCACACCCAATATGCTGATGTCCTTGTGCATATGCAATTCTAATGTCACTGCAATTTCTCATGTTACATGTATGATGCACACTACATGAACCATTCTCATCAATTGTACTTCATGTCAATTACCATGCAATATATATCATAAGCATATAAACATCCATCAATCCATGACTAAAAAAATAATGCCATACGACCTTCCTTAGGCTAACTCATGGCAATTCCTACCCAATACAATAACTCTGGACATGCGTACAGTAGTCATGTCAAAACCCGGCTATTCACAACGACACAACTAAGCAACCTACACACTCAGTGCAAAACATATATTTCAGAAAGGTTATAATCACCCACCATCCTCCAAAATCCTATGGCTGGAATCTTGACTCAATGGGCTTTCCATAGAGTCTAAGAACACTCAAAACAAAGTTCGGACAAAGAAGTTATGACCGTCCGAAGTTGGAGGCCTCACATGAATAATCAGACCTAGCCGGACAGACTTTCACCTAGCCGGAAAGACCCAGCCGGACAGACCTAGCCGAACAGACCTAGCCGGATAGACCTAGCCAGACAGAAACAGCCGGACAGACCTAGCCGGATAGACCCAGCCAGACAGACTTTGAACTTAGGTCGTTCCTGGTAAATAGACCATAACTTAGGCTATAAAGGTCCAATTTTGGTAATTCAAAAGCTTAACATCAAGTTCACTAATGCGGCTACAATTTACCTGAAGGTCACACAACCAAATTTCCTTTGGTTCCCACTCAAAAACCAGTCCTAAAGTCCAACTAATGCATGGGATCAACATAGGGAAGCCTCCCATAGTTCAAAATGCAACCAAACATCTCCCTTGGGGCAAGACACAACCACCACAAACCCTCGAAGATGAAAATAATCAAAGTAGGAGAAGACCTACCTCTTAAATCATAGAAGTTGCTCTAGGAAGTCCCGTGGACACTTCCTAAACCCAAAACTCTTGATTTCCCGAACTCTTCACTTTAATCCTTGGCAAAACCTCGTGTTTTTAGTACCTACTCGTAGCCTTTGTCGAGCAGATGATCTTTAGTTCTTGGCCCGACGAAAAACTACCCACCGATCTCCATAAATCGTAGAGAGAAGTTGGAGCTTCTCTCTGCTCTTTCTCTCTTCTCTCTTTTCTCTTTCTTTTTTTTCCCTCCCTTTATTCTTCTCGTCCCCATCGAATTTGTTTGGTCCAAAGTCAAGTGGGAGGCCTCATCTTGCCAGATGTCACTCTCCTATTGGCTCCCTTGGATTTCCTTTTTATCACCTTATCCATAACTTTGGATTTCCTTCCTATCAAGTGGTGACACATGTCACACATGGCCCCACTTATTCTCTTGTTTGATTTGCCCTCCATTTGACAGATGACTCATTGTGAGCCACTTAACACGTGCCTCGAAAAACGTGAAATTCTGACTGTCTCAGAATTTAACAAAATTCGATGGGGTAGCTAGATTTCGTCAAACGATTCCAACGGTGAAGTCAATTTTGTCATCCAAGATCTAGAAAAATTTTAGATTTTCCCACTTAAATTACCGTTTTACCCTTTTTTTTAGAAAATTTAATTTTCTCGGGTTTTACAAGGTGAGCCACGCCGAGTAGAGAATACCTCCTACAAGGGCTACTCCCCACCTAAGTGCACATGTAATGTCCACTCACCATTTCACAATCACATTCCAATAAGAACATGTCAATTCTATAAGGAGTCCTATATGTCATGCCATGAAATGAGAAGCGACTCATCATGTACCATACGCCTGAGTCCTCACCGACTCCCTCACACAACGCCTAAGCCCATGTGTGAAAGACCGTCATTCTGGATGACATCCAATGATCATTTTCAAAACAAATTTCATTTGTTTATAAACCAAAATTTTGGATGATACATCACAATGATCATTTTATATTCAAAATCCATGTGCCTTTTTGTGGGTAGTGGATTTTTGGTGTCTCACTACAGGCTTTGAAAACCCAGACACTTTTATGGCCTTTCACCATTGAGAACTATGTCTGACCATAATTGGCAGGTTTTTCACCCAAGGGGGGGATCTATCCCAACTTGATGATACCCAACACATATTTTCCTCACCATTTCAATCAACCGTCGCGACTACATTGAATGTTGTCCCACATTTCTTAGAAACCCACCCAATCAAACACCAAACGCAATGTTGATTTACCAACCATGCACTCACACCCATTTAAAGCGATGCCCCCTTGCATATGCAATGCAATTATACCATTGCGTATTTGTACCATGTCACATATATGATGAATGCTATATGGACAATTTTATCAAACATGCATATCACCAATGTATCTTGGGTAATTATATCAAACATGCATATAATTCCCCTGTATTAACTCATTCATGTCAATGTATCACACAAGCATATATCAACATCACATACAAATCATTACTTAGTCGAGTAATGAAGCACTTTATCCTTTAGGCTAAATTACGACATAACATGTCCGCAGGCTGCTTCTGACATATGTCATGTAATGGCCATGTCTACACATACAATTCATCACACGTTAATATATTATTACTCATATCAACATTTCATCAAACAAGCATGTCATAATATTACGGGTAAAGGTACATTTGAAGTTGCTTTATAGTCAAAATTTCAGCAATGTTGTGAGCACCAAATTCCATTTCCTGGCATGTGATCAGATTCTAGACTCAAAGATCTTTTCAAAGATTCTAAGAACACGTGAATCGGAGTTTGGACGAGAAAGATATGACAGTCCGAAGTTGGAGTGCAATAGGGGCTACACTATTGCGCCAATCCACGCAATAGTGTGCCTAAGGGTTGCAGGAACATTTTGGCAACTCCCCGTACACGCAAGTTTTCAGCCAAATTCGTTAAACTGACCCTTTAGGCCATTCTGACCCGCTTCTCAATTGAGGCGTAAAATGGGCCATATTCCAATTAATACCACAAAACATGCCATAAACATGGCACAACGTGATCCCAAAAGTAGACCAAAACAATAGCTGAAAGAATAGAAAGAAACCGAGGTAGGAAGAATCCCTACCACTTGGAGCGCAGCTCTCATCGAATATACGGACTTTACTTCTTGGTCTGACGAGTTCTGACCGTCAGAACACCGCTTTCCTTTTCTCCCTTTCTTCTCCTTCTCTCTCTCTTTTCTTTTCCTCTCTTTCCCTCTCCTTTTTTTTTTTCCTTCATTTTCCTTCTTACTGCTCCTTGCTTCTACAAACAGCTCCCACACCCCATATATAACCTTCTCCATGTGCCATGCATGTTGACACATGGCATGCCATGTGTCACACACATGGCTTGCCATGTGTCTTACATGTATAAGCCTTTGCTATGCATTGTGACACATGGCTTGCCATGTGTCACCCACATGGCTTGCCATGTGTCTTACATGCATAGGCCTTTGCTATGCATTGTGACACATGACTTGCCATGCATTGTGACACATGGCTTGCCACGTGTTGCCCACATGGCTCGCCATGTGTCTCCCACATGGCTCGCCATGTGTCGCCCTACACCCATTGCCTCGAAAAACTTGAAATTCCGACTATCTCGGAATTCAACGAAATTCGCTTGGGCAACTAAATTTTGTATGACGAACCCAATGATGAGGTCAGTTTCGTCACTGAGATCTAGAAAACTCCAGGTTTTCAACCTGTATCGTAGTGGCAAGTTCACCGTGTTTGCCCCATTTTTTTTGGAAAAGCTCAAATTTATCCGGATTTTACAAAGTAGGCTTTTTAGCCATTGTTTTCTTAAGCATTCAAGTTCTCCAGAATAATACCTTGTTCTACGTTTTGAATAAACATATATCCAGTAGGCTTTTTAAGCCATCGTTTCTCAAATATATAGGTATCTGTTCAATATATCAGTAGGTTTTGTAGCCTATGTTTTTTAGATTTCTCTAATGTTGTACCTGTACCTGATATAAGCAGTATATATTCTCAAAGAAATTAGGTCCAAAGACCACTTTTAATTAACAACAAAGTTTCAACATTTTTCCACAAACATCAACACACATCAAAAGGTAAGCCCAATGCCACCTTGATCCACTAATACAATGTCATGGCTGTAGGTGTACGTGTGTTGGTGTTCGGTGATTTTTCCTCATGCAATAAACATTCAACACACATCAAAGGTAGGCCTAGTGTCACCTTGATCCACTAATGCAATGTCATGGCAGTAGTGTACTGTGGTGTTTAGGATTTTCCATAAACATTATTACATCAAAAGATAGGCCTAGTGCCACCTTGATCCACTAATGTAATGTCATGGCTATAAGTGCGTCGCATTGTAGTGTTAAGTGAATCTCTAACAACAAGTTAAGTATATATCATGAAGACATTCCAAATCTCCTCTTTCCACCAAGCAAAAATGGTAGGTCGATGGCCACCAATAAGGGTTGGGAGGGGATCAAATTAGCCTCAAAGCAATCATTTGTTGTCATAAGCTATGAAGTATAAAAGCACAAGAAAAAATTGGATTACCTTGATGAAGACGGGACCAAGGTGGAAGCCATTGAGCCAACACAGGTAATTCTTAAGGAAACAAATTCAAGGAAAGTTACAGTTAGGACAAAGGTCTAAATCTCAAGCTTCAAAACCGAGAAATGTTCAATAGGGCATAAATCTATCTGGCGGAAAGCTACCTTTAAGTCATTGCCGCCTATGGACAAATCGAAATTCTTTGGCAATTAACAACCTACAATCCGCCAAAGAAAAAACTCAATTTTAGGTGAAAGGTAACTGAACCTGCGGTTGTTGAAAATCATTCAATATGCACTCAAGAAAATTTTTGAACACAGCCAAATGACTTTAAAGAATTTTTTGGAAGGTGTATTCATGATTCTTTTCCAAGTCTGCACCTAAGAAAAACTTCCAAACAAGCCGAATAGCTTTAAATAAATTTTTCGAAGGTGTATTAATGAATTATTTTCAAATTATGCACCCCGGAAAACATTCAAAATAGCAGAATGGTTTCAAGATTTTTTTTCAAAGGTGTATTCACGACTCTTTCTGAGCTGCACCTAAGTAGAAACGACTTCATTTATTTTGAGAGGTGTATTCATAATTATTTTTCATATTATACACCCCAAAAAGTGTTCAAAACAACCAAACGGCTTCAAAGAATTTTTTCAAAGGTCTATTCATGATTATTTTTAGAGTTTACACCTAAGAAAATTTTCGAAACAAGCCGAACAACTTCAAATAATTTTTTTTGAATGTGTATTCATGATTATCTTTCGCCAATATACCTAAAGTGCTTCAAAATAGCCCAAATCTTCAAAAAATTTTTTGAAGATTAACATTCATTATTATTTTAGTGCATCACAGAAAATTTCCAAAACAAGTCGTCGACTTCGCCAAAATTTTTTCCTAGGTGTACTCATGATTATTTCAAAAATACACCACGGAAAGTGTTCAACGACCAAGCGACTTCAAAGAATTTTTTCATTTGTATTCATGACTCTTTTGATGCAAGAACAAATTTTAAATAAGCTAAACATCTTCAAATAAATTTTTCTAAGAGTGTACTTATAATTATTTTCAAAATTTACACCCTAAGGGTTTATTCAAAGTTAGAACAGCGTCAAAAGAATTTTTTTCTAGGTTGTACTCATGATTATTTCAAGTATATCTAGGAAAAGGTTCTTAAATACTTAGAAATTATTTTCTAAGGTGTATTCATGATTCTTTTCAAAGTCAATAGTCCATAAAATGCTTGAAAGAGCCAAACAACTTCAAATAATTTTTTTCGAATGAGCATTCATGAATATTTTGTAGTTATGTACCTAAGAAATTTTTGAAAATAACTTAAGCAATTTAAAGAATTTTTGAAGTGTACTCCAAGATTATCTTCATAATGTACACCTCTAGAAGGTTTAGAGCAAATAGATTCAAAGATTTTTCTAAGAATACATTCAGATGATTCTTTAAAAATGCATTCGAAAAAGTTCAAACAACATCAAGGAAAAGTTTCAATTTTGGCATCAAAGAAAACTTGAAAATTGCATCCAACAATTCTTCCCAGAAAAACCCAAAATCAAGAAATTCATCAATAAAGAAATCATAAAAAAGTTTCAATCTTTTAGCAATTGCAGATTGGCAAATGATGAATAGCGGTCGGCAGTCGGCGATCATCTTCCTCCTGAACTATAATAGAACTTGGCGATGAGGCTAACGGGAGATAGAAACTAAAATGGTAAAATTGAATCTTAAAGCAACATGATGGCATCACGGTGTCACAGCCGAACAAGTACCAATATCGGCGGCCAGACATGTCAAGTAAGCGGCGTGATTTCGCTGCGTGGCGGCGGCGTGTTTGGTAGTGGGTGATGGTGAAGCGATCGAAGCGACAACAGCGTTTTAGCGGTGGCTTGACTTTGTGATGACTTTGACCGATGGTGGCGTGGCAACTCGGCGGAAAAGGCGGTGATAATGGCTTAGAGGGAGGAAGAAAAAGGAGAAAAAGGTAAAGTAAAAGAGTTTCCATTCTCCAAATAAGTGGGGTTTTTTAGAAAGAGAAAATAAATTCTTTTTGGGAAGGAATGAAGGAAAAACTGAATTGCTTGGAGGAGAAATCGAATTATTATTCTTTGGAAGAACAATATCCTTTGATAGAGAAAGAACAAAAGTTGGAGATTTAAACTTGATGATGTCGGGAACTTTTTCTTGGGAATTAATAATTACTTCTTTATTCGATTTGACTTGGCTTGTTCTTATCGTCGGAACTCCCATCATGAGCCGAAAGCTGAATTTTAGGTCTCATGGTTAATTAGAAACAAGCCTAAAAGAATATTTTTGGGGCTTTAATACATACAATATGGCCCACGGGCCACAATGTATGCAGGGGGCAATTGTTTGCACCTAAATTGAAATTTTGGCCTAATCCAGTAATTGGTTAGGCCTAAGCTCAAGCCCATGAATAAAAGTCTAGAAAAAAGGGCCCATATCCATTTGTATAGTCTACAGACAAGGGCGATCCAACTCGAGAGTGGGGCGAATTTGCAATAAATTCACTTTTTTTTTCAAAATATATCAATATATAGAAATAAAGTATGAACAATTATATTAATAAAAGTTTAAACTTGAAGGATAGAAAAGTAACAAATCAGTTACACTATGTTTTGTACCGCGAGATAATTGATTTCACGATTATCCATATTTTGTGAAAACGAAATCAAAATGGAGTTCATTGTCATAGAATCAAATATCTCATTTTCTATGTATACAACTAAACCGCTTAACCATTCACCCTCGCTCTATTTCGCAACCGCCACAAAATTTTCATGTTAAAAATACTCTTTCAACAGATGTTGTCGCAATGTAGAAGTAATGTCAATTCAACTAAACGATAAACCATCGGAAAAACTCTATATTTCATAGTTTCTTTCATCTTCTTTGCTAGACTTCCCAAGTCTTCCACATTAAAGAACCGACCATCTATTCTCATATCACTAAGAAAAGATTGAAGTTTTTAGTAAAATAAATGTGCTACTGAAGATGGTTTACCTGATAAAGATCGCCAGATGAAGCTTATCCATATCAAATTAGAGAATTCATCTTTTGGATCAAGACATGCAATGCAATCAAGTAACCGTGCTTACTTAAGAGAAACGACACATGATTCATCTTTTGTATAATTGAACTAATAACTTCAACAAATATTAATAGTACTAAACAATATTGAGACAACTTTATTTAAAAGAAATAAATAAAGTCATAGTTTCAGTATACTTCACAAAATATTTCCACTAAGAATGATGATAGTTTATGACCGTTTGTCCATCCCTCTTCATTTGAACTAGTCTTGGTAGCCTATGTCTTCCATATTAACAATTGAAATTATTAGCTTGACAAATGAAAGTGAATCAATGCGTAGGGAGGGCGGCATCCATTTATTTCTTTTTTTTTTTCAATTAGGACCAAAACGACTTCAAGCTGGTCTTAATTAAAAAAATCGGCCTCCTCCGGCGATAGCGGCCGCCTGATCCACCACGCCCATAGCTGAAGTGAGTAGGTTATTTATGAAATTTTAAAAATTTTGAAGTCAAAACGGCATTATCGAGGTGGCAAAGAAGTGGAGCAAGCAGGTCGATATGGAATATACTTCTGGGGAACAACTTGAGGACTTCATGATCAAGACTCCACAATGGAGACATGGAGGAGTTCTTGAGGAACAAACTTTCATAATGGAAGACATGGACAGTTATTTCAGAAAGTAGAGAGAGTAGAAAAATGGGAACTTTGGCAGCAAGTCTTCTACGTCTATAAAATGAGCAACAGAAGATTAAGCAAAAAACAGTCAATCAACCAACCAACCAATCAATCAATCATTTGATTCAATGTCAATCAGAAAATCCTAGCTTTCAACAAGCTTTTAGCAATTTCAATATTTAAATTCCTAGTTGTAGCCAAGTTTCTGGCAATTTTCCAACAGTGTTATTTCATTCATTCGTGGTGAAATCCAATATTTTCTCTAGCAATTTCAACATTCTGGTTGTAATTTCTATTCAAGTTTACAATCATAATACTATTTTCACAATCAAATCCAATGTTTATTTCAACAATTTCAGCATTATGGTTGCAAGTATTATTTAAGTCTATCAATTTTCAGCATCGTGTTATTTCATTCGTCCCTACCGAAGTCTAACATTTTCTTCAGCAATTAATTCCTATTAGATTTCCATTTGTATGTTTTCCACTTTGATTTTGGGAAACTGTAAAGGGAACCAAGGAACCTACATAACCCGATTAGAAGTTTGATCTTTCGAGTCATTCCAGTTTGTAAACACTTTAATTTCCTAGCACTCTTGAACGCTTGTATTTTGTATGTTTCATGTGAAATTCAAAAACACCACAACACTTTCAAAACAGGGGTTTCATGGTTTGATATGGTTTAACAACACAACTTCAACATAGCATACGTTTATAGGTTTGGAAATAATCCCATTTATTAACCTAATTATAACATTTTGGTTATCAAAAAATAGAGAGAAAATGCAAAAGAAAAAAAAAAGGGAGGAAATAGGAGGAAAATGAAAATAGAGTTAAATCATTTATATAATTTTTATTTGATGTTTCATAGCAATTTCATTTATTGTAACTCATCAATATAAATATTAAATAATTCAAAAAATATAAATTTCTAAGTAATTTTTTTGTATTTGAGTTTTTTTTTTTTTTTGAGAATTTTCAATTGACAATCAAACACAAAAAAAAATCATTTCCTTTAATATTTTTTTCATTTGTACTTTCTAAGAATGAAACACAACCTTTAAATCTAATTTCAAATAAATATGTCAATAAAATTGTAAGCATGTTTAAATTAAATATTAATCATATAAAATTATACAATGCATAACCCATTCCAAATATTAAACATGAATAGTTTATTATTGAATGGGTAATATAATATGTTAGCCATTTAATAATAATAATAATGTAGCATTTCGCTTGATGGGATCATTATTATTTATATTAGATTTAGATTGACTTATATCTTAAAGACATTTTTGCCAAAGTATAATTGTGAGGAACTTGAGAAGCAAGTATTAAAATAATGAGTTTAGATTTTGATAAGAAGAGATGAAATTGATATAAAATGATTGTGACTACAAAAGCGAGAGCTATGACCACAATCACCAGCCACGGCTAAAGGTGGTAAATAATGCGGCTATAGCATATAGGCTACTTGAAACAAAATGGACAGCGGTAAGGCTGACCACGTAAAGGTGGTAAATAATGCAGTTATAGCATATAGCTGCAAACAAAGTGGACTGCGGCAAGGTGTGACTATAGTTACCGTGGACAAATGTTTTAGGCACGGGAAAGTCTAATTAGGTGTCTATTGGCTATAGTTGCAGTTAGAACGACCTTAGTTGTAGGCTCTTTTTCGTAGCAATAAAATAGTTTATTATAGTCGGGGTTTTGTTCTAGCTGTGGCCCTAGGCAATTTGTAGCTGCAATTTGTTTATGGCAACGACCATAGGTGGTGCTGTAGCTGCGGTTTAGTTCTAACCGCGGCCATAAGGATGTTCTAGGTGTTTATAGCTAGGGTTTTATTCTAGTCACGACCATTAGAGGTGTTGTAGCCGTGGTTGGTTCTAACCGCGGCCATAGGGATGTTCTAGATTCAATAGCAATGAGCACATCTAGTTTCAATTAAATGAATGCTTTGTGTTAGACAAGAAGGTTGAAGAATATTTTTAAAATCTTTAGAATTTACCCAAAAAATCTGCTCTTATCAAGAGTTCAAGTCACACTACTGAGTATAAATTTTGAATTCAATTGTAACCCCTATTACAGAGTTCAAGTCACCCATGTTACAAATTTGCAAAAATCATACTAAAACACATAACTACTTCCAGAGGCAGGATTTAAGCTGCGCCCATTTAAACTTGTCCCAAATCCACGATTGAATGAAGGGTTGACACAATCTCTCTCCATTAATGTGAATACACGGTTCTACACCCAAAACCCATAAAAATTAACCAACAAGACTAAGCATACCCCACTTCAAAAGCAACAAACAAGGAGAAGATGTAGAGGTAGAACATCTAAATCCAGTCAGGCTCAGGAGGAAGAATTTGCAGAGGAGAGAGAAATTCAAAGGAGGTCTCTTTGTTTTGTAGATCCAAAACAAGAAAAAAAAACAGAGAGATAAAAAAAAGAGAACATGGGTTTTGTTACTTGTTGGCTAATTAAGCATTGTTTAAATAGATGGAGAGATTGACCCGTGGACAATGAAAGAAAGAGGGAAGAGGATGAGGGTAGTGATAGCGTTGGAGTAGACAATGAATATGAAGTGATTCATTCCTTTGGACATGGCCGATTCATTCCTCAGCTCCCTCTATTAGCTTGATCAACTCCTTTACTAAGGCTTTATTTTCACTACTCATGAACAGATAACTTAGAATCCCATTTTCTAATTTGTGTTATGATTTTATTGTTTCATACTTACTGATTGGGTGATTTCATGAAGTAGTCTGCAAAGTGGATTCAAGTTGGACTTCAATTGGTGAGCTCACTTCAGCATCCATGATTTTACCGGGGGTTTAGGGTTGTAGCTTTCCTAATTTTGGGACTCAGAAATTGCACAACGAATGTGAGTAATCTCTAAGATCCAGCACTTTATCCACTACTATGGGTAAAATCTCACTTCGGGATCCATTTGGCCCTACGAGAAAAAGGAATAACAACTTCATGAAATAGAATCCAACATTGGGAAATTTTGAAAGGGAAATGCAGTTAAGAATATGGGTTCAAAACTTAAGACAAACCATTCAAATCTTCCTCAAGGCACCCTAAAAGCTTCTCCTTCCACCTTCTCAAACTCGTATCTTCCTAGAAAGTGCAGTTTGCAAAATAGAATATAGGAAAAATAAATAAATAAAAAGAAAAACCCAAAGTACACCTTAACAAATAAAGAAAAAAATTAGTTTGCTTTTTCCCCTTAGTTTTTTCTCAACAACGAACAAAGCCTGAAGGTGAAAAGGAAACCCAGAGATTCATGAATAAAGAAACAAAAACCCATCTATTTATTCAATATTATATCAAACGGACCAATCCAAACAAATTCAAAGATGAGAAATTTGAGGAATAAGAGAGCTAGGAAAAAATCATTATCACTTTATCATCGTCTTATCACATCACCGTCATCAACATCATCATCACCATCATAATCGAATTCCAAGAAATGAGTTGATACATAATGGTAGAAGCGAAGGTTTATTTTGATTTTAAATTATTAGGAAGCACACCGAGAAGCAAAGAAGGCATATGATGTGACCAAGGTAGATGAAGGGTGAGCAAGGGTAGTAGCGACTAATGCAGCCGAGAATAACGGCCCGGTAAAAGTCATCAGCAAATACAACATAATAGTAATAATAACAACATCCCAATTCCAATGGTGTGATATTGTGGATAACAACTTACTTTAACACTACAAAAGTGAGACTTCTACTACTTAAAACAATAGCGGCCAAGAGAAGGATGAATGTGATTTTCCCTCCCAAGTTGGCATTATGTCCTTTACTTTTCAAATTTCTCTCTCCCATCCTTACTCCAAAGGATATAATCTAAGGCATGTACTTAGAATCATTGTAGCTTCGGGAAATGATGGGTGAATCAAGGAGAGGATTAGTGTTCCTTTTTGGTACAACATCGTATATATATAAATTATATGATAGATGGACATCATGACACCCATAAGTTTATTAATTTTGATTTTGTTTTTTTTTTTTTTTTTTTGTTTCGTTTTTCACTATTGTAAAGCTTAGCTAGTAGTATTATAAGTGTTTAGTGCACAGTGAGAACTTGACTGCTTGAGTGTTGTATAAAAGTCATGGTCTTGATAAGTATGAAACTCTTCTACCTGCAAGCGCTTGAGAACGAATTTAGTTATTTTTAATCTCATTTTCTTCCACCTTCTTTTTGGTGGTTTTTTGAGTTATCATTTTGGGAGAGAGATGTTACTACTGACCAATTTAGGTCATTTCATTTCATTTTCTCTTCTTAAATCTATCTACCCTTTTCTTTTATCACTTTTATAATTCCAATGCTTTAGGACTTTCTTGATTTCATCAAAATCTACCCATTTAAGTAAGTGTGATATGCTTTCATTCATGACAAAACAAGGTTTGTTTGTTTGAATAATATATGGTTGGAGCTATGAAACTAAGTTTTTTAAAGAAGAAAAAATGAATGAGAACTTGAAAAAATGTGTATGTGACGCCCTAAAACCCGTGGTTCTGTTGACTACCCGTCAACCTGCGGAAACACTCGTGAATGTCGGGTGACCTGACCTCTCTCACGAAAATCGGGCAGAGTCTCCTTTGTACAGGGAGCTCTACCCAAGAACAAACTTGTCCCAAACAATCCAATATAATACATAGCATGAGTAAAAGCGACCCTTTGGGGCTTATACACGATTACTCATCAATATATACCAACTATATACAATAGTTCCAAGGAAGTTAAGTTTACTCTTTTCAAGCATATATTAAAATTCTGGGAATTCTGTGCACATGTACTACATCTATACAACACAGCCACACCCGAAACTTATTTCTCAAAATATCGGCCTCTAGGATGGCGATGCGCTCATGCGCTCCACGTACGAAATAATATAATTCCCTCGACGGGGTGAGCTAATGCTCGATAGTGGAATCACCCCGAAAATGGGTTACTCTCCACCTAAGTGCATATGCAATGCTCCAATGAAAACACACATTTAAGTAAATACGTGATCCTACTTGAGTGTCTAAATGACCAACCCACGTCCCGAGTCCTCATCGATTGATTAGTGCCCAAAAAGTGCAATTTTGAACCCTATATTAGATAGGTTTTGAGTGCTTTTTGCGCATTAATCATGTCATTCTCTGATTGAAGTGTGCGAGAGTTACCTTAGTAACACTTATGCCATTTAGAGGGTGTTTTTAGTTGTTTTGTAGGATTTTGTACACTTATGGAGTTCAATCTCAATACAAATGATCAATCATGAAGTTGGAATTCAAGTCTCAGCCATCAAACAACCCAAAAGTCAGCCAAGAAAACCAAGGCAGAAGTGAAAGAAAATGAGATGCGATTGAAGAAAATGGGATGAGAAGCCGACGAGAGGGGTGACGATGGAGCAGTAGCCGTAGGAGAAACACATTGATTTCGCTAAAGCTAGCCCAATGCATGGCAATTTTGCATGCCGCGTCATGCTTTTTGTAATTAATGCAACCAGTAATTACAGTGTACCTCTTTGTCCACGTAACATCTAATTTATTAAAATTTTCGCATTCTATGCTGTAGTTATATAAAACCTCTTATTTTCATAAGCTAAACTTGATAATATTGATCTTTAGATAATTTTGTAAGTTTTTATTTTGTAAATAAAGTCTTTTATTTTTAGTTTTTGCTTTTCTTTCTCTCTTCTCTCCTCTTTCTCTCCCTTTCTCGGGTTTGGCGCCAAGCACCCTCAGGATGACAACTTGGAGGATGAGCGGCTAAAACCACTTCCTTCTTGAAGTAAAAGGCTGCTGGGGGTAAGATCTTTAGGTTGTGGTTCCCACCTTTTCATGTTGCGGTAGTGTATTTATGGCCCTTATATTCAAAACTTAGTTGCATAACATGGGATGTTATTGTCTTGGCCAATACTCTCCATGCTTTGAGTCCGGTGCTTTCGGGTGAGAGATGCTGCGTGGTTCTTTAGATGGTCCTTACTAGCCTCTGGTATATTTACATGTTAGGGTTCTTCAAATTAGGGTTAATAACATTTCTGATTATTGTTTTGGCCAATACTCTCCATGCTTTAGAATACGTAACCGGGTGAGAGATGCCTTTGTTATTTTTAGATAGTCTTCTGAGCTAAAGAATGATAATGAAGAATGTTAGGGTTTTTAGCTAAAAGGGGCCATAGCGCATCCTGTGTTGACTCGAATAGGAGTTGTTTTCAACGGGAGCTCTTAGTTAGCCTAGGATCTTAAATCGGCCTCTTTGCTTCAAAATTTTCTCTTTTTCTTATTTTTTCTTGATTTTATTTTCGGTGCAAACGACCACTTCAACTTCGATCTTCTGAGTCATTAAGTTTTCAGCTACTCACACTTGTTTCTAGGCCAAAAATCCAAATTTAATTCACCGAGTTTGATTTCACTCAAATCATTTGTGCGAGAAAACCCATCCTGTGTTCGACCCTAGACCGCTATCTTTGCCATTGAAAACGACTACGACGGTAGGAGGAACTACGAGATACAAATTTTGTTGATTTCGCTCACCTAAGTGGCACAGAATCAAATCTTGCCAGATTCTGCAGGGGATGGTACTTTAAAACAGTGAAGAGATTTGTGGAACACTTGTGATCCTCATCACAAGTTTTGGTGAATTTCTTTTAATTTTCATTGTCATTTTTATTTTCATTTCATATAAAAAAAAAAAAAAAGTGTTGCGGGACCAGGTTTTAGTGTGGCTGTGCAAAAATCACGGGAATCCATTTTCGGAGTGGATTGAAAATTTTAAAGACAGCGATTCGAGTTCGAGTGGGAAAATTGGCGAAAAAATGGAACACCCATATGGAAACAATACGATTCGGAGGGTAACCCTAGAGCTTATGACAATGAGAGACTATCTGAATATTCCATACCGAGTGGCAACAACTTTGTAGAGAGGAACCCGAGTGAATATAGATCCATGAGGGATTACGAGACCATTGGATGAGTGCACTTGTCTATGGTGTTCCTGACTTATCCACCTCCTCCTGATAATATGATTATCTGAACCTCCATTTTATGCACACCAGCCCCTCCGGTCACCTCGAGTCACCTGACCACTCTAGTCAATCCATCCATTAGAACACAAGCCATTTTGGACCTTACAGGATAGTGGATGGCTTGCGCAGAAGAGAATAAAGATTAATGCCCGGATTCAGTTTATCCTTTGTGGAAGACAATTTGAGCAGAAAATAGATGGTGAAAGATGACTTTGAGCAAAAATTGGACATCAGCGGGAATCCATCTTAAAGCTAACCAATCGGTTGTTCATCGAGGAGGAAAATTTGGAGGAAGAGAGTCAAGAGGAAAGTGCTTGGCCCGAAAGCACGGTTTGCCCAGTTGGCTTGAGCTCAGTGCGGCCTCGGGGGAATTGAAAGTGGAATCATTAAAAGCTCACGAGGAGCTGCGCAGATGCGGTTAATTTTGCCT
The DNA here is from genome assembly GCA_016808115.1 of Tetrastigma voinierianum. Lineage (NCBI taxonomy): Eukaryota > Viridiplantae > Streptophyta > Magnoliopsida > Vitales > Vitaceae > Tetrastigma > Tetrastigma voinierianum. The sequence continues at coordinate 298,589 of JAEQBH010004839.1, read as the reverse complement.
TGGACAAGCGAAGAGCAACGCGCCTTGTTAAGCGAGGAGAGTAGTGGACATAAAGCGGGGAAGAGCGAGAACCTATCCTTCAACCAATCCCCATGAAGTTAAATCCAGTGCCGCGCCCGAGATACCCAGTACTTCTTGTAGCCCTTGATTGATCAAGTATATATTCACCTCCACACACCACGGCCCACACACACTAACAAAATCAAAACCGGCGGCACCACCGGCTCCCAAAGCTAAGTCCAACCCATTGCCGGCACTCACGGCTCGGTCTTCATCTTGCCCATGCACTGCGGCACAGCGAAGCCTCAAGCATCCACCACCAGGGCACCCGTCAGCGCTGTTTGCAAAACATTAGAAGACTAGTGGCTTCTGTACATGCCTTTGCCACTACATCAAAGAAGATGGCAAATGCCTACATTGCATGGCATAGTGGTTGGTTCGGGTGCGGGTTCGGGTTTGGAGCACCCGGACCTAGGCATTTCTAAGCTCCTCCCCCACTTTTTGTTTAATTTTTCTTGTTTTGTTTTATCTTATTTTTAGTTAGTTTATGTTTGTAAATTAATTTTTCTTTTGCGGAGTCTTTTCTAATTTTTCTTGTGTTAAATTTTGCGTTTGTGCCAATTTTGAAGCAAAAAATGCAAATTTTGAAACACGGAATGAAGAACTCAACAAGCGAGAATTTATAAATGTTCCTTGATTGTTTCGCAATTGTACTTGAAATCAAGAAAGAGATGCGTAATAGCCGAAAATTGGCCAAAAATTTCGCTAGCTAGAATTTCGCTAAGCTATGATTTAGTAGTGGCGAAAATGCCAAATTTAGCTAAAAACAATTCCTAGCCGAAAAATTCTGGTTTAGCGAAGTGCAAATTTTAGCACAAGATTGCGAAGTGATTGCGAAGTGTTTCGCGTTTTCAATTTTTCGCAGTACGTAATCCCATAGTTTTGACCTCCAATTTTGTTTTTCCATAGCTTTTACATCGAACTCCGTTTTATTCTTGGGTACCGTTGGAAACTTAGAGAGTGTAGAATCTAAATGTCCAGAAGAACATTTTTGGGATTATTGAAAGTGTAATTTTAAAAATGGTCAACTGGTCACCTTTTTCCTCTCTTTTCTTGTCCTAATTTGTTTATTTGAAGCCCGAGCAATTGCATAAGGCGATCAATGGAAAGCTTGTGGTCTCCTATCAGAAATGATCACATCTTATCGCAGGGTAACACTTCCTTATCTAATTTTCATTCCGAGACCCCATTTCGGACAGAGATCTTGGAGTTTGGGGAGAGTTAATAAAGGAAGTGGATTTTTATATTTATGCTTTGTTAGTATTTTGTACAGAAGCCCATTTTGTGATGTTCAGTGGCTTCTTTGGGTCCCTATATAAGGCATTATACATTACAGCTTACTTTTTCAAATTGGGCCCTTTGCAACTGAAACTTTTGTGGTTTACTTTAACCTATGGTTTGAAAATTGAAGCTTTGTCCAATTCTATTGATGTTAGATTGATTTCATGCTTAGTTGAGTGAATGATTAGTTGAATTCTTATTGATTTAGACCTTTTTCTTCCACCTTTAGCTAACCACACAAAGCACATTAGATTTCAATGATAGGCTGAAAAACTGTGCAACCTCCTTTAATTTGCATAACCTACCCTAGTTTCATTGACCGCCTTTAATAGGTTAAGGACCCATGTGGAAAAAGAAAAAAAAGAAGAAAAAAAAAATGAAAAAGAAAAAGAAAAGAAAAAGAATAAAAATTGCAATGCTTTGCCTTGAAACGACACTGATCAGAGGGTATATAAGTAACCTTTAAAGCCGTGCCACTAAACCTTCAACGGTTGGGAGTCACCGACTTAGTGTTACGCTACATGGTGAGATGGGTGGAGTTAGCAAGTTGTAGGTGCTTAATTCTCGAAGTCATTCGAAGTGCGGGGTGAAACTTTGTAGAGTTTAATGGTGGGTTGATCCTTTTGACGATGCCCCTAAACCTTATTGGTTGAGATCATCAGGTGGACCCCAGTTACACGGACTTTGATGAAGTCGAGTTTTTAGCATTACGCCTAGCGCAAAAGAATTGTGGAATAAGAGGTGGGTCTGATCTATTTAGGTTGGTTGGCGTGCTGGAGTCGTGGTAGTACGGGTTGGGGAGAGCCTTGGTTAGCGAGTTTATTGTTGAGTGTCGAATACGCTTAGATTTTGGTGGAAGTTTTACGGTTGGGTTCATTGAGAGGAACTCTTTTGATCCTAATTTGTATGGTATTCATTCTCTCGCGGTAGTTATTGAACCTGACCTTGATAATTCTTGCCGGGTTAAGGCATTACTTTTTCACAACCTTTTTGAAAATCACCACGCATCTTTTCTTTTGCATTTGCTGAGGACTAACAGCGTTTCGGTTGGGGGGTGTGATTAGTGCCCAAAAAGTGCAATTTTGAACCCTATATTAGATAGGTTTGGTGCTTTTTGCGCGTCCAATCGTTATCATTTATACCAATTGAAGTGTGCAAAGTTACCTTAATCTTTACTTATACCATTTAGAGAAGATGTTTTACTGGTTGTTTTGGCAGGATTTGTACACTTATGGAGTTCAATCTCAATACAAATGATCAATCATGATTGGAATTCAAGTCTCGGCTTATCAAAACAACCAAGAATCAATGAAAAACCAAGGCAAAGTAAGAAGAAAATGAGATACGATTGAAGACGAGGATGAAAGCGGGAGCAGTGACCAATGGAGCATTAGCCGCGGGGAGAAACTGTTGATTTCGCTAAAGCTAAGCGAAATGCCGCGCTCGCGAAATTTTCATGCCTGGAATCATGCTTTGTAATTAATGCAGAGCTTTCAATTTTGGTGTATTACTCTTTGTCCATTAACTTAGCCTAGTTGTTAGAAGTTTTTTGGTATTTTCATACCTTGAGGAGGCTATATAAGCCCCTCTCTTGTTTTGTAACCTAAAAGCGATTCGACATCGATCTTTAGGAGAATAATTTTGTAAGTTTTATTTTTGTAAATAAAGTCTTTTTGTTTTTAGTTTTTGCTTTCTTTTCTCTCTTCTCTCTCCTCTTTCTCTCCCTTTTCTCGGTTGCCAGGCACCTCGAGGATGACAACTTGGAGGATGAGCGCTTAAAACACCTTCTTGAGTAAAAGATTCTGTTGGGGTAAGATCTTTGGAGTTCTTCCAGTGGTTCCCCTGCTTTTCATGTTAAGGGTAGTGTATTTATGGCGTGCCTGTTCAAAACTTAGTTTGCACCAACATGGGATGTTATTGTCTTGGCCAATACTCTAATGCTTTAGGTCGGTGCTTTCGGGTGAGAGATGCATTGTGGTTCTTTAGATGGTCCTTACTAGCCTGAGGTAATATTTATTTACATGTTAGGGTTCTTCAAATTAGGGTTAAATAACATTCTGAGTTATTGTTTTGGCGATACTCCATGCTTTAGAATCGTGCTCGAGGTGAGAGATGCCTTGTTATTTTAGATGGTCTTTCTGAGCCTCGAAAAAGTGATAATGGAGTCATTGGTTTTAACTAAAAGGGGCCATAAGCTGCGTCACAGTGTTGTTGGCTGAATAAGAGTTGTTTTCGACCGGGGAGCTCTTAGTTAGCCTAGGATCTTCGTCGGTGGCCTCTTTGCTTGAAGTTCTCTTTCTTATTTTTCTTGATTTTATTTCTAGGTTGCAAACCAGCCACTTAACTTCCGAGTCTTCTGAGTCATTAAGTTTTCAAACTACTCACCCAGCATTTTCTAAAACCCAAAATCCAAATTTAATTCACCGATTTTGATTTCACTCAAATCATTTGTGCGAAGAAAACCCATCCTGTGTTCTACTAGGCAAGCTATCTTTGCGGTAGCTTATTTACAGCGTGGGAGAACTGCCGGATACAAATTTCTGTGATTAAAACACTTTCTTAGTGGCCGCAGTCTTCGATTCCCTGCCTTGCCTAAGCCATGTATGAGAAAACATAATCATTTTCAAAACAAAACCTGTTGTTTTCGAAATTACACTACCAAATGTGTTGGTAAAAATATGGGACTACCCTCCGAGGCGAATGTGTTGGAGAACCTTACGAGCGAGTCATGGTCTCTATTCGAAATGATCATTGGACCGTCTCCCAGCCCCATTCTCCGAAGAATTCATCTGTGAAAATTCCTTTCAAAAAGCGTTTTCGTTTTCTTTTCGATTTTTCATGTCATGCACTCACTACAATTTTCTAAACTGCAGTGCATATGAAATGCATTATGCCATTTCACACAATATATATATACACAACACATGCAAATATATCATCATGCATATATTTACATAATTTAAATCACACAAAGCATGTTATGTGAATTCTCAATACGTTACACCAAGAATTAGCTCACATGGGCTAATTTAACAAGCACAAGCAATTCAATTTGATTACTCAACCCAGCCACACAATTTCTCACAAAATTTATTCTTGAACACCTCTTCATGAACAATGAAACCCTCGGGTTCTTGTTCACTGACCACTCACCGAATCCAGGGACGGTTCCACATTGTGGTGAAATCCAATGGCCATTTGGCCTCATGCGTATCCTTGACACAATTCATAGCATAAATTCCAACACTAGCAACCCAAAACAGTCCGTGGAAAGTCACAGACTGTCTAAGTGGGTTTCAAATTTCCCACAACTCGGTTGCAAGATTTGGGACGTCAAGCGACGTTGAGGCCTCAAATATCCAGAACCATCCACAAAGCACTTAAACAAAGTGTAAAACCAAGTAGGATGAAACCCCTACCTCTCGGAGTTTGTCGAAAACTCCCAAAACTGGAGCTCATGCGTAGGCCTCGATGCGTAGAACGACTTTCCTTCTTGCTCCGAAGAATTTCGACGGTCGGATCGCCCGTAAATCTAGAGATAAGTCTCTCTCTCTCTCTCTAAAAACTAAATCAAAACACGTATCTTTTCCCCTTTTCACGTTTTTTGGCTTCTTTTTGGTCTTAAGAGGCGACGTATTCCCTATTTAGTCCTTATTATCATTTAACTATTCCATTAATGACATTTATGTCCCCGAGCTTTGGATTTTCGACATTTAGCCTTTATCTTAACCGTCCAGTTCCCATGTTTCTCTACTCACTTTGCAGTAATCACATGAGTATATATGTTATATGTGACTTTCGTAACATCAAATATCATTTCTGGCACCGATACTCGATTGCCTTGGCTTTGTCACCAATTAATTGTCTCAAAATTCGACGAAATTCGACTTGTTAGCTAGATTTCGCGAGACGATTCCAATGGTGAAATCCATTTCATCATCTGAAATCTAAAAAAATTTCGGGTTTTGACTGAAATTAAGATTTTACCCTTTTTCCGAAAATTGGAATTTTCTCGGGTCTTACATTCTCCCCTCCTTAAAAGGAATTTCGTCCCGAAATTCTGGACAATCTGATACTCACAGCCATATGCAACGTGCACTATACATGTGTGCTGTTGGATCAATTTAAATCTTAAGCGGCCAAATCACGTTTGTCATCCTAAACAAGAAGGGATAGGTGGCTCGCATCGTGTCCTCGCGCTCCCACGTTAACTCCTCCACTCCATAGTGCCTTCATAGCACCCTCACTAGCCTCACGGTCTTGCGTCACAAAACCTGATCATGGCTATCCAAAATGCACACTAGTCCCTCCTCGAAGGTTCCATTAGTGTCAACCTCAATCTCTCCCCAATCCACCGCATGAGCTGGATCTGGAATGTACCTCCGGAGCATGGAGACGTGAAATACCTCGTGGACACCTAACATGCTAGGCGGTAAAGCCAACTGGTACGCATCTACCTCTCAGTATCTCGAAGGCCCGATGAATCTTGGTGATAACTTCCTCGCTTGCCAAACCTTCCTCCTCTCTTAGGTATCACCTTGAGAAGGCGTGATCTCAACCTTGAACTCTAAGGGTCGTCGTACATACGCATAAGCTCTTACAGCGGCTGCGTAGTGAGAAAACATTCTTGTGTGCTTCGTCTTCTCGGAGGTGTCTCTGTCGGTCCGGGCCGGAAACAGTGGGCTCTCTCCCCACCTTAAGTGCATGCGGTGATCTACATGGCCTCGTACAATGCCTCATATGGTGCCATCTGTATGCACTCGCTGATAAGCGTTGTTGTGAGGCGAATTCCACCTAAGGGCAAGTGCTCTTTTGACTACCCTTATGATCTGGGACCGCATGCTCGCGGCATGTCCTCTAACACTGTATATAATCCACACAACATGTAACCTACCTGACCCACGCTTGAATTGTATAGCGACCTTCCCAAAGTCACAATCACGACAACCCAATGTAGTCATCTGAAAATCCGTGTCATGAATGACATCCATATCTGAAACCGCTGCCCAGAGCAACAACCCCCAATGCAATTTCAAAGGGGTGCATCAAATCTCGAGTCACTCGGAGCTCTATCCACTCCAACTCTTAGTCATGCATGATAACTTTGTGTGTGTTTTCATCTCGAAAGTCACTTCCCAGGCTCCTATCACTTTCGACTCTAAGTCATATGATAACTTGACCATGTGTTTCATCTGGGGCAATATAACTCTTGGCCCTCGTGCAGAGGCCTCTTACATTCCTGAAATTTACGATGCCTCCACGGGTCTCTGCCTTAAGCAGAATTTGATTAACTCCACGGGTCTCTTACACCCCACCACGAGAAATTCGGGATACCTCCAGAGTCTCTTACCTTCACATCATTTTTGGGATACACTCCCCGGGTCTCTTACACCCTACGAAGGAAATTCGGGATAGCTCCGGTCTCTTACACCACGAAGTCGGGATACCTCCCCGGGTCTCTTACACCCACACATAAATTTTGGGATACCTCCCCGAGTCTCTTACACCCACAGGAGTCGGGATATCAATTTGTGGCGCCCAAAACCCGGGGGTCCGTTGACAACCCGTCAACCCGCGGAAAAATCGTGAATGTCGGGTAACGCGACCCTACTCACGAAAATCGGGCAGAGTCTCCTTTGTCGGGAGGCTCTACCACAGGCTCCTTTGTCCCAAACAATCCAATATAATCCATGACATGAGTAAAAACGGCCACTTTGGCCCATAAATAATACTCATAAAGATACCAACTATATACCATAGTTAAAAGAGTTAAAAGTTTACTCTTATAAAACACATATTAAAAGTTTGCAACATTCTAGAATTCTAATACATGTACTACATCATACAACACCAAAGCCACACCCCGGCTTTCTTCTGGCTTCGGCCTCTAGGATGAGTCGATGCCTTTAATGCGCTCCTGTACGAGAAATAATATAATTCCCTTGACAGGGTGAGCTAATGCTGCAAATAGTTGAATCACCCTAAATGGGTTACTCTCCACCTAAGTGCATATGCAATGCTTCAATGAAAACACACATTCAAGTAAATGCGTGATCCTACTTGAATGTCTAAATGACTTTCAACCCATCACGAGTCCTCAGAGCTCCTCACACTTGCCTAAGCCATGTATGAAAACATAATTATTTTCAAAAACAAAACTGTTGTTTTGAAATTACACTACAAACGTCATTGGTAAAAATATGGGACTACCCTCTGAAACGAGAGATGTGTTGGAGGGAACCTTCAGTCGTGGTCCTCATCAAGAAGGAAATGATCACGGTGGAAGCCAGATCTCCCTGACCAGATTCTCAGAAAATTCATCCTGTGAAATTCCTTTCAAAAACGTTTCGTTTTTCTTTCAATTTTTCATGTCATGCACTCACCTAATTTCTAGGCTACCCCAGTGCATATGAAATGCATTATACCATTTCACACAATATATATATACACAACACATGCAAATATATCATCATGCATATATTTACATAATTTAAATCACACAAAGCATGTTATGTGAATTCTCAATACGTTACACCAAGAATTAGCTCACATGGGCTAATTTAACAAACACGAGCAATTCAATTTGAATTACTCAACCATACACAATTTCTCACAAAATTTATTCTTGAACACTATTCACATGAACAGTGAAACCCTCGGGTTACTGTTCAAAGCCACTCACCAAATCAACGGTTCCACATTGAGAACGCAGAAATCGAGGCCATTAAGACTCGTACATCCTGACACAATTCATAGCATAAATTCCAACACTAGCAACCCAAAACAGTCCGTGGACGATCCTGCGGACTGTCAAGTCAGGTTTCAAATTTCGCACAACTTCGGTTGGAATTTGGGGCCAGATCGAAGCGGCCGTTCAAGGCCTTAAACCAACGAACCATCCACAAAGCATAAACAAAGTGTAAAACCAAGTGGGATGAAACCCCTACCTCTCGGGAGTTTGTCGAAAACTCCCAAAGCGAAACCCATCACGGCCAGGCTTCTCGATGCATCGACGACTTTTCTTCTTGCTCCGAAGAATTTCGACGGTCGGATCGCTCGTAAATCTAGAGAGAAGTCTCTCTCTCTCTCACTAAAAACTAAAAATCAAAGCTTCTGTATCTTTTCCCCTTTTCACGTTTTTGGCTTCCTTTTTGAATGTAAGAGACGACACTATTCCCTATTTCGTCCTTATTATCATTTAACTATTCCATTAATGACATCTATGTCCCCAAGCTTTGGATTTTCGACATTTGGCACTATCTCAGCCGTCCATTCCCATCATTTCTCTACTCATGCAACTTGTGTCATATGAGTATATGTTATATGTGACTTTCGTCACATCAAATATCGTTTTACGACACCCGATACTCGGTGCCTCGAAAAACGTGTCAATTCCGACTGTCTTGGAATTCGACGTGTTAGCTAGATTTTGCGAGACGATTCCAAAGGTGAAATCCGTTTCATCATCCGAGATCTAGAAAAATTCGACGGGTTTTGACCAAAATTACGATTTTACCTTTTTTCCAAAAATTGGAATTTTCTCAGGTCTTACAGTGTATATATGTATATAAGGATAAAGAGTAAAAAAAACAAAGAGCTGAATTATGCGAAAAGGCTTCATGGTTACAATGATCTGCTCTCTTAAAAGTGTGAAGGGAAAGAAACAAAAGGTAAAAATATGAGAGATTGAGTCGGTGGTTTTTTTAACATTATTCCCACAATTTTAGTGTTTTTTTGAAAATTATTCTTGTTTTCTGAATTAAGTATTTGTTTACCTTATTTTCCAGAATAAAAAAGGAACCGATCAAACAAGCTCTTAAGTTGTATTGTAACTCCTAGGTTCATTGTCTTCCCAAATCCTCAAAATTGTTTAGATTGAGTGCATGCATTTATTTTGCCAGAAAAGAAGGTAGAATAATGCATCATGCTACATGCTACACTTTTCCTAGACAACAAAATAAAGAGGAAAAGTAAAAGGAATAAAAACCAAAGAGGATGCATGATGAACCCTCTTTTCCCCAAAAGATGTGAAATGAATAAAAAAAAACCAACCATTTATTTCTACTTTGCTTCATGCTACACTTGACCAAATCTAGCAAAGATAGCGAATCTTTTGGTACTAGAATAGAGGTGAGCTATAGTATCATTTAAAAGGAGCAGTAAAGATCAAAGACATAACAAATTACTTTGGGTGACATTATCATAGAGTGACTGCAACCATGAGATCTTTGTCGGAGCAGAAACAAGCCAGAAAAATCCACAGGTAAGAGGAAAAGAAAAGGGGAAGAAGGCTAGCTCATGTGAAAAACTCAGGCCTAACACGACACACGGGAAAACTTATGCAAACATTAGGCTAGTCTTCTAGAATGACTAATCGATATTCAAAAAGAAAAAAAAAACAAATAGAACATATAGTTATATTAATCAAAGATGAGAAGGATTAGAAATCTTTTCCACAAAATGTAAAACCTGATCAAAGTATGACTAGACTTCACCATACAAGGAGAACCATAAACGTGGCGAGAATGGGTACAGTGACAATCTTACCAATCATTTGTAGAATTGTGTCCCCCAGAAAGCGAAGTGCCTATAAGAAATTTGGGGGTTACGCAAAGCGCAATAAAGACTAATCAAACCTATGGTAGAAGCAAAGATTCAAATTTTCCACCAAGTAAAGAAAGGAAAGAAGCATGACTATAACATTGGACAATGACCATTTATAAATCAAAATTATAGAGAGAGTTAAAGGGTATATTATATCAATTCCATCCGAAATTTGTAAATGAAAGAGTTCTTTTGTTTAGGGGATCGTGACTCTAGATTTTCCCTTCATATCCCACTATCGCATCTTTAGAAAACAAGTTTTAATTACAAACTATATGCATCGTGGTACATCATATAGTATATATGGATTTGAAAAAAAAGATCTGGTTCTCTGGCCTTTTTGGGTATTGGAATTTTAGTTCGGGGCCGCAAGGTTGTATTTTGTAAGTCTCACCTAAATTCTTGAATAAATATAGCTTGCTTCAATTTCTAGTGACGCTTTGAGTTGATGGTGTTCCAAAAATAAATTATGAAGTGTTCCATAAAGCTGATGGTTTTAAAATATTCGCAATGTGAGTGAAAGATCCCCCTATCAAATAAAATTCAGATATTTATGAAAAGTGAGTCTTGATGACAGTCAAATGGCTGAAAATCGCGAGAGACCCGGTATATTTATGATTTGCTTTTTGCACTTGCCAAATAATGAAAATATATTAGAGAGAAAGAGTATAGAAAATATAGTATACCATGAGCAGTTATATCAAGGAAAATAAATTTCTAATTTTTTATGATCCTGATGGTTCTAGATAATTCTCAAAACAAGGATCATATAGAACAAGAGGCCATAATGCATTTTTTGCTGAAAATCTTTATCAACCAAAATGCCTAGAATCCCAGAATCTTACCCAAGTTCAAATTCATTATAAAATATCCTTCTGTCTAGAACCTTCCAACATGTGTTGCAATAAGTGCAATTCAAATTACCATTTTGGAGAATAGTTCATAATTTTCCACGACAATCATTGGAACTGCAACAAAAACACCATCGATTCGATTATTGAAATTAAAAAAATGATCAAGCGGTAAAAATTGAAAACTCACATTTATCCTTACAAACAAGCCTTTCCATAACTCCCTTAGAATTATGCTCTGCAGTCCCGAGCTAATTGAAAAACAAAGGAAAATAAAATTTTGCAATGGTAAGTGAAGTATTCTATAATATCTACATGGGGTACAAATCATTGCGTTGATGCAATTTAGATTGTGAATCAAGGTATATATGTTGGTATAAGCTGACACTATACGAAGACCTTCACGACTAAGCGAGAGGCACTCGCTAGGATGATTGATGCGATATAAGGAAAACCTAATCCCATTTGAGGATTGATCGGCCATAAAAGATCTTTGCGAGAATAGAGGTGATGATGAGTGCAGGAGGACCACCCATTTTGCTTCCAAGCATGAGAGCAAGCGAGTGACATGAAAATTACATCATTGGGTTTCTTTGAACAAACAACAAACGATAAAGCCCAGCCACTATAAAAAACTACCTAAGGCTAACATCAAAGCAGTGGCAAATCTTGAAAGAAAAATCATAGAACAAATTAATAACCAGGAAAACAAAGTTCAGCGGTGACTTTTTGGCAAGGGTTAGTTATTGGTGTCGAGTCGCGAAAAACTTGTGGATGTCGAGATAACTTAGATACCACCAGCATTGTATCCCCTTCTTGGGACCCATAATTTAACAAAAAATCGAATAGAATCTCAGCATGCAGGAGCTACACTCAAATACAACTGGCACAAAACATAGTAACGCGTGACCCATCGGGAAGCTGATATAGCTGACAGCCTCAGGTTTTACTTATGAGTAAAAATGACCACACAGGGTCTATGTATTCATGTTCATTTAAAACAGTCCCATAAGAATTTAATTACAATTCGTTTTATACAAAAATATATACTAGAACTAGTTAGTTCCTAGCATCTTTACAAAAATGGTTCAAAGCCTGCTTTGGCTTTCTTCTAGTGCGGCCTGAGGGGTATGGTCAATTCGGTGTACTCCTTGTACTTGAAATGGGGTCCCATAAAAGGTGAGCTACACCCAGTAGAGAATAATTCCTATAGAGACTATTCTCACCTAAGTGCACATGTAATTTCATAACACATTTCACATTCACATTCCACGAGAACATGCGATTCTATGGAATCCACCATGCCAATACGGCCAAATGAGATGTGACTCATGCGTGTACCATGCACTGAGGAGTCCTCACCGACTCCCTACGTGAAACCACAGGAGAAAATCAGTTTCTAAGGAAGGGTAAAATCATTGAGTCGGTCAAAATCGGAAATTTTTTTTCTAGATCTTGGAAGATGAAACGGACTTCACCGTTGGAATCGTCTCCCACGAAATCCCTAGCTGCAAGTGGGATTTCGGCGAATTAGGAGCAGGTCGAGATTTCAGTTTTGAGGCAGAGGTAGTCACGGGACACTTGGCCAGCGATGAGTGACTCAAGATGAGTGCGTGTCAGGGTGTGAGCAAAGTCAAACAATGAGCTCAAGTAGTGAACATAGGTGACATGTGGCATCAAGTCATTGGAAATCCATGGAATGAGTGAGAGGACAAGGAAATCTTAAAGAGCCAATGAAAATTGGACATGTGGCAAGTGAGGACAAGCTCTTGGCCCGTCTTGGACAACGGTGGATGGAGAAAGAAAGAGGCAGAAAACAAGGAAAGAAAAAAAAAGAGAGTTTTAGAGAGACTCCACACATTCTCCCAAATTTCACTGGCTGTTCGGACCATCGGTTTGAGTGAGTAAAGAGGAGGTTCATCCCGGAAAGACCGCATAAGTCGAAGTTGGGAAGTTTGAAAAAAACTCAAGGGTAGGGGTTTCTCCTACTTGGTTTAATCCTTGTCTAAGGAGCTATTCAAATGGCATGGGTTGTGTGAGGCGTGGTGTGGTAATGAGCAGATCCCAAGCCTTGGAGACAGTGTCTTTGGAGATTAGGAATTTGTTTCGGACAATCCAGGGATTGATTTTTGGACTAAGTAATTGTCCTTGTGTGCCAATTTTATGTGTTAGAGTTGAAATGAATAATGGTGTTGGTTGTCTTGCCCTATGGGGAATGTTTAGTTGTGTTTTGAACCATGAGAGGCTGCGATATTGTGGTAGTACACGTGCTTGGACATTATAACTGGTTTTAGGTATGAAATAAGGAATTTGATAGTGAGTCCATGGGTTAAATTGTAGCCACATCGAGTGAACTTGATGTTAGGATTTTGAATTTCTCGTCGGACCTCCCCATAGTAAATTATGGTCCATTTACTCTAAATAGTCTAAGTGGAAGAAATTTGTCCCCAGTTGGGTTCGCCATTTGCAGTCACCAAGTGGAGTCTGCCATTCAGGTTCACCCCAGGTTAAGGTCATAGAAATTTGTGTCCATCGGTAGGGTCATGAGTGACCTCAAACTTTAGAAGGTCATAACTTAACTAGTTCATTTCCCCGTTTCGGATTGCTGGACTCTATGGAAAGCCCGTTGGTCAATTTCAGCCTTGTTTTGAGGCAGCGGGACATTTAGAGCGTCGGGCGAGTTGGTGCTGGCGGTGGTGCTGGATTGGGTAGGCTAGCCGGGTTGGGCTGCCTATTCATGTATGACCTCCAACTTTAGAAGGTCATAATAGCCGTCCGAACTCCGCGGGTGTTCTTAGACTCTATGGAAATCCATTCTGTCGAGTTTCCAGCCCGAATGCACAGCTGGAGGTGAGTAGTTAAGGCTGGCGGAAGGCGCCGAAGGCCAGTAAGGTAAATTTGTCGGGTAGGACTACATAGTCACGTGTGACCTCCAACTTCGAAAGGTCATAACTTCTTTGTCCGAACTCCGTTTTGAGTGTTCTTGGACTCTATGGAAAGCCCATTGAGTCAAGGTTCCATCTGTATGCCTATGAAGGGCATTGGGTGTAGACTAACCCAGGAGAGGGATGCTGGGCAAGTAAGATGGGCTGTCGGGTAGGGCTATAGTCATGTGTGACCTCGACTTCGGAAGGTCATAACTTCTTAGTTCGAACTCAGGTCGGGTGTTCTTGGACTACATGGAAAGACCATTTGGTCGAATTCAGCCAGTAGGCTATGAAGGAGCATTGGGTACTGGATCTAATAGGAGAGGGGCGCGGCAGTAAGATAGGGTACATGCAGGTGGGGGCTGGATGAGTCATGTGTGATCTCGACTTGAGGAAAGGTCATAACTTATTAAGTCAGAACTCAGGTCGGTGTTCTTAGACTATATGGAAGATCATTGAGTCAAAATTCTATTTTGTACTTTATGGAGGTGGATCATGGATGCAGCCGAAAATGGTTCAGGAAAGTAAGGTAAGTTTTGTCAGGGTAAAAATTTGCCTAGTCTTGTGTGACCTCGACTTAGAAGGTCATAACTTCTTACGTCAGAACTCAGGTGGTGTTCTTGGACTTTATAAAATCCCATTGAGTAGTGCATCCATGTTCCTATGGAGGATTGAAGAAAGAGAAAAAGAGCATTGGTGTCGGTCGAGGTTAGATCAGCGACTAGTTAGGTTGTGTGTTATGGCTTGCGTGAATAACATGCAGTGTGAATATAACATGTTAATGTATGTTGTATGATGTATTAACATGGGTTGTGCATGGAGGAGAATTATATGTATTAATTATAATTATCCATGGTATGTTGAGGAATTTCGTTAATATGCATGTGCATGCTTGAACTTGATAAGTGGAATGTTGGATATCATGGTTTGGAATTTGTATGCACTTTAATATAAATGTCCAAATGATGCATGGATGAATATGCAAAGCAGGTAATGTGTGCACATATAGTTCTCATTTATATGTAGCATGGTATAAGTAGGCAATGACATAATTGCATTGCACGTGCACAAAAACATCGCATGACATGGGTGTGAGTGCATGGCTGGGATCGACACTGTGTTAGGTGTTCAATGGAGTGTCATGGATACATGGTTGTGGATCAACACTGCTTATGGTGTTGATAAGTGGGCTTGGTTAGTGGGACAAGGTCCAAATGAGTCGCACTGGTTAAGGAAATGGTAAAGAATAATTATGTGTCGGGTATCAGTAAGTTGGGATAGATTTCCCCCAGGGTGAAAGACCCATCAAATTATGGTCAAACATAGTCCCCAGCGGTGAAAGGTCGTATAAGTGTCTGAGTTTATGGAGCCCATTGGTGCGACACCAGAAATCCATTACTCACAAAAGGAGCATGGTTGTAAGTGAAAATGTGAAAAGATTAAGAACAAATCTTTGGTTGTCATCGGAAAATGACAAATAGTTCACACTTGGCATAGGTAGGTGTGAGGGAGTCGGTGAGTGACTCGGGATATGGGCATGATTACATTCCATGCATGACATATGACATTCATGTAGACATTTTACTTGGATGTGTGTTTTACGTGGAGCCATTGTATGTGCACTTGAGTGGGAGTAACCCTTGTAGGAGATTATCCTTCTCTTGGGCTTTGCTCACCCTAGTCGTGGAATCCTTTCGAATACACGAGAAGGCGGCGCTCGCCGAGGGCGTGAGTGCGAAGAAGGCCGTGTTGTATTGAAGCATTTTGTAAAATATGTTAAGACAATCTAGTTTTAATGTATTTTGGCATGTAAAAGTGTAGAAGAGTTGTACATCAAACTCTTGTAAAATATTATAAGAAAATGGTTCTTTGTAAGAAAAGTATACAGAAATGGGTCTCGATATATGAGACATGTGAGTGTGATATCGAAGCACCCGATATTCACAAGTTTTCGCGGGTTGACGGGTTGTCAACGGGACCCCCGGGATAGGGGCGTCACACCCTCACACAACGCCTAAGCCTATGTGTGATAAACCGTCAATCTGGATGACATCCAATGATCATTTAAAAAAATCATTTTATAAACGAAAGCTTTTGGATACATCTCAATTATCATTTTATATTCAAAACCGTCGCGCTGTGAGCGTGATTTTTGGTGTCATCGCGACTCATGAGCCTAGACACTTTTACGGCCTTTCACCACTAGGTACTATGTCTGACCATAATTGGCGGGTCTTTCACCCAAGGGGGGATTTATCCTTTCTTGCTAATACCCAGCACATATTTTCTTTATCATTTTAATCAACTCTGTTGGACGTTGTCCCATTAAGCAGAGTCCATGATCAAACACTAAGCGCGATTAATCGATATTAACCATGCACTCACACCCCATTAATGTGATGTCAGTGCATGCAATGCAATATGCCATTGCATGTTATATCGTATCGCATGCATGCGAGATGCTACATGGGTAACCTGATCAACACCGCTTCACAGTCATCATAAAAATCACATCATCTTGCATGACTTCCATACTTCATTCCATTCATGTCAATATATCATACAAGTATATATTAACATTTACATTCAACATGTCATTCTATGATCAACCAATGACACACACACAAGCAAGCCATGTAATGGCTATTGCACATAACGATTTATCACATGCCAATATATTAGAACACACATATTGACATCCAAACATGTCACTCTTAGTCAAGAAATGACACACTCAAACAAGTCATACAATGGCCCCTCCAAATCAAGCCATAATAGACTAAAGAATAGTTATGAACTCAGTTCAGAAACTAGTCCCCCAACAGTCCCAAAACCTGGACATAAACCATTAGACAGCCTAAACTGTAGCAGTCCTAGGAAATGGACCATAACTTGAGTTTTGTAGGTCCAATTTGGGTGATTCAAAAGCCTACATCAAGTTTACAGATGCAGCTATAATTTCCATAGAGAACACCAATCCAAATTCCCTCTTTTTCCCTGACAATACGGTCAGAAATCTTTGGATGAGTATAAGGGAGTTCGAGAAAATGGACCATAACTCCAAGTTATGGAGGTCGATTTGGGTGATTCAAAGCCTAACATCAAGTTCCTTTGTTTGAATACGAATTTCAAAAGCAGAAGGACACTAGTCCAATTTCCCCATTTTCGGCCAGAAAATCGGTCCCAAAATGTGGATGGGTATGTGGGGTCATTTTCACATCACATGTCAATGCCATAGAACACTTGGTGCAATAATCAAATTTTCAATAACGATGTGAGCACCAAATGCGATCCACCAGAATATAGTCAGATTCTAGACTCAAAGAGCTTTCCATAGAGTCCAATAACATGTGAATCAGAGTTCGGACGAGAAAATATAGTCGTTTAAAGTTGGAGGCTTAAAGGGGTGCATGTGCTACGCAACTCGAGGCTGCAGTTTTGAAGCCCATATGGGTAGCTATTGTACACAAAATTTTGACCCAAAACAACTCCTTAAACATACCCTAACCCCGTCCCAAGTAAAACCACAAAACCTGACCACCAAAGCGGAGTCGAATAAAGCCCTGAAACATGCCATAACATGGCCAGAAAAAATAATCCCAAAATCAGCTTCAAAAACAATCCCAATTTGTGAAAGTGGAATAAAATCAAAATAGGAAGAATCCCTACCTCTTGAAGCGTAGTAGAAACCATAGGAAGCCTCAAAACACTTCCTAACCCGAAAACTTTGATTTTCCCCAAATCTCCTCTTTTGGATCTTCGGTGAAATCTCTTCTTTTTGGTGCCTACGTGTTGCCCTCGTCGAGGCGATGAACTTTGGATTGCGGCTCAGCAGCCAACGAGGAAATCCTGTGAATCGCAGAATGAAGCCTTCCTCTCTCTCTCTCTCTCTCTCTCTCTCTCTCTCTCTCTCTCTCTCTCTCTCTCTCTCTCTCTCTCTCTCTCTCTTTAACATTTCAAAAATCTGATTTTGGAGATATTTTTAAAAATCAGATTTTTCCTATTATACATTAATTATGTGGCTCAAAGTCGGTGCCACATGTCCCATATTCGGTCATTTTGCTTGAAACAATTTATTTCATCCCGGTTCAAGTTCCAATTATCGTATGTTAACTTTCTTTAAATTATTATTCAACTTTCGAAATTTTCTCAAAAATCTTGTTTTTGGGTTTCAACTACATGTCGTTGTTTGCCTTTTTCTATATAGACTAAAACCTCTCAAATTAACATAATTACAAGAGCCTTACACTTCTCTTGCATACATGTTACTTTGGATAATTTTACTTGATAAAATAGTTTTCTTTTAATTGTTCATGATTTAAAAATAAGTCGAGTCTGTAAACCTTCGCAAGTGCCACGAGTCATACAAGTAGTAAAATCTGAGATGTAAGTCCGTTATCATTCCTGAGAGATTGATGGCGGTCTGGATCAACTACACCAAACTCTTAAATTTCATACTATTTGGACTCCAAAACTCATAATGAGGTTTTATCTAAACTACACAAATTAAAAATCCACCTATTATTAAATATATTCAAATTAAAGCTAAACAAAAGTAAATGAATAGAAATAAATTGCCTATAAAAAGAATGGATTGAATCGGTTTAGTGAGAAATGAAAAGACCATCGATGAAATACGATAAGACGATCTGATTCGGCCATAAAAATCCATTGCTGTTTATGTATGGATACGATTTTGTCCAAGATTTCCCAATTATTGGAATTGGATTTCTCCATATTCATGATTAGATATCCTTGCTTCTCGAGCGAGATCTAACCCATTCACAATATTCAAATTTTCTTGCAAGATCGGGTGTTTTCTTTCACCGATACGCCAGCGTTTCACATTCAACAATGAACTTTTGCTTTACCTTCTAAGGATTTTCGCAAAATTTCTTTTACTCAATTGTTGGTTCAACCTTCAGATCTATGGGTTCATCCCTTTCCCTTGATTAGATCTGAGCTAACACGGGGATTGGAACTTACCTGTAGATTAAGGTGAACTCTTTGATTATTTATATTGTCAAATACACCCCTCGACTTGATTATGGCGAATGGGGGATTTATCAAAATGAACTCGGGCTGTGATTCGTCGAACATACCCGAGAAGAATGTAACTCTCGGGGTCGGAGTAAGATACATTCCCTCGACTTGTACCGTTACTACTAATGGACATCATTCAAAGCGACTGGTGGGTAAAACTAAGACCTGGCGTCAAATCCTGGTAATTATGGAAAGGAGCATGGCAATATAATCAATCGAGTGAACAGTTAGTTAACGTTTGGATGAAGAATGATTGTAAGATGGGACGTTATTTATGATGTAATGGCGAAATGATTCAAGTGTGAACTATAAGTCTGACGGTGCTTGTAGAAAAACCAGCGGATAAAATCGAAGCTCTATAAATCTCATACACGCGGTTGGTTAACGTGCGATGATAAAGTTTTTGATGCTGAGGTTCTTCTTCATGCTGGGTAATGACGAGCGCTTTATATCCCCAAGCTATCTATTTATCTTTGTAAATGAATCTGGGCCGAATCCCAAGTACTCGGTGGAAATCGAAAGAAAAAGCCCAACTCAACGTCTGTGCCGCAGCCTCATGTTGATGTCAGCGACTGTGGTCTTATCTTGATTGCTCATGATCGATCGCGACCTCTTTCTTTTAAGTTGCAACCGGTTGTCTTCTGGCGGCTTTGGTCGATAATTAAGCGACGCCAGTATTGTGGTGTGACTTCATTGCTCATGTTCAGCCCGATTAGTTTATGTCGCGACCCCTCAGGTTACATGTCGCGACATCATTGTCTTCCTTTTCTCGGCCAGAGTTCTGACATCAATTTTAGGTTGCGACCACTTTATCACGCATGATGACTTCATGTTGTGACTTTGATTTCTTGGTCGCAATTGTGTTGGTGGTCTTCTTGCCATCATATGTTTCAATTTGATGTCGCGACTTCATGGTGATGTCGCGACCTCTTTTGCTTCCCATTTCTTTTCTTCTGGTTGCAACCTCAGCTCTACGTTGCAATAGATTTCCTCCTTCCCACCTATTTTCCAAGTCGAGACCTCAAGGTGATGTCAGACTTCTTTCTTCCTTAGCTCTTCTTCATGTCGCAACCTCAGTCAGTAGTCACGACATCGTTTGCGGTCTGATCATTAAATGGTTGCAACTTCAGTTTTCTTGTCAAGACTTCAGTACCTATTTTCATGTCGCGACCTCAATTGGAACCTTTCATTAAAAACTAGTTGCAACGTCTTTTATTTCGCGAAGACCTCTTATGGCTTTCATTGGCGGATCCGCGTCAGCGACCTCGAGTGTTCGACATCATTATAACCTTTTGAAGTCGCGACATCAAGTGATGTCGTGACATGAATTTCTTCTTTGATTATTTCCTTTCTTAACTTGGTGAGCTTTGTTGATGTCGTGACTTGGAATGGTGGCAGTGACTTCCTATGTGACTTAAATTTATTTCCGGTGTGACCTCAGTGCTAACTGCTGTTTGATTTCTTCGATTTTGCTAAGATTTGAACCTTATTTGTATTTTTTTACGCAAAATGAAATTTGAATCAATTATCCACTTTTAACGAGCAAATCAACATTTATCTCATAATAAACTCGAGAAAAATGGATTAAAAACCTAATGAGTTTTTGGGCTCATCAAATTCCACGAACTTAGAATTTTGCTTGTCCCAGCGAAGAAAAGAAAGAATTGTTGTCCTCAAACAAATAAGCTTAGAAAAATTTTTAAGGACATTTTACGATTGGTACCCTGATCTTTCATTCACGCCCACGATGCGGAATTAAAGCCAACATCATTTAAATTTCAGTTTTGATTCAAGAATAAGACATAGTATACTTCTATCACAAAATTCTTGATATAAACTAATGTATTTAATGAGTTTATTCAACAAGTCTTGTTACGTGTGTGTGCGGGTCTTGATCCTTTTCATGCTTTCATGTTGGATTTAGTTAATCATGCAGGAGTTTTCTTGTTGTTTGTCAAAGTCCATAGGCTTGTTTTCATATTGATCTCCACTAATGTAGGTAAATCCAACCTTCAAAATCAATGAGGTCTTTTAGGCTTGTAATGTTGGGCTTAGGTAATTGGGTATCAATGGAAAAGAATTTAGGTTGTAAATCACCCGGTTTCACCACTTCTCTATACTTGTTGTCTTGACTTTCACCGCTTTTTTCTTCTATGTTCTTGTGGTTCTCATCCAATCTTGGCACAGATTCATCTTCATGTTGAATTCTTTTTCAAGGCTGTTCCATATACTCTTTGTCGAGCCGAGTTCCTTTGTTTCTTGAACTCTTTTTCTTTGTTTTTCTAGAATTAGGGGCTAGTGCAATGTTTTGTCTAGCAGGCTTTCTATTACTCTTAGAGAACTTTGGGCTAGCAACTCCCATACCGGTTGGCATTAGGGTACTAGGTGTTCAGCCCCTCTGAGCTTATTGTTCAAGGAAATAGGCCCTGAAGACAAAACTTATTCCTTGTATTTCACTAGCAACTATTTACTTCTTCGCCTCCTTCATTGTAAAAATTTGAATTTTTTTTCCCAAACTTGTTTCTTCCTTTATAGTAAACTTTACGAGCTAGAAATGGATAATATGGGCTCTTTCTTTTGCAGGTTTATTGCAAGGGAAGGGAATGTAGGTTTACTTTAATTCTTTGTGTATTGAAGAAATAAGGCTTATTTGGCTCAAGCAAGGAACTAGAGAATATGCTTAAGCATATATTGAGGGTAGGCTTAGAAAAGCTCAATACGCCAAGGATGGCCTCTATCATTTCTTGTTGGTTGTTTCACCTAGATTTACGCCTCAATCGATAATCAAACAAGTTCTAGGATCATGGACTCTCAATCCTGAAATTCCACGAGAAAAGATGTTCCCTAATTCTTTATCGAAGGAAGTTTCATAGTTTTTTGAAGTGACAAAGTTATGTTATTTTCTTCAAGACCATGTTTATTTCTTATCTGCTGTGGCATTATTTAATCTATAATGTTTGTTCCAGCCAGTAATAATAAATTATAGATTCTTATAAACTTATTAAAGTTAAACAATGGAACTTTATTACACTAATTCAGATTCAATAGGTTCATACACGTTATTCACGAATTTGTGTTCATGAAAACATATTATGTGTTATTGCAGAAAAAATGTTAAACAAAATTGAATATATGTTCTGTCAATCAACTAACATCTATTTATCTGAAACATCAATTTTCATTCATGCGTGAAACTATCTAACAAGCGAAAAAGAATACTTATAAAATGAGAATTCAATCAAACGAGGACAAGTAGGATGAACCAATCGGTTTCATTAAAATTTTGGGAATGTATATATGTATAACATACGACCTTCAGTTTCCCTTTCATCTCTTGTATGCCCTTTTAGGTGCATATTTGGGGAGGGTCTATCAGCCGCTGGGGCTCAAGCCTAGGGAATTTACATTTGACTTTGCCTCTCGCGGGAAATTCCTTTGCCCTTTGGATGTTTCATTATTTAGTTTTACTTTGCCACGAATAAGTATCTTGCCTTTCCCAACAGGTCTGTAATTTCCTTCCACCTGGGAATACATTCAAACGACTTGGATAAATTCGATTGATTAAGTCCATACTTTCAACCATGTTTTCCTTTTATACTCATCATCATTTTCAATTTGTGATCTCTTTCTTTCCATTATCTTCTCAAACTCTTTGAAGCAGTTCATATATATGCTTGAACCCATCGATCTTTCTTAGCATGTTATTTTCCATTTCTTCTCCTTCTCCTTGTGATGTTATTGATTAATCTCTTTTGAACTGATTATTGTAGAAAGCTTGCATGCATGTCTGAATTCTTCCCATCATCTTCTCTTCTTGTTTCTTCAGCTCCTCCTTGTGTTCTTCTTCTCTCATTCTCCAATTTTCTTCCCATATTTGCTCTTTCCTTCTGGCTGTAGCCTCCATGAATTCTTCTTTGATCCTTTGTTGCCTTTCCCATTTTAGTTCTCTTTCCTCCATTTCCTTTTTCATTGTTTTGGCATTTCCCATTGTTTGGCCCATTTCCTTCTATTCTCTACTGGATGTACCTTGGCTGAGTACTGTTCTGTATACGGAGATAGAGGATATGTTGGGCTTAATCACCGAGGTTCTTCTTAAATACGGAAGGACAGCATGCAGTACCTCCTCCATTATCTTCTCCGGTTTACACGCATCTATCTCTTGCCCTAACCGCATCTAATATCATCACTTCAATACCTTCTTTACTTTAGGCCCCCTTGTCCTCATGGTCAGAACCACAGGACATCTTTCTTCTTCCTCCCAATTTCCTTTCACTGCCCAGGAAACTTGATGCAAGCCAGTAGTGCGGGTGAGGCTCGATCCTATTTTATTGCTATGATGGTACCCTCGATTGATTCTTCGATTAGCATTCCCATGTTTATTTTGTATCCTTTGAAAGACGTACAGGGATAACCTACGCTCTCGGCGTACGAGGAATTAATACGGTAGTACTATTACGAGAACATATAAATAAAACCCAGCATTTGCCGCTCTGAAACTCCCGCTTTTTGATGTCATGGTGGGATTCTTCTTCGTCCACTTCCCACTTTTCCTTCTCCTCTAGTCAACCGGTTTCACTATTTTTCATAATTTGGAGTTTCCAACAATTTCTTGTATTTCGACCCATGCTTGAAATCTCTCGGGTTTAAACACTTCATTTATGTATCGTGAAGGCACCCAAAAACACCTCTCGAAAACAAAATCCTCCTTGCATTCCTAACATGTTTGCATGGGATTCTGCTGTTTAAGTTGAAATCTGGTTTGGCCTTCACAGACCGCATTATACTTCTATACTTGAAAATGGGAAATAATTTGCAGGAAATATCTTTGGATAGTGCATTTCCATCTACCTTGTTCCCACTGATGCTGGCGCTGCAGAAATGAAGTCTTTTCTTCCTCTGTTACTTCTATAATTGCTCATCCTCCTCACATTTGGTTTCCTTTTCGGCATTTACTTCTTCTTGAGTTGAATTGTGCGAGCTTCTTCTTTGCCGACATTATCGTGCGTGATTTCGTCGATCGGTTTGTTGAATTGTTGAAAACCATCTTGGTTCTTGCCATGATTGAGGTTTGCGGTATTGCTAAGCTTTACAGTTTCTGGGGTTTCAGATTCCAAAAGATGGATGCGGAAATGGAAAGGTTGGGTTGAATTACGGTTTCTTTGGAATTTGAAGTGAATAGGCCATTGAGTTTAATGTCATGATAAGCGTATGGGGTATGACATTAAGCCATTGGACCTCCCAAATTAATGATTTTCAATGGTTATTTTTTCTTGTTGGACGCCCAAAATGAGAGGTTTAACCTTCTTTATTTGACTTCACTATTCGAGTCACGACTTGAAATTTTTGGTTGTGACACGGGAGTAATGGTCACGACGGGGAAAATGGTGTTCTTGACAAAAAAATTGTTCTTTCCACTCCTTTATTTTGTTCGTGACCTCGGTTTCATTATTTTGACTTTCTTTTCCACTTTTTTATTTTCACATCCAAGCCAATTCTTGGTTGCAACTTTTGAATTAATGTTTAGAGCCCAAACATAAACACTCAAATTCACGGTAATTTTCAGATTTATTCAATTCCCGATCAAAACAACTTCTGACTCGATTCATCTTCATCATGCCTGAAATTCAGCAGCTTGGCTTTATGCATCACATTCAAAACTTAGCACAACTCAATTCATCTTCATGATGCACAAATTCAACAACTTCCACTATGCATCACATTCAAAACTTAAGCACAAAACAAGATGAAATTCCCCCAAACTTTCAATCATGCTATATCAAAAACCAAACTTTAAAATCAAATCCAAGAAGAATATCTTGCCCCCTTTTGGTCTCTTATCTTTGATTGAAGTTTGATTGCGAGATGCACTCCTTTACCTGATCTTCATTGTCTGTAAAAAGTAAAAAAATTCTTTACCTACTCTTCAATCGATAATGAATAAAAATCAAATTGGCTATTAGAAATTTAAACCACGAGAATTTGTAAACTATAACAGAAAAACAAAAATTTAAAATCAAGTGGTGTGGATCGCCTTCATGGTACGCTCGATTTTTGAACTTTTGTTTGGACTTCTTTGCCATTGTTCTGTTTCTTCAATTTCCTTTGTTCAGAAAGAAGGGTTACTCTTCTAATTGCTTTCTCCCAAGATAATGCTTTAATCTCTGACCATTAACTTTGAACTCCTCATGATTGCTGGTTCTAAGTGTCTTTGGCTGTGTGCTTGATACCCTTTGTGAATAGTCCGCTCATTTGGACTTGACTTTCTGGAAAGAGTCTTAGTCTGGAGTTGAATAACAAGACCTGATCTCTTGCCTTAAATTCCCTCCTCAAGGCCCAGATTGATCATGCCATTTTTTTGTTTTATCTTGTAAATTCTAGCACTATCACTTGAGGCAATTCGCCAGCTCTTGGAATTCATTTAAATGGGTAGCCTCTCTTCCTTAGTAGCTTTAAAATCAAAAATTAAGCAGCATTGGCCCACATAGCCTTATATTCTAGCTCGAGAGGTAGGTGACAAGACTTTTCCAAAGAAACAAGCCAGGGGACATTCCCGATGGGAGTTTTAAAGGCGGGTTAAGCCTTTGAAATTAGTATCAAGCTTCAAGACCAATCTCTTCTGTTGGAACTTACAGTCTTTTCCAGAATTTTCTTTATTTCCCTGTTGGAAATTTCAGCTTGCCATTTATTTGAGGATGATGACGAAGCTCACTTAATGTGTTTGATACCAAATCTGCTCATGAGTTTGTCGAGCACCTTATTTCTGAAATGGCTCCCTCCATCACCTAATTATAGTTAAGATTGTTCATCTGAGAATATTTCTTTGTAAAAATCCCACAAATTTGTATTGGCATCATTCTTTGGACAATTTGCGCCTCTGCCCATTTGATACATAATCCACGAGTTAGGGTATGTATATATTTCCAAATGGCGGAAAGGCCCATAAAATCCATTCCCCATACATCAAAGAATTGCCTCTTGGGGATGCCTTGCGAGGGGCATCTCATGCCTTTTCTTGATATTTCCCATTCTTTGGCATTGATCTTATCTTCACCCTTCATGGAGTCCTTAAAAATAGTAGGCAAGTAAAATCCTGATTGGAGAATTTTGTGGGCTATTTTGTCTCCTGCAAAATGTCCTCCATATGGTGATGCATGACATTCTTGTAAAATCTTGCTTTGCTCACCTTATGGTACACATCTCCTTATAATCAGATGGCTCCTCTTTACTTGATAATGGTCATCCCCGGATGCCATTATAACGTAGTCCTTAGCCTTTCTGTGGTATGTTTGGTCGGGTGGCATAATTCCTGGCCCAAAGTTCCTGTCATAGACATACAGGGGTGATTGGGCGACAGTGAAATAAGCTGCTCATATGGGAAAATTTTTCTGCTATTTCTCTTCTTTAACTTATGCGGTAAGGTTTCTACTCTTGACAGTGATCGGCTATATTTGTCCACTCTGCTTCTTTGTCTTTAATTTACAATGAAATTCATGTAATAATAGTACCCACCTGATCAATCTTGGCTTTGCTTCTTTCTTTGCCATTAGATATTTAATTGCTGCATGATCAGTGTGTATAACAACATGGGACCCTAAAATGTATGGCCTAAAATTTTCACATGCAAATCTTATTCTTAGCATCTCGCACTAGTAGTAGAGTAATTTTCTTATGCTTCATTAAAGGTTTTGCTAGCATAAATTATATGACCTTAGTCCTTTTTCATCTTTACGTCCCAATACAACTCCCACATTACAAAATCATTGGCATCACACATGATTTCAAATTCTCTGTTCCAATCTGGTTTTGCCATGATGGGAGCTTGACTAGTCACAGTTTGATTTCTTCAAATGCGCGAGATTCATCATCCCGAACTTAGTATCTTTCCAGCAATGCATAGTGGTCTAGCAATTTTGAAATCTCACGATAAATCTTCTATAAATCCGGCGTATCTGAAACCTGATTCCTTGGCGTAGTGGGTGGCATTAGATTTCTTATAATCGAAACTTTTTCTTGGTCTACCTCAAGTCCTGCTGCATAAATCATGTGCCCCAAGACAATTCCTTATGTAACCATAAAATGGCATTTTTCCCAATTCAGAGCTAGATTCTTGTCTTTGCACCTTTGAAATCTTGTCCCAGTTATCTGAACCCAACATTCAAAGCGGATCCATACAACATAAAATCCTTCGCAGAAGATCTCCATGGCACTACGCTAGATCCGGAAAATATAGACATCATGCATCTTTGGAAATTACCAGGAGCATTACAAACCAAATGGCATTCTCCTAAAGCAAAAGTACCAAATGGGCATGTAAAAGTGGTTTCTCGATCTTAGTGCAATAGCAATTTGGTTATATCCGGAGTATCCATCAGAAAACAAAAATGAGGTTGTCACCTTGACCTATCCCGGCTGATTCAAACTAAAACTGCAACTAACAGCTGCAATTCACTAGTTCCTGCTCTTATTCCTCTTATAATATTTGTTTTAGGATTTAAAGCGTTAGTCATTGTCATTGTACTAATAAGGCTTGAATGCATAGGTCGTTTCTTGTATACAAATAATGAATGACACAAACAACACAATTCATTTAATCAAATCCATGCATCCAAAACAAATCACTCATTTAACAATCAAAGTCTAATCAAGCATTTCACCAATGTATAAGTTCTGATTACGGAAGCTTGTGGGCTGTATCATTGATAATTAAAACACATCTGAGACATTTCAATGAACCTTTACGAAAAAAAATTCTTTTTTTTTTTTTTTTCAGAATTTGATCTAATTACTCATGCAATCAACATTTTCATACCAATTTAGTAATGTAATGAACAAACTTTATTAAGCAACTAGAATCTCATTTATTCAATAAATTGAAATATCAAATATTCAATATTGCTGTCGATCTCTCTATTTATACAAATACTAATGCAAAAATACGGGCAATTAAGCGTATCAAATCCGAGGAGAAAAAGCCTCATTCAGCTTGATCTAACACCCACATTGTCTTATCTAAAAAACTTCCTCCTAAAGGCCGTAGCTCTTGCTTTATCAGTTCCCCTGATCACATATATGCGAGGGAAGAAAGGGATGAAGCAAGGTCAGAGCAAGACCTCTCACAGGTGGTTGATAAAAGAACTGACCCACTAAGGTGGGCTCATCCTTGCCCCGCCACTCATGCGGGAGTACCTCTTACGGATGTGGGAGACCTGGATTAACCCTTCTTTAATTCCCTTCCCATCATCCATCCTTTATATGATGAGCATCATTTGGAATAATGACCGGAATTGGTTTGTTTTCAGACTCCATTCATTCCATATGCTCTGCATTTTCACCTTTGGAACTCATCTTTTTCCTCATCCTCCTTTTTCTTCATTTTCATTGTTTATTCTATCTATGTTCTCCCATCCTTTTATAGTGACTTGGGTTCTCAGGGAAATGAAGAAGTCTTTAAATCTCTCTTTAATATTCCCAATAAAGAATTCAAGTAAAACTATCAGGATCAAAGCTCACAGTCTATTTCGATAGGAGATTTTTAGAAAATGAGAGCAGCAAGGAAGTTTGAACATTTTCCTTAAGAGGCATTGAATATCTTTGAATTCCTATTTCGAAAATACGCGACCTCAACTGGTTCCTCCAATTCCGGTTGGGTTTCTGGTTCTGCATTCATAACAGTCTCGGTCAAAGGTTCCAGGTGAACCTCCTCTACTCCTTGGCGATGTTCACTCATGAGTTCGTCAATTATTTTGTTTAGGTCCAAAACAGGGATTTGGTTATCTACCATGGGTGAGAATTAGGAATTGGCTCTGGTTCTAGGGTTTTGGTAGTCGAAGAGAGAAAAGAAAGTGGAAAGTTGGGTGAAGATGCAACTAGATTGGAGTTCTGGATGAAATTTGGCTATTCAGTTTCAGCCTTTATAACGAATGGGCTCAAGGTCATCATTGTCTTATGGGATGTCGCGACCTTAATGCCTACGCTACAACACTAATTGCTAACACTTAATGTCCCAATTAAAGTTGTGACGCCCAAATTAGAAGGTTCAAAACCTCAATTTATCGCATTTCAGACAATTCTGATCGTGACCTTCCTAAGTTTTGTCGCAACTTGAGATGTGGTCCTGACTAACAAATTGGTGTCGCGACCTGATATTTCTTATTATTTTGTTTTCCATTCAAAACAAGGTCGTGACCTCTAAAGTATGTCGCGACATGAGAAGTTTTCTGGTCTTCAGGAACAATTCAAATTCATACAAGACTGTATCGAAAAACCCAATTCAAACAAACAATAAAAATCAACCTTCATCCTGTCACGGTTCTTGTAGGAATCAGTTCATTCAACGGTGCACATGAATCCAACACACACCGTTATAGAGAAGGCCTAAAATGTTCACTAATCAACCATGGTTTAAGATAAGAACACTCCCCTCTTGTAAATGTGACTCTCTGGACTTTTGTGGGGCTCTGCATAAACTGATCCTCTCGATACACCTTTCGCTAGTCTAAGTAGACAACCAAAGAGATACAGGTCTGGGCAAAATCATCGCAAACATAGCGGCGAAAATAAAAATTTAAACCATAGAAAGGAAAATTTCAGAAGAACTTGGGACGCCTCCCAAGGCTATGTTTAATGTGGATTGCTTTCGGCGACCGAGATCTCCGGTGTGCTCGGGGACGAGGCTCTTATGACCTCTTCTTGCACGGTATCGATGTGGTCGAAGGGATGGTGCTTATCAGCATGGAACTACGCCTCCCGTGCGGCCCCGATGGTTGGGTGATGGCGTAAATGTTCCTTTCTCGGGATGTGTAATCCTACGCCCCCACCATGTGAAAAGACCTTAGTCCTTTGTGAAGGCAGGACCATCTAGACTTCAATTTTCGGGGAAAAAGTTTTAGGCGGAGTTAAACAAGAAGAACTTGTTGTCCCTTCGAATTCCTTCACATTGATGTGTTTATCGTGCCAGGCTTTTTGTCTTTTCCTTGTAAATACGGGCATTTCATAAGCTTCGTTCCTGAATTCGTCTAGTTCAACATTTATGTGATCGCTTCTCACCGGCCAATTCTTGTCCATGTTCAGGCTGAGGTTGCCCGGTAGGCTTAATGCTCTAATTCCCTTTGGAAGATGGCATGCTTTGCCATAAACAATTCTAAGGGTGACATACCCGGGTGTTTTAAATGTTGTTCGAGGTATGCGAGAGTGCATCTTGATCTTTTTAGACCCGATCCTTCTGGAGCGTGCTTGTCTTCTCAGAATGGACTTAATTTCTCGATTAGATACCTTGCCCACATTTGGTATGGGTGATCTGCAAGAGATGTACGATGGCGTACCCCATACTTTGCAAAACCTTGTCAACCACCTTATTGCAGAAATGAGTACCATTATGCACGTGATCGGTGCTCGGGGGTTCGAATCGTGAGAATATGTGGTTCTTGGCGAGTCATAACCTTGGCATCATTAGTGCGGGTCGGAATCGCTTCAAGCCACTTTGAAGCATAGTCTCTTTTGCCCGATAAGATGCGAGGTTGTTATAAGATGGAAATGGTCCCATGAAATCTATCCCCATGGGTGAGCAACCCACTTCGAATGATTGCATGGGTTCTTCGTCCTTTAGAAATACCCCCATTCGTTGACATTTTGTCACCGTGTGGATACGAGAAATGATCGCATGCATCTTGAATAAAGTCGGCCAATAGAAGCCTGATTGAAGTACCTTGGCTGCTGTTCTCTGGCCACCAAAATGTCCACCACATGGTAGAGAGTGGCAGTGGTTCAATATACTGTTCATTTCATCTTGATTTTACATCTCAGGATACTTTGATCGTATGATGTCTGTAAAGAAATTAGCTCTTCCCAATAGTAGTGTTTCAAATGGGCGAAAAACCGTTTTTTCTGTTGATAGTTAAATTCCGGAGGAACTACCTAGGCCACCAAATAATTCACATAATCTGCAAACCATGGAACTGCCCTCTTGTTTTCAATGGCTAAGAGTTTCTCATGCGTCTCGTTCCTTTGGAACATCATCCTTGCCCACTTCGATCGTGAAGATGGTTTGCCACTAGGTTCTCAGTGCCTTTCTTGTCTTTAATCTCAACGTCGAATTCTTGCAGCAAAAGAACCCACCGGATTAATCGAGGCTTGGCGTCTTTTTTAGTCATCAATTATTTAATGGTAGAATGATCAGTGTGGACTACTACCTTGTTACCAATCAAATAAGACCTGAATTTGTCAAAAGCAAAGACAATAGCCAAAAGTTCTTTCTCGGTAGTGGCATAATTCAACTGAGCATCATTCAGTTACGCTTGCATAGTAGATTACTGGAAAATTTTCTCTACCGTTTACTTTATCTTTGTCCTTAAAATCGCTTGCGTCTGCCACGTAAGTTAAATGGAAGGACCCGATCGAACCCTTCTGATAGGGTTGATACCGACTTATCTTCCAAACACTTGAAAATGCATGCAAACAGAGTGCGAACTCAAATGGGATACCTTGAACCGGAAGATTAGACAACGGTTTTGCAATGCGAGAAGAAGTCTTTAATGGCGCCCATATAGAATCCGGTGGCACAAACTTGAATCCTTTAGATGAGATTGGAGGTAATTTTCAATTCTTGATCTTAAGCTCTGTCTACCTGCTCTCTTCTGCTGAATCCAGTGTCAGTACAATACCCTCTTGTACCATAAAATGGCACTTCTCGATTAGTCTTAAGTTGGTCTCCTCACATCTTGCATCTGCTCCAGCGAGTCCTCCAGAATTTTCCAACGGTTATCAAATGAATTACCCTGATACCGAAAAATCATCCATGAAGATTTCGGTTGTCTTCTCGAGCCATATCGGAGAAAATGGCCGTCATACATCGTTGAAAATTTGGCATTGCGGTCGAGGGCATCACTTTGAATCTGCGAATGTCCATAGGGACATGTGAATGTCGTCTTCTCCTGATCTTCAGGGGCTATAGCGATTTGATTGTAGCGAGAATATCCATCCAAAAAGCGATAATATTCATAGCCGACCTAATCGATCCGGCATCGATCCCAAAGCGACGTAGGAAATGATCGCTTCAGTGGCTTTGTTCGGTTCCAGATAATCAGCCTAAATCCTCCACCCGATGGCATTCGAGAAAGGCGTGTATGTTATTCTCAGTTCTTATGACAGTTGTTCGTCCCTTCTTAGGTACTACGCGAGCTGGACTTACCGCACTATACGAAATAGGATAATTACTGATATCGACCATTTCAATACTTCCTTTCGAATGACTTCTTTCATCGTTGGATTCGACCTCCTCTGCGCTTCACTTGAAGGTTTATGCCCATCTTCTAGCAAAAATACGATGCATGCACATGGAAGCGAATCCCTTTTCATCGGTGAAGACACCCAGCGCATTTTTATGGTCTCTAAGGACCCTCAATAACCTTCTCCTCCTCTAGTTGATTCGGTCAGGGTGTGAGATGATCTTTAGTGAGTAGATGCTTCTCTAGATAGTATACTTCAAATGGCTAGGTAGAGGTTTGCTCCCATCTTGGGTGGTTGTTCAGCGGAGTAACACTTAGGTGTTTTAGCTCCTTCACCCCAGAGATTCGATGTTCCTCCTATTGGGTCAAGATCCATCCATTTTACATATTCCTACGCCTCTTCGCTCATGTTCTCGGAATCATTCTCTTAGGCTAGCCTCCAAGGTCGGTGAGACCACTTTGGCTGAACATATAGCCTCCAGCATTTCTGCCGTGAAGCACGTATCACTACTCTTGGGATGTCTCAGCTTTAAACACGTTGAACTTAACCGTCTTCACGTACTCTCAATTTGAGTTCTCCCCTACGAACATCAATCATTGCCCTACCGGTTGCTAGAAACGGTCTACCCAAAATTATGGGTATTTCTTTATCTTCTTCCATATCTAATACAATGAAATTATTTGGGAAGATAAACATCAGCACTTTACTAAGACCTCTTCTAATACCCCTCTCGGATTATTCAAAGATGCAGTCGGCAGGCGAAGTGTATTTATGTAGTTGGAATGGGCCTCACTAATCAAGCAGTTTAAAAATGGATAAGGGCATAGAATTAATCTTTGGCACGAATAACAAAGAAACTCTCTCGAATAGCATTTTCAATGGTGCATGGAATAGTGGCGCACGGGTCTTTAAGCTTTTCTTTGCGACTTCCTCACAGTATGGCACTACATTCCTCGATTAAGTTAACTTGTTTGAGAAATCAGCGATCTTATGCCGAGACGAATGTCTTTCATAATTTCATAATTGAACATCTACGCTCCGGAGGCATCGGCAAATGGGATATTGATGTGTAAATTTTAAACACTTCCATGAATTTGGTAAGCGCTTATCCGACTTATGCTTCTTTGGCGTTGTGGATAACAGGTGGTGTTTGCGGGAGTTGTCTGGTTTTAGCGGTAGTGTTTCTACTTATTTGTTTCTCTGATGTTCCTTCTCCGCATGATCATTTGGACTGGGCTGGATGCCCTTCTCAGCCTCTACCTCCTCGACAACTAGGGGTTGTGCCTGTGTTTCCAATTCCTTACCACTTCTCAGCATGACTGCTTTAACGTGTTCATTCCCATCTCTTCTTGGGTTGACTTACGGGTAGCGTAGAACGGTTGCCTTTACGTCGATAGATTAGCCATTTGGCCATCTGTGCCTCTAAGTTTATGTGTATTGATTGTTGATTGGTGGCATGTTGTTTATATTCGCTATGGTCTCATTCATGGCAGTGTGGTCGGCTTATTTGGCGAGAAGCTTGTTCTAAATCCACACTTTTTCTGGAGGTGGTTCAGCAGCTCGATTTGATGGCATATTGCCACTGATTGTTCCTCATCCATACCCTTGATTGTTTTAAGCGTTCCTAGTCGGTGTCGCCACCTTGGCTTTGATTTTGGTCGATAATTATTTCCCCATTGTCCTTCTTCTTTGTGGTTGGATTCACGATTGAACCTCGACACCTCTTTTGTAATACGCTCTTGTTGGTTTTCACGACTAGCGATACGTCTTGTGTCTTTGTCCTCCACGAATTCACCACAACTCCGTGGGTTAGTGCGTATGGCATTTGTCGTACTGTTTGTCTAGTTCTTCCTTAGTAAGTTGTGCTGACATGATTAACCCAGTTATTGAACCTCATTATCGTGCCACCCACGTGACTTTCACTAATTGATCTTCTCCTAGGCCATTGATTGTGTTGGTCGCATCTTCCCGAAATTTCATAAGCGATCGTGGTTTTCTTCATTAGTGCTCCTCGGTAGAGCATCAATCATTGTTCTCGTTGCGTTCCTCGAGACCATTATAGAAATTATAGACTTTGATTCATTGCCCACGGTAGGTGATTCGAATCAACAAATTTGTAGTCCTAAGTTCCTCCCTGCTGCTTAGTAGTCAAGCTACTGCAGTATAGCGGTCTAGGGTCGAACACGGGGATGGGTTTTCATCCTATGAATGACTCGCATCGGTGTTGAAAATGGTGAGGCTTTTAATTTGGATTTTTGGATTTTGTTTAAAACAGTGTGAGTTGTTTGACTGAAGATTAATTGTAAAAACTGAAAGTGAAGTGAGAAAAGGTAACTTTGAAGGTTTAGGTCACTAGCTTGACAACATGGGGGTAACAGTGTCCTCGGGTTTATCCTCGCATTATGACAGACAGCATAGTCAAGCCATAACCGGATCTTTGTTCAGCCCAGAAAACCTAACCCTAGAATCACTCCCTATTTGAGTCAACACAGGTAATATGCATACGCCAGCTCCTTCGAGTTTGAAACCTAGCATTCAACTTCATTTCGGTGGCTCGTAAAGGCCATCCTAACTCTTGATTTACATCTGGCAATAAGTATGCACTTGTATCTAGCGTAGTAAGTATTGGCCAAAGCAATGACATTAAATGATATTCAACCCTAATTTGAGAAGATTGGAACCATAAATACAGTACCTGTAGCATTTAACACATGAGGACAACCTGACTACCCCCTGACCAAGCTGGCTCCTTCCTCTGAAGTTATGAGGCAGCGAGCATCTCTTGAGTTGTCATCCTTAAGAGGTTGTTTGGTAGCCTAGAAAATGAGAGAAAGAGGAGAGAGAAGAAAACAAACCCTAAATGAAGTTGTGGGAGATATTTACATAAATGAAAATGTGCCAAAGATTTCTTAAGTTACAAATGGAGGGGCTTATAGGCCACCTTGATGTATGAAAATACAAGAAAGAAGCCTAACATTTTGGCTAATACAGGAATGAGGAGGGTAATACCGCAGAAATGAAGTCAGTTGGCATTAATTACTGGGATGATAAGGCGGAGGTTTCGCTATGCGAACAATTTAGGCTAGGTAGCGAAAATTTCGTAGCTAAACGAAAGAAATTTTAAGCTAGAATCAAGCTAAATTGCCGCCGGGGCCTCAAGCGGGGCGGGAGAATTTCAGCCCATCCCGCGCCGGTTTGGCTGGCTAGCGGGAAATTTCGTACAGCTAGCGAAATTTTTTGAGATAGCGAAAATGTATGAACTAGCTGGGCACGGTGATTAGAGGATTTGAAAAAGCCTAGCATTCTCAATTTAGCTAGTTCAAAGAATTACCGCTATGATTCTTAATTACCGCAATCCCAGCGAAATTTTCGCAGTATAAGCGAAATTTCTGGAGTTTACTAAATTCTTGCTTGTTGCACCTTGCATCTTCCACGCATCTATTTTCATCACTTTGCCTTCATTCCTTCATTGGAAATTTGATATGTTTGATGGCTGATAAATGGAGTTCAATCTTCATAGTTCAGCATATATCGATATTGAACTCTCAAGTATCGAAAACCTACAAAACAATGAAAATAACCTCTAGACGGCATAAGTGATACTAAGAAGACCTGAACACTTTAATTGGCATTATTGACATGATTAGTGCACAAAAAGCACTCAAAACCTATCTGATATAGGGCTCAAAATGGCACTTTTTGGGTACTAATCACACCCCAACCCGAGCGTTGCTGGTCACTTAACCCAATGCAAAAACAAAAGGAGATGCACGCCCAGCAATTTTCAAGTTTATGATTCAAAAGGTGTATATACAAATAAACACTACCTTTAAAATGAAAAATTGACACGAGTTTAGCTTAGTCATGAGAGAACATAAACCATACAAGAACAATTTGGGAGCCCGACAACCCGGATCCATGAATCTCAACCTGAATTTCACCAAAGTCCTATTGATTCTAAATATAACCAGATCGAGCCAATAAATTGGAAAATTGTCCCCTCCCCCCAACCTAGCACTGACATGGCCTTAAGTTGTTGAACAACCTGAATGGGATAGTTACTCTTTTTCTTTCATTATTTAACTACATTGTAGGGTGTAATGCTGAAATCCGACTTCACCAAAGTCCGTGTAGCAGGTCCACCCGATGACTCCCAACCAATTAAGGTTTGGAGCATCAAGCCAAAGGATCGCGACCACAAACTCCTACGAGGCTTCACCCAGGACTCAGAATGACCCGAAAATCAAGCACCTCTGATTAAACTCTGCCTATCTACCCCATTCTGTGAACACTGTCGATGACTCCCAACCATTAAGGCATAGGGCATCGGGCTTCCAAGGCTTTCGCCATATACCCCTCGGACAGTGTTTGGGTTTCAAGACAAAAGTGTCCACTGACTTTGTTTTCTTTTCTTCTTTCTTTTCTTTTTCTTTTTACTTTTTTTCTTTTCTTTTTATTTGGAAGACTACATTGGTCTTGAATGTGGGTAACAGGCTATCCTGGAGTTTGCCCGACATGCCTAAGGCCGGCTATGCAAAGTGAAGGAAGTATACAAATTCGACCTCTGAAACAATCTGGTGTGCAGTGTGTAGATTAGCTTAAGGAGAAATGTTCAAGTTGAGCATGGAACTTCAGTGACCAAAATTATTTCAAACATGGAATTGGTTCTAACATGAAGGTAACTTGCAAGGTTTGATTTTTTCAATTAAAGGCAATTTAATTGTCAATTAAAGCAATTCAATTGCCGATTAAAGCAATTCAATTGTTCAATTAGGCTTAATTCAATTGTTCAATTGAAGAACAAAAACTTGATTACACCACGGTGAAGAGCCTGAAACATGATATGCAAAAGTTTGTATATATATACGGAATAGCTTTTGATATAGCAAAAATAGCTAGTACATGAATCTGAAGCTAAACATACAAAGTATCACCGCCTACTATATGGCTAACACATAAATCTAATCAAAATTAGTAGGCGGGTTGATAAAGTGGTAACTATCTGAAACATAAAGAAACCTAACCACCTCAACTGGCATGGTGGTGGTGGATGTAACCCTGCTGCTGTTTGCGACTGACACATCGAAGAACGCTCTTGTGGTGGGCTCCTCTCTCTGATCTGAAACACGAGGAAGACCTAGGTGAGTCATAATGCTGCGGCATGGAGTGACAACGAGCCAACCTACGATCTGTCTTTGCACAAGGTAAGTTGTCGATGAGTATATAGCATCCATCATACCTTCTGTATCTCTCTCGAGCTGGGCGTATTGAACATACTCGAATTGAATCTTTGTGCGAGTAAGATAGACGAATTAGTATCAGGCTGCGACGCCGGATGTAGAATGTGGAGGAGGAGACGGAGGGGACATATGCGGAGCCGGACTTCTCTCTACCTCAGGCTCAAGGGCATGCATATCATCTACGTCATCATATTTTGATCAAATTTTTCCTCCTGCCTCACAGTCCTGGCGCTGGGGAGGAGAAAGATACGGGCATGACCATCACTCGCTCCAATGACAGGACTAGAGGGCATCGGATCCTCCTCTCTATCCGGGGCTCCTCCGGAAAACCTAAATGCTCAAGGACCTGGCATAGTAGTCGGCATCGATGACGGAAGACTCTGCGCGGAGCAGACCCTTCCGATGGACCTTTTCTTGAAATGCATCAAAGGAGGTCATCACCCATTTCAGAGGGACTAAACCGTTATCCCTCACGAGATCCGGTCAAACCTCACAGGATGGCCCCCTCCGTGTACATAATGTTGCGTGAGAATAATTTGGTCTGAATAGATCGTCAATCAGCTGACATACGAGGCGGGGCGCCTCGGAAGAAACAACGCGGCCCCAGTGATGTCTCTCTCGGGCCGATATGCGAACCATCTCCGGCCCGAGGTGGGTGGGCCCCGAGCTTTCGATAACCCTGAATTGGCCGGCGGTATCACGGGCCTAAAAACCTGCTGAAATATCTGTGGCTCTAAAGTACTCTGAGCGATCGTCATGGGTGAAGCTAGACTCGAGCGGACGGTCTCCCACAGGAGGTCATCGAGTGAAAGAACTGCAGAACAACCCGGGGATAATAAAACTGCCTTGGGGTCATGAAGGCGGCCCGAGGAATAGTTTCGATCAGCCTCATGAATCCACGAACACGGGATCGGCCGCCCGATCTTAGGGACATCGTAGTAAGACTCACGATGGGAGTCCTGGTATAGTGCGACATTCCGAATCGGGTGCGGAATAGGCTCTTGGTCTCCTACGATCCTGGAGCGGCGACAAGCGACGATGATATCGTCTCCGTACGGAGTATGTGGCTGGCGATGGCTGAGGCCTGGATGAGGATGACTCACCCGGGCCTGATGTGCGGGCTCGCTTGGAGGGCCGGGCCCTCCTAGCTCTCCGCTGAGGTACAGGTGACGGGGCCCGGGGTCCCATCCGAGTCGATGTCGTCACGAGATCCACCAGGCTCCTCGGAAGCGCCTCGGGACGAGGAGTTAGTGCGGGGCGGGGCCGGGAGTTTGGGCCAGGGCTTAGCTCCTCCTCGCTCAGTGTACTTCATCGACCGGTGGCCGAGAAGCGGGACCCACCTGAATTACCTTCCTGCGTAATCAGGTAAGGCCGGCTGGAATAGGAGCTCCCGCCCGATGAAAATGAAACCGAGTGCACTTTGCAAAGCTGATGCGGGAGGGCTCAGCGGGACCGGGAGACGCGGATGCGTCGCCTTGAAGAAGCGGCGGCACCTTTGGTGGCTCGAGGGGCGTATCACGTGCTCGGTACACGAGCCATTTGTGATGGCTGAGTAGTGACGGCTTCGAGCACGAAGCGGCGACTCAGGCTGCGAAAACCCGGGGCTGTGGCGCCGCAGCCGGGAACCTTTCGGTCGAAATTTCGGCGTGGGTATTTGCTATGCGCGAGCAAGGCAAAGCGAGCAAGGCGGGGCGCTATCTTGGCGGTGGAGAGGCGCCAGCCGGTGTGGCGGCAGGTGTGCGGTGAGCGGACGGCCCGAAGCCGAAGCGTGATGACTGAGGCTCAATCGTGGTCTGTGAAGTCGCGTCTTCAGTCAATGAGAGGGCGGATGGTGCGAGGTGACTCCCAGCTCAGCGTGACAGCCCAGGAAGCTCGGGGGGCACGAAGAGGTAGGAGGAAAATGAAAGGTGTGAAAGCGAAAGCCCCTTCCCTCATCTTATAGGTCTCAGCTGACGGCCAGAGAGGGTCTTTCCTTCAAATTTTACTATTATAGCGAATTTGAGCTCTTTTGCATCATCATAAAATCAAATTTTAGTATTTGATTCTACAATGATAGATAAATTATTATAATAAAAATTAATATATGATACTATAATTAAAAAAATTTAATATAAGATTACTCATTTTAATTACAAAGTTACTAAATATAGAAAGCGCTAAGTTAAGAAACTTTCACAAAAATAATAAAGTATTAAAATTGACTAAATTCACAAAACAAAAATAAAAATTGTTGAGCTGCAATTTGGTTTGTGAGAACGCAAATCAGCTCCAATTTATAAATTGCTGATGAGGTCAAGGAGAATGATCTCCTGCCCAGAAAACGTGCTTTGAGCTAACTCCATGGTGTTGGACTTCCCATTGGTGACGTGGTCCTCACTGATGGATTCTGAATTGATCAATTGCCTTACAGTGGGTGTTGATGGCAATACCAAAACCTCTTCTTCACCTTGACTGACTATTCCTTGCAATTCCTGGACACTTAGCTTTCATATTAACCAATTGAACTAACTGCATCAGTCAATTGCTTTTCATCTTAGCGACACGTGTTTGTTGTTCGAATGGAATATGTTCGACTCAGTCATGTGCCAAATGTAAGTTGCATGACTCCATTTGACGAATTGATAATAACGTGGCAGGTGGCTAGAAATGGTCTTCCTAGGATAATTGGCACATGATTGGGTTCATTTGCAATTAGCTCAGTGTCGAGCACTACAAAATCTACTGGGTAGTAGAATTTGTCTATTTTCACTAAGACATCCTCAACTATCCCCTTAGGGATCTTCAACGTCATCGGCGAGGATAGTGTAATGTTGGTAGGTTTAAGTTCACCCCGAGCCCTAACGCTTATAGAGTATGTGGTGGGTTCTGCTTGACTCTAAGGTCGAGTGGGATTTGTCTATACAAGTCCCACCCGATATTTACCGAAATTGTGGGAGATCACTGGATCCTTGTATTTTAGTGAGAGTTCTTACTTTGGACATGCTTGACTTCAGGTTGAAATCTTTCTTCTCGATACCTAATCCCTTCTTGATTGTGCAAAGATCTTTCAAAAATTTTGCATAGTAGGGACTTGTTTGATTATGTCAAAAAATTATGTTGACTTTTACCTTAAGACTTCTAGGATGCACACTGTGAGATGTGCTGCCTCTAAGTGCTTGTGGAAATGGAGGTGGCATGCTATGTTTCATTGAGTCCTCTTTCAGAAAAATGTGTTCTGGCTCCATTTCTACTTCTTTCCTGGTTTCCCCAACAGGTTTTGGCATTGGTTGATCAACCTCTTTTCCACTCCTCAGGGTGATTATAGCCTTAACTTCATCCATTCCTAAATTGTTAGATAAACCTATCTCATGGACTCCTTTTGGATTTGGCAATGTTTGGGAAGGGAACCTTCCTCTCTCCTGTACCTCCAGAATTTTGTTGATCTTTGTGATTGAATCTTTTAAGTTGTCTATTTTACGATTAAGGTGCTCTCAAGCCCATCTATTCTCTTGTTCGGTGTTGCTCTACCTTAGTATCAATCCTTTGTGCAGTGCACGTTGATCCACTTTTGTTCTTTGAGATACCCACCACCTTACTCAGAAATTTAAATGGCATTCACGAGATGAGGATGGAAGTGGTTTTGGTTGAAAGTGGAACAAGCGTGGTTTGTGGCATTTGGGGGTATAAAGTGGGGTTAGGTATCCATGAGAGGTTGGAGTGATTCCTCCAATTGGAATTGTAGGTATTACCATATTGGAGTATTAGGTTGTGGTGGCAGCGTGACTGCAAACATTTGCCCTCGACATCAAATCCTTCATTGATGGAGCACACGTATCATGTTCTCTTTGGATTACCTGGGTTGGGCGGGTGAATGGGTTGGTGCGCTTTCGGTGTTTCGGGTCCTTTGCATGCACTTCATAGACCTTTTTTCATTAAGCTCCTCCCACCTTCTAGCTAAGGTTGGGGTGCAGCTTTTCGTTTCTATATCCTGTGATTACGCCATCCCATCCTAGGGTTGGCTAAGGCATTTTCTTTCCATTTCTCTCGGGTTTAGTTCATCCCAACCCTTAGAAGTTTCTCAGCCACATAGTTCAAAATCATGGCTTCATCAGGATGCTTACTCAGAAAATCCTCCCCACATAGTTTCCAAAAAAGGCGTTTCATAGCGGGAGACGCTACCACCATAGAAGTGGTTCTGACATCCATGTATCGAAACCATGATGTGGACAAGAACTAATGGTCTCCATAAATCTATCCCAGCACTGGTAAAACCTCTCACCATCTTGAGCTGCAAAGGTGTAAATTTGTCTCTTCAAATTATTGGTCCCTTATGAGCAAAAAATTTTTAAAGCTACGCTGCGCTCAGCCAATTTCTTATGGTTACAGGCACCTCAGTGAGTTAAGCCAAATCTTGGCCTTGTCGCTGGTCAGTAAATGCTTTTAGCTTTAGCAAATCCATGTCAATCATACCTTCCTTAAGGTTGTACCTCCTCAAAATCCCTTATGTGTGTGTATGGATTTTCTGTTTTCCATACCATGATATGTTCAGGAGTAGAAGTGCTAAATAAGGCCTATTCAGCTAATCTTATTGAGAGGTATGATGCGAGAAGAACCTTAACTCTAGGAGGGTGGATGTGGTCCTCCTTCGATCCTATAGAACATTTGGATTCATTGGGGTACCTGGTGACTCTGCTGTTCCTCAGGTAGGGGATCCATTTGGTCTGATAGCTGATTTCAACACCTTGTTCAATTGGTGCTCGATTCTTTCTGATCTACGATGTCTCTCTTTCGATGGTGCATAAACTTGTTACCTATTTGAGACACCACGAAATAACAAACAAACTTGCAAAAAAGTTATTGTTAGCTAAAAATAAACTATTTGTAAAAAAAAAAAACAAAACGATCTGGATTCTTGCCGTGATGAACACTTGCGGGTTACAACAGCGGGATTCAAAAGGGTTAAAGGTCACCTTCATGTGGTCACTAGTACTTCAACTTATCAAACGTGGTTTGGCACCATCCCAAACAGCGGCGCCATTTGATTGTCTGCGGTGGGGTGATTCGGAATCATGAAATTTGAGTCCTAAGTTCCTCCCTCTTTGCTAGTAGTCAAGCTCTTCTTGTTTCATGATCTGGTCGAACACGGGGATGGAGTTTCATCCACATGAATGACTCGCCGGTGTTGAAAATGGTGGGGCTTTTAATTTGGATTTTTGGTTTTGTTTAAAAGCGATTAATGAGTTGTTTGGTAGAGATTAATTGTAAAGCGAAAGTGAAGTAGAAGCTTTTTACCCCAGGGTTTAGGTCACTAGCTTGACAACATGGGGTAAAAGTGTCCTCAGGGTTTTATCCTGCATTATGACAAGCAACCTATAGTCCAAGCCATAGCAGGATCTTTGTTTAACTAGAAAGCCTAACCTAGAATCACTCCTATTTGAGTCTTGGGTAATATGCATCTGTAGCTCCTTTTAGTTTTGAAACCCTAACATTCGAGCTTCATTCAGTGGCTCGTAAAGGCCGTCTAAAACAATGATTACATAGTATGCGTATACATGTAATGCTAAAAGCAATACGTGATATTGGCCAAAGCAATGACATTAAATGATATTCAACCCTAATTTGAAGATTGGAACCATAATACGATCACCTTGGCATTTAACCACATGAGGACAACCTGCAGCTACCCCACAGTAAGCTAGCTATAGCCTCTTTCAAAGTTATGAAACCTTTAGCATTTCATGAGTTATCATCCTCCAAGAGGGTTGTTTGGTAGCCTAGAAAATGAAGAAAGAGGAGAGAGAAGAAAACAAACCTAAATGAAGTTGGGAGATATTTACATAAAATGAAAATGTGCCAAAAGATTTCTTAGGGTTACAAAATGGAGGGCTTATATAGGCCACCAATGTATGAAAATAAGAAAGCCCTAACTGTTTGGCTAATACAAGGGACAAGGTAATACACCAAAATGAAGTCAGAGTTGGCATAATTACACAAAAAGATGATAAGGCGGGAGGTTTTCGCTATGAGAACAATTTCGCTGATGCTTGAAAATTTAAGCTAGGTAACGAAATTACCTGAAGATAATAATCGAGAGAAATTTCGCTATACAACTACCAATTTCGCTAACTCTTGAAATTCGCTAATAGCATGAAATTTTTTAGAATAACGAAAATGTATAATTAAGCTAGGCTGCAGTGATTAATGAAATTTCTCAATTCATGGGATTACTGGTGCAATATGATTCTTGAAATTTTCGCTATGATTGTTTAAATTTTAGCGATCAGTATTTGGCAATCATAAGCGAAATTTCCTGGGTTTGCAAATTCTTCACTGTTGCACACTGCATCTTCCACTGCATCTATTTTCATCACTTTGCCTTCATTCCTTCATTGAAATTTGATATGTTTGATGGGCGTAAATCAGGTTCAATCTTCGCAGATTCATGCATATGATATTGAACTCCAGGTATCAAAACCTGCAAGCAACCAAAAATAACCTCCCTATAACGGCATAAGTGATACTGAAGAAGACCTGGAACACTTTGGTGGCATTGTGACCGCAGTTGAATTTTCAGCCTCAAACCCTCACCACTCCCGATATAGGGCTCAAAATATCTGCTTTTGAGTCTGTGGGACTTTGCATCCATCACAGTCGATGCGTAGGCGACTTCCTTAATAGTTAGTGAAATGCATCCCATGCCTTTGCCAGAGTTCTCCCCACTCTAGTTGCCCAAAGTATTGATCTCTTGCACAAGTTGGGCAATTTTAAGTGGGAAGAATTTAGTCGAGTGCGCCTAAATCGTTCCGTGAGGTAATGGAATCGGTGGGTGACTTGTTGCTTGATGCTTAGCTCTATCTCTAGTGAGAGTGAAAGCCGATCTCAGCTTCAGTGCCTCCTCGAGTAACCCATTGTACTTGATGCCGTGCCGCACGCTGAAAGTTGGTCGGATGCATATTTAGTTCTCATAGAGCAGCAGTGAAGCAGATGTTCACGGAAGCATCTGTAGAGTGCCAGGACTTCAACTCGAGTTGTTGCACGAATCGGTGGCAGCTACTTATGGTTAATGCGAACAACGATGGCGGTAATGCGAAAACTCTTTAACAGCATGAATGGATCATCGGTTGTATCAGCAGCTAGGTGCTTGATTCCTTGGTGATTGCCATTCGGCCTCTCACGGGGCTCGTTTGCTCAATGCTAAAGATCTTTGCTCCTTCATTGTTCTCCATGTTTGCTAAATTTATTGTTAGTTCTCTGTTTCTCTGACGTGCTGTGTAAAGTTCTTTGGCTCGAGGATCAAGCGGATGTTGGTCCAACTGATCTGCGATAAGGGTGCATGTATGCCTCTTGAAATCAAACTCGATCACACACGAACAACAGATGCCAATTACCGGCCACTTGTAATACTAAATAAAAACAAAAATTCACAGAAGTAATGTCTGTTGGCTGTTCTCTATCACTCAAAGCTATCATGCATGGCCTTAAAACTTGACGGGCAGCGTGGTGTGTAAAAATGTATGCCTTTGTGTGCGCAAGTCCATACGCCCAAATATTTAGTGTACCAGTAGTGCGATATCGATCCACGGGGATAGTGTGTGTAAACTCACAGGAGA
The DNA here is from genome assembly GCA_016808115.1 of Tetrastigma voinierianum. Lineage (NCBI taxonomy): Eukaryota > Viridiplantae > Streptophyta > Magnoliopsida > Vitales > Vitaceae > Tetrastigma > Tetrastigma voinierianum. Next base: position 253,770 of record JAEQBH010004839.1, on the reverse strand, counting down.
TTTGCTTTTCAAATATTATCGGATTTATACGTAAATGTGAAGAAGATGCTAATTACTAAAAATAAAATAAACAGCGTGCGAATGAATTAATATGTAATGGAGACTAGGGTTGTGTCTCCCCATACCTTGATAGTTATTTCTTAAGATGATATTATTAGGTTTATTTGCTATGATTTATTCAGTGTAAGGGTAGTCTTGCTACGAGATACCCTCTCTCGAGGTGTATTAGCACTATCTCGCTAGTAGAGTTGGTGTATCTCTACTAGCTACGGTACTCGAAGAAATGTGGCAAATGTTCTAACCTTAATTGCCACCTTCGGGATCAGGAATATCTCCCTGCGAATTCGACCAAAAGTGCGCTCTACTCATATCCCTAGGTATCCTCATCTCTCCAAATCTCGGATCTCTAGTATGATCATGCTAATATTTAGCCGCGTCACCATATGAGTGATCCACGAGATGTAAACGAGGATGATAATGAATCATAAATAATGAATAATATAAATTAATAAACTTTAATCCCATTCAAGCGTGTGAGGGTTCAGCAGACCTGAATATAGATCTAGGGAACATCGCAGATATGAAAATACCAAGATGTGATATAAAACATCGATTCACATTATCCAAAACCAAGAAAAATACAAATCACGGGCTCTTCTTCAAGATCTATGTCACTCACATATAAGGTTGCGCCTTTGGATTCGTCTGATTCAGTTCCGATCCCCCTCGAATTCCGTTCCCATTTGCCTTTTAATGATTGAGAGGAGAAACTCGCGCTGACGTCGCGACGTTGCAACGTCGCGACGTTGGGACGTCGCGACGTTGGAGCGTCGCGACGTTGCTGCTTGTTGACTTCTTTATATGTTGACTCAACGTCGCGACGTTGGGACGTCACGACGTTCCAGCCATCCTTATGCACTGCCTCCTGCTGCTCCAAAATTGCTTCCAAAAGCTGTCCTCTTTGCACCAATTGCACCTGCATACACAATCACTAAATGGTATCCGAGACAAAACTACATTATTTAAATATAAAATAAACTCGAAAACGTAAGAATGACGCGGGTATAATCTGAGTGTTTTAGGCATTCATCAATCACATCCAAGAGCTTGAGTAGAGCGAAAGGCCCGGTTCATGGCCTGTTGTATTTTGTAATATTCTGGATAGAATATCTAGTTTTGTACATGTAAATGAGAAGTTTTGTAGTAAAAACTTGTTTAGTGTCAATAGAGTTTCCAGTTTTACTGCTTGTAGAAGTTGTATAAAGGCAATAGTAGTGCATGAAATGCATTGGAAGAGAGTTGGAAGTCACGAGGAAATGCAAAAAAGAAGTGAGCTCTTTGCCCATTTTAGGTTTCTATCATGACAAATTATGATTCCTTGTCGCGACACTTAATGGAAACTATGTCGCGGCAGTCTTTGCTCTCGGGACGGAGTGTTGGGCGGCAAGCGACATGCCTGGCGGCCTGACGAGCAACGATCGCGCCTGACGGGGGCTGAAGCATGACAACGCGCCCAAAGGTGCATGCATTGTCGGGGCCCGTGCGGCCAGCGGCGAGTTCAGGTCAGGGGTTGAAAGTTTCTTGTCGCGACATAGTTTGGCCATGCTTGGATTTTCCTGTCGCGACAGGGGATTTTTAGGTCGCGATAGAGTTGGCCAAGGCAAGGGGAAGGTATGTCGCGACAGAGCCAGTTTATGTCGTGACAAAGCCAATTTATGTTACGACAGAGAATTTTCGAGTCGCAGGCGCCTGACGAAAGTTACATCGCCCATAATGATCAAGCATGTTAAGGCCGATCGCGTGCGACCCTTGGCGCATGACAAAAGCAACGACGAAGAATTCTCTGTCGCGACATACTTCAATTCGATGGCCGAAAAGAAAAATGACCCCCGAGATTTAAGGCATCACAGGTTCCCAAAGATACAACATGAAATTCAATTGTATTTTAGGAAAACTCCCCTTAAAGTATGCTTTCAACCCCATGTTAACTTCCCAAAAAACCTTCATGCATTAAATGATGTAGGGCGCACATCCTACTATCTTCTATCTCCCTTTCTCTCCTCTCATCTCTACCTCTTTCTCCTCTCTCCTCCCTACCTCACCACCCTCACCCCAATCCACCCAACTACAAAACTCCTCTCACAACCAAACCACAATCCACCCAAATCACCTTCATCCTGACAAACCCCATTTCCCATAAAATTTTAAGCTTTTAATTCTTAATTTTCTTATTAAATTTAATTCATGTGAGCAAATGCTTTTTTTTTAAGTTTATGTTCATTTAAATTAGGTTTAAAAAAACTTATTTTCATCAAAATTTGTATTAAATTTTTTAATCAAAAATTTGTATTGACTTAATATGTGGCCTTAAAACCAGGAATACGTTGACCAGCGTCAGCGAATGGAAAACTTCGTGGATATCCGGGTGCCCTCGTGTTCATCATTTATGTCGTTTACCTGAGAATTTGCACTAAATGGCCCCTCCGAATCAATTTATCTATTTTCATTCAAAACATGCAAGATTATAATTAAAAACAACCTATAAAGTTTAATTATAATTAAAATGAATGGAAAAACTAGTTTGCTCATAAGGTTTACAAAAAGATTTTTACAAGCCACAATCCGTCTTTATTCAAAATTATGACCTCGTACGAGAGACGTCCACCGGTGTACTTCCTGCACCTGAAATATTTTCCCATATAGGGTAAGTCACGCCCAATAGAGAAAATTCCTATAGAGGCTACTTCACACCTAAGTGCATAGACAATGTTCACACAACATTTCGCATCAACATTCCAATGAAGAATATGCTAATTCTAAATGGAATCATACATGCCATGCTATGAAATGAGATGACACTCACCCATGTATCATGTGCGAGATCTTTCTGGAAGCTCATTATACTCGTGTCGCCACCCGTCCCATTATACTTTCGGTCCTTACCCGACTTCTACCACACATTGCAATGCCAATGTGTGATAAAATCCATCATTTGCGAATTACATCCAAGAATCATTTTACAAAACAAATTTTTTAAACCAAAAGCTTTTTGGATGTTACACCTCAATAATCATTTATGTATTCAAAACCATGTGTCTTTTTGTGGGCAGCGAATTTTCGCGGTCCCACCGCAAGTTTCGCATGCCTTGGACTTTGTCCAACAGTACCGAGTCCACTAATCAATCACCAAACACAATGTTGATTCATATCATGCATTCACACCCATGTCATGCGATGTTCCCGTGCATAAATGCAATGTGATGCACCATTGCATGTCTATACCATGTCACATATATGATGAATGCTATATGGACAGTTTAATTCATGCATACACCATGCATCGTGGACAATTATAACTTTTATATAATTTCAAACATTATTCATTCAATGTCAATACAATAACACAAATGTATTAACAGTCAATATAATAACACATATATTCACATTTATACAGCATAATAGCATCATCAGCCTGCGAGGCTGCATAAACAGTCACAAGGGACCCACAAACGGGCCCTTACACCTAGCCTAAACAGGCCATAACACAGGTCTCAGCCATGACTCTAACTGACCATAAAATCAATCGAATCACAATTCACACAAGCCCGTAGGCCTCAAACAAACATAGTTAGGCCACAAAACCCCGACCATGGAATGGTCTCCATCCGATCCCAAAGTCGATGCAATCAGCACGAAAACCAATCCTAAAATGCGGACACAAATTGAAAGCGACCTAAGCTATGATAGTCATTAAATGGACCATAGCGTGTCTTTGTAGAATACAATTCGGGTGATTCAAAAGCCTAATATCAATTTCACATATGCATCTACAATTTCTATGAAGAACCCGAGTCCAAATTCCCTTTGTTTCCCAATCGAAAATCGGTGCTAAAATCCGGCCAGTATGCAAGATCAAAATAGGGCAACATTCCATGTTCAAATTACTTCAAACGGCCCCTTGGGGTGCCGCAAACCGTTACCGCGGCCCTTAGGTGGAAAATAAACCAAAGTAGAAAGAATCTCACCTCTTGGAGTGCGATGAAGCGAGATTTCCCAAATTTCGCTGTTGGATCTTGGTGAACCTCCTCAATTTTGATACCCACGTGTAGCCCTGCGTCGCGTGAAGCGGACTTTGCTAGCGATGCGGCGAGTCGGCCAGACCGGAATGGTAGAGATCAAATGAAGAAGCTCACCGACTTTCCTCTTTCTTCTTTTCTTTCTTTTTCCTTTCCCTTTCTCTTTTTCTTTTCCCTCTTTCTTTTATCCTTTCCCTTTCATGTGTCCTACATGTGTCACTATGACACAAGTCCTCATGCCATGTCATCCTCATGACACATACACCGTCTATGTCATGGCATGTGTCATCATGTCATGTGTCACCCGATACCCATTGCCTCAAAAAACGTGAAATTTCAACTCTCTTGGAATTCAAAAAAATTCGCCTGGGTAACTAGATTTCGCGTGATGAATTCAGCAGTGGTCCATTTATAATACGGGATCTGAAAAATTCAGGTTTCAAACTACATTGTAGCGATAATTTACCCTTTTTTCCCTTTTTCAAAGTTGCTTGGGTTTTACATTCTTCCCCCCTTAAAAGAATTTCGTCCCTAAAATTCACACCCACATACACATACAATCACATGCATATGCAATGATAGAACATGTCACATTCAATACCTTCCCTCCTCGAATAAGAAAGGATAATTGGCATGTATCATGTCTTCATGTTCTCATGTTGCCTCCTCCACTCATCGGTGTTGCCACAACACCTTAACTAGCCACACGGTCTTGCGTCACAAAACTTGATCCCGGCTATCCATGATACATATTGGTCCCTCCTCGAAGGTTCCATCCACATCAACAACAAGCTTGCCTCAGTCCACTACATGAGTCGAATTTGGAGTGTACTTTCGGAGCAGACATGGAATACCGCATGAACACTTGATAAGTTTGGTGATAATGCCAACCGGTAAACAATAGTACCCACCCTCTCGAGTACATCGAAGGGCCTAATATACCTCGTGATAAACCTCGCTGTCGAATCTGATGCTCTCCTCTTAGGCATGTCGCCTTAGTAGACATGGTCTCCACCTCGAACTCTGGGGTGTATCGTATGTCGGCCATAGCTTTTATGTCAACTTTTAAGCCATAAGGAAGGCGGCCCAGTATCAAATCCACCTTCTCGGAGAGTGTCTCTAATAACCTCGGACCCGGTGTTGGATCTCTTTCCCACCTCCGTCAACAAAGCGGGAGATTGACATTGCCTCGTGTGGTGCCTCATAGGGTGCCATCTATATGTACGTCAACTATTGTTGTAGGTGAATTCCACTAAGGGTAAATGCTCTTCCCAGCTACCCTTGAGATCAAGGACGCATGCTCGTAGCATGTCCTCTAACGTCTAGATGGTCCTTTCTGACTTACCGTCCATCTAAGGATGAAAAGTTGTGCTCATCATCAACCATGTCCCCCTGGCTTGTTGGAAACTCTCCCAAAAATGGGCCATAAACTTGGGATCCCAATCCGAGACTATGGATACTGGCACTCCATGTAACCGAATCTCCCGTATGTACAACCTATAGAATTCCTCCAAAGTGAAGGTCATCCACACAGCCAAAAAGTGTGTCGACTTAGTAAGCTGATCCACTATCACCCACACCGAGTTATGCTCTCGCAATGTCCGTGGTAAATGAGTCACAAAATCCATCGTGACATGTTCCCACTTCCATTCATCTACCTCCAATAGCTAGAGTAATCATGTTAGCCTCTGGTGCTCAACCTTTACCTACTGACACGTGAGACATCGACGAACATAATTTCCAACGTGTTTCTTCATCCCACTATAGTAATATTGGCGACGAAGATCATGATACATTTTCATGCCACCTAGATGCACAACAAAACGAGGGCCATGGAACTCCCTAAGGATCTCCTCTCTCAGATCTGCCGACTTGGGAACCACAACTCTTCCCCTATATCGAAGACTACCATCCGAGTGAATGGCCCAGCCTTCGTCACTGTACTATTTGTGCCGGTCCGATGGACGATATACATCACGTCCACGGGACTTGATCACTCTGTTCGATGGAGTGGCGTAGCCACTAAACTCCCCAAATTACCCTGAGCCTGACTCTTGTAGTGTAGCCTGAACTATCCCACAGCCTCGAGCATCTGCCACTCCTGGGAAGCCACACTAGCCAACACTCTCCATGACTTCCAGCTGAGTGCATCAGCCACCACATTTGCCTTATCGGGATGGTAATGCAAAGGGAAGTCTACATCCCTATGTGGAGGTAATCCTAGTATTTCATCCGAAAACGTCCTCATACTCACAAACCACACGAGGTAGATATAACTCCTATCTTGCCTCACCCTCCAAGGTAAGGCTTTTTGGCCAACCCATAATTATCTGTGCCATCTAGAATCGTACATGGCTCGGGGTAAAGCATCATGCTTATCCCCTTGAAAAATAAAACAAATACCATCTGGGGTGTGTGTAGTAACCTTCTTACGATCACAAACGATGACGACTAGGTGTGCTGTCAACTAGTCTATTCTAAGGAGGACATCAAACTCTTATGTGTCCATGACGCCAAGGTCCGCAGCCCAGTAGAATCCACACGAGATCTCACTCACAATCCGGCGATATCACATTCGCGTTACTTTAGTTCTTAGGGGAGAACTCACATGCAGTGGCTTTTCCAAGGTTTCAACCTTTAAACCCAGTTTAAACTTTGAGATTTCTCTCCTTGTCTAACTAGTAGTGCAAGAACCAGCACTAATGAACCTGATATTAGTACCATTCTGTTTCATTCATTTGAACCCTAGGTTATGTTTTCTAACCTTAGTGTTCCTCTTTTTCCATATACTTTTTACCATGTATATAATTCACACAACACATAACACACAATCATGTAGCATATTAGGGCACAAAACATGAAATGCACAATGAATGCAATGGTCTAAACCCATGCCCATCAAGCCCTAGGTAATCGTATACCTAAGCTCGATACCCAACATGACTCCAAAGAAACCTAAGAATTGGTTGAACGGCCGTCAGCAGCGAAAAACTCGTCGATATTAGGTGCCCCGATACCAGCCTGCTATGTCTCGTTTACTGGGATCCACAAATTTGCCTTAAATGGCCCCTCCGAGTCCATTTATCTATTTTCATTCAAAACATGTAAGATTATAATTAAAAACAACCCATAAGGGTTTAATTATAAATAAAATGCATAGAAAAACTAGTTTGCTCATAAGGTTTACAAAAAGAATTTTACAAGCCACAATCCGGCTTTCTTTACAATTGCAATTTTTACGTAGCTATTGGCCCACTGCTGTACTTCCCGCACTTGAAATATTTTCCATAAGGTGAGCCACGCCTAATAGAGTAGGGGCCCCACAAAGGCTACTCCCCACCTAAGTGCACATGCAATGTTCACACAACATTTCGCATCAACATTCCAATGAAGAATATGCTAATTCTAAATGGAATCCTACATGTCATGCTATGAAATGAGATGACACTCACCCATGCATCATGTACCAGTCTTTATCGACTCCCATTACACTCGAGTCCTTACCGACTCCTACCACACATTGAAATTCCAATGTGTGATAAAATCCATCATTTGCGGATTAAATCTAATGATCTTTTTACAAAACAAATTCATTTGTTTTCAAACCAAAATATTTTTGGATGTTACACCTCAATGATCATTTATGTATTCAAAACCATGTGTCTTTTTGTGGGTAGCAAATTTTCGGGGCTTCACACGCCTTCCTACACTTTCACGGGCTTCCATTGCTGGAAATATGTATAACCACATGTACCGGGTCTTTCACCCAAGTGGGTGTCTATCCCTGCTTGCTATTACCCGACACATATTTTCATTTTCATGTAAGCAATCGTGTGACTCTATTGGACTTTTTCCAATAGAACCGAGTCCACCAATCAATCACCAAACATAGTGTTGATTCATATCATGCACTCACACCCATGTCATGCGATGTTCCCGTGCATAAATGCAATGTGATGCGCCATTGCATGTCTATACCATGTCACATATATGATGAATGCTATATGGACCTTTAATTCATGTACACCATGTATAGTGAACAATTATAACACATCTTATAATTTCCAAACATCATTCATTCAATGTCAATATAATATTTTTACATGTATTAACAGTCAATATAATAACTTTTATATATTCACATTTATACGACATAACGAGAATGATCAACACATATGCGGCGCACACCATAAGCGCGCCCAAAACCCGACCTCCAAGCAGGCTGTCGATCCAGGCCACTAAACTAGCCATGGAGCAGTCTCAAATCAATCCGAAGTTAGTACAATCAGCACGAAAACCAATCCTAAATCTTGACACAAGCGAAGCATTTAGCTATGGTAGTCTTGGGAAATGGACCATAACGTGAGCTATAGAGGTCCAATTCATGTGATTCAAAAGCCTAACATCAAGTTCACGAATGCAGCTACAACTTCTATGAAGGGCCTGAGTCCAAATTCCCTCTATTTCCCAACCAAAAACTGGTACTAAAATCGGTAATGTGGGATCAAGCAGAGACATATTTATAATTTAAATTAAACTAACGTCCTTGGGATAAAATATATTACATGTGTATGGTGAAATAAACCAAAGTAAGAAGAATCCCTACCTCTTTGAGTGCAATAGATGGGATTTCCCGAATTTCCTTTGTTGGATCTTCGATGAACCTCCCCAATTTTGATACCCACGTGTAGCCCTTGTCGCGTAGACGGACTTTACTTCTTGGTTCGACGTGTCCCGACCATCGAAATGCCAAAGATTTAAGGAAGAAGGTCATTGACTTTCCTTTTTCTCATTTTCTTTCTTTTTCCTTTCCCTTCCTCTTTTTCTTTTCTCTCTTTCTTTTATCCGTTCTCTTTCTCTCTTTCTTTTCTCTCTTTCTTTTCTCCTTTCCTCTCCCGTATCTCACTCACTCGAACTTACCTCCCATTTATACTTAACTCTCACTTATCACCCCTTTGCATGAACTTATTGCGAGCTTGCCGTGTGTGTACTCACATGGCATGTATTAAATGCCAAGTGTCCTACATGTGTCACTATGACACAAGTCCTCATGCCATGTGTCACTCATGCCACATGCACCATGCCATGTGTCACATGCCACGTGTCAACATGTCATGTGTCACTCGACACCCGTTGCCTCGAAAAACGTGAAATTCCGACTATCTTGAAATTCAATGAAATTCGCCTAGGTAACTAGATTTCATGAGGCAAATTCGACGGTGAGGTCCGCTTCATCATCCGAAATCTAGAAAAAATTTCTAGGTTTTCAACATACATTGTAGCAGCAATTTACCATTTCTGCCATTTTTCAAATTTACGGGTTTTACGTAATATATTAAAATAGTTGTTTTAATATAAAAATACCTTCCTATATGATATTGTTGGTTAAACTAGGTCTTTTAATTTGAAACGAGAAACTAGGACAATAGTGAAGTCGTTAGTACATTGGAAAGTCTCCGGTGGAGTGGAAGGTCACAATGGTCCGTTATACCTAACTTGCCTTAACCTCTTATCACCTTGTTGACAGATCTTTCCTAGACATGTACTAACAAGTTACCACCTACTTCATTAGGCTCTGATACCACTAATAGAAGGTATTTTTGGAAAAAGATTATGGAATTTGACTTAGCCTAAAACAAACCAAACAAGGAATAATTGAGGTAAGATGACTTATCCGAGTGGATGACTGATGCGTGCAATAGCATTGTCCTTGAAGTAGATTCGCCCTACTTCTGTTTGTAACCTTGGTGCAATAAGGAACCAATGGTCTACCTCTAGGATTCAACAGGCAAATTTCACCTCGGGTGCACTCCCTTGGTAAGATACCGTACAACTCGAACAATGATGTTCCTCCAATGAAATGTGTTTGGTATGAAACGCGAAAAATTCAATGAGTGCTTGTGAGCGCCGAAGAGAAGGCGGAGTCCTTGGAAGCACTTGAAAGTGAGAGGAGTGCTTGGAAGCACTTGAGCAAGAGAGAAATGAGAGAACTTGAGAATGAGAGATCTCAAAAGAAGAAGATGTATAAAATGAAAGGAGAGGGGCACCTTTATATAGGTGGAGCGCCAACGGATCTCTCCACAAAAGGTACCAAAAAGAAGCTTAATAAAAAAATTAATCAAAAGAAAAAAGTCATAACAAAACACATGACTCAATTAAAGGAAATTAAGTTACTTTAAAATAGGATATATACTTGATTAATTAAAAGATCCAATCTTTAAATAATATTAATTTAAATTAATTAATTTATTGAAATTGTCATAACACTTATCACATATTGAATGACTTGGTATAGAGCTATTTAAAAGGAACAAATATTTATTATTTTAAGAAAGCAAAGTAAATTACTTGGCCGAAAGACATGGCCAAGTTAAATTGAAATATCATAAGTTTTTTTTTTCTCTTTTCTAATTTTACATGTAACTCTCCAACAATCCCCCACAGAGTATGAGTGTGAAGAAGAAGAAGAAGAAGAATATGAAGAATGGAGGAATACTAGAATCCAATGCATCAGATCTGGTGCCCATATGCTATGATCCAGTCTTAGGATAAATAAGTATGAATCACAAAATATGGTGAATTAAAAATTCTATAAACCAATGTTTCTTTGTGTGACTCAAGGAACTATCATTCACATTGATTTCTCAACTACAAGTTGTACTTGACGGGTTGGCACTAATAGGCCATGTGCCCTGTCTAGATATTCATGAGAGCTCTAGAGAATATGTCGATGTTCTCATAGGAAGCGGTCTTACTTGCACTCTCATATAGGTGAACCCATCAAGTGTGTTCTGCATCTAAACACACCATACATAAAGAATATGGTATTCATTAAGAGTTTACACTCAACCTCAATTAATGCAGAATAAGCCCTATCTATATCATAGGGATCAACTCTCAATAAATGTAAATGATATAATAGTTCTGTAATGCCCCTTCCACTAACTGTAGAAGGTGAGGGGACACCACATAGAGCAGAGATCTTTTAACCTGATTTTTTGGCATTATTGGGCCCATTTCATGCATAGATTTTAACTACTTCTATTTACACAAGTTACACTATCTCAAAATATTACATTTACATTTTTATTACAAAATCATAGCAAAAACAAGGACCTACATAAGGTGGACCCAAATGTTGTGTTGGCCTTGGCGAGTACTAGACGTCATTGGCTATTTCTTTAGAACCTACACGGATGAAACATCTGTGCTAAGCTTCTAGCTAAGTGGGAAAACATAATACATATATGATATACGGTGATCATAATTATAGTAGACATGCATGTATAGATATTTCACATATCATATTATTCAATAATATGCATCTCTCCATAAGAGTGCACATAAAGAGAAGGTATCGTGGGTACACTCTGATACAAAGCGAGATTTGCCCCAGGAGCATCAGGAGCTAATTACTTTTGTTTTCATATGGTTCATTATTCATTTACTTATCATATAAATGTGTGCTTGCATAAACCAATGAAATGAATAACAGGAACATGGTACAATAAGTACCCATAGGTACAATATAGTCTGAGCAGTAGCGAAATGCACGGAATCCACTTAATGGCGTCACCCCAAACGAGGGTGTTGAATAGAACTAAGCGGTATGCTAAAAGTACAAAGCAGGCGTCTTTGGTAGCACAAAGCGGGAGTGTTGGGCGCATGATCCCTATTTATTCACTATCAGGTCTTAGCGGGCCTCTGATTATGCGTTTCGGGCATGTTATGCGGTCTTAATACCATTCATGTGTTTATGTAACCCAAATGCAAAAATTAATACTCAATTCTAAAGTTAAACTAATCCCCATTTGCTTAGATCTTATCTGAATCGAGAAAACAAAACATGCAATAAGAAGCCAGCAAAAAAACATAGCATGTCCCAAAGCAACAGCTCGCTGAAACAAGCCAAACCTTTGCCTAGGAAACTGAGTAGAAGGTGGTCTTGGGTTTGCCTAGGCGAACAAACCTTCGCTTAGGCGAAGCTTCTCTTCGCCTAGGCTAAGAGACATAAGCGAGAAAGTGGACACCTGCCTTTTGCTAAGGCGAAGGACTCTTCGCCTAGGCGAAGGGCGTCGGGCTTGTATAGAAATGTTGCATTTTTTATCCCTTTTTACCATATAAATTCCAACCCAAAAAAAAACCATATCAAAACAACTCTTAAACCCAACTCAAACCAACAAAAAACACAAATTTGGGGAGAGTTAGGATTTTTTTCTAACCTTGATTATCTTGAAGGCTTCATCTTAGCTTTCCTCTTCTTCCTTTTCTTCTCTTCTTTACATGTACAAGTAGAACCCCAAACAAAAGAAGAAAAGCAAACCAAAAGAATTTGGTTCTTCTTCTCCAACAGGATGCCCCGGATGCCTAGCTCCCAAAGCCCCAGTAAATTCCCCTTCTAAAAAGACAATATATTTGTCTTAAGGTAATTTAACCAATTTTCCTTTGTTTTAGTCTTTCCTCCTTATTCAATTTTCAAATCAACTTAACAAAATTCTACCCTAACCTATAACCTTTCCACTTAATGACCCTAAAGACCCTAATTTGACAAATTAACATTATCCTTTTGACTTATTTAATAATTCCGGTTATATCCCTTTTGCATACATAACTATTAAATTTTCGACAAACACAATTCGATTTCTATTATACCCTAAACATGTCATAAAACTACTGGCAACTAATTTGAGATTATTTCACAATTCTTCCCCCTAAAAGAATTTCGTCCACGAAATTCATACCTGAATTAAAGAGTTGTGGGTACTGTGCTCTCATTGTCAATCCTAGTTCCCAAGTCACTTCCTTTGTACCGTGGCATTGCCGAAGTATTTTTACTAGAGGGACTTGTTTGTTTCGCAATTATTTCACTTCACGAGTTAAAATGGCTTTTGGCTCTTCATCAAAAGAAAAGTCTGATTGCACTTGTATATCTTGTACTGGAAATATGTGAGATTCATCAAAATGGTATTTTTGAAGCATTGAGACATGGAACACATTATGTAATTTGGCCAACTCCAGAGGGAGTGCCAAACAATAAGTGGTCCAATTCTTTCTAAGATTTCATAGGTCCGATAAATCTTGGACTCAATTTTCCTTTCTTTCCAAACACAGTATCTTCACTCCCCTGATGATAGTTTCAAAAAGACTTTATCCCCAACTTCGTACTCTATGTCTTTTCTTTCAAATACGCATACGACTTTTGTCTATCAGTGTGACTTTAACCTTTCTTTGAATGACACGAATTTTTCAACATCTCTTTTGCTATCATCGGACCTGAAATTACTTTATGCTGGTGGTCTGTCAAACATCTGAGGTTCATTTCCTACCATCTGAGAAGCTTCGCAGGGGCCATACCAATGTTGGACTAATAACTATTGTTATAAGCCAAATTCCATAAGAATATACCTATCGACTTCTAGAAAAATCTAGCACATAACCCTGAAGCATGTCCTCTAACACTTGAATCACTCTTTTCGATTGTCCATCTGTTTGTGGATGGAAGGCGGTACTAAAATTCAGTCGAGTACCTATGGCTGACTGTAATTCTTTCCAAAACCTTGACGTAAATCGTGGATCACGATTAGGACACTATTATTGATAGTGGAATCGTGCTGACTAGACAATCTCACTCACATCTGACGCTACCTTCGCCGATCCATGGAATAGTTAAATCGGACCGGTAAGAAGTGAGAAGACTTTGTAAATCTGTCGACAATTACCCAAACTGAATCATGTTTCTTTTGGGTGAGAGGAAAACCGAACACAAAATCCATAATAATGTTGTTCTATTTCCATTGTGAAATTGGAATGGGATTTAACAGACCGGATGGTACTTGATGTTCAGCTTTTACTTGCTGATAAGTCAAACATTTAGATACATACTCTGCTATATTCCTTTTTGTCCCGCTTTCGCTGTGAAATACATTTTAAATCTGGCTACATCTTGTTACCTCTAGGATGCATGGTGAATACGTTATTGTGGCTTTCATACATCAATTTCGTTTTCAATTCCTAGACATTTGGTATACATAATCTGCTTTTGTAATAGAGACCTCCATCTCCTTTTACAAAATAATCAATCTTGTCTCCATTTCTGACTAATTTACCCTTTGTTGTAACTTGATGTCAATTTTCTAAGCATCTATCATCATCTGCTTTAAATCTGCCATAGCTTTTAATTTAGCTAATAAGGCTCCATTAGATGCATATCTCCATGCACAGTGTTTCAGGGACCAAACATAAATAGTTTTTCTACTTAAGGCGTCTGCCACCACATTAGCTTTTCCTAGGTGGTAATCAACTATGCAATCATAGTCTTTGAACAACTCTAGCCACTGACGTTGCCTCAAGTTCAGTTCCTTCTGAGTTAACAAATACTTTAAACTCTTATGATCATTAAATATTCTACATTTTTCACCATATAAGTAGTGTCACCATATTTTCAAAGCGAATGCTACCACTACAAACTCAAGATCATGTGTGGGATAATTCTGCTCATGCGGTTTCAAGTATCTTAAGGCATATGCCACTACTTTTCCATCTCGCATTCATACACATCTCAAACCAATCCTTGAAGCATCATTATACATGGCATATTCTTTACAGAATAGGCTAAGCCAATATTGGTGCATCAACCAATATTTTCTTTAATTGATCAAAACTTAACTAACACTTGTCATCTCATTCAAACTTCACCCCTTATTGGAGTAACTTAGTAAGTATAGAGTCTTTGATGGAGAATCTTTTTACAAACCGTCGGTAATACCCAACTAAACCCAAGAAACTTCTCACCTCTAGCCATTTAGGTGTTTCCAAACTCTGTCCTTCAATCTTAGCAGGGGTCCATTCCCTAATACCTCTAAACACAATATAACAGGAATGACGCTGTAAGCCCGAAAATCACACTTACTTAATTTTCAAAACTTAATAGTTTTCTCTCGGGATCTCTGACACTATCCTCAAATGTTGTTGATGTTCTTGTGAATCCTTAGAATACACCAGGATGTCATCTATGAATACCACTACAAACTAGTCCAAATAAGGGTGGAATACCCTATTCATCAAGTCCAAGAATGTGGTTGGTGCATTAGTCAACCCAAATGGCATTACTAAAAACTCATAATGACCATATCGAGTTCTAAAGGCTATTTTCGAGACATCAACATCTTTTACCCGTAGTTGATAATATCTCGATCGTAAGTCTATTTTTGAAAAGACACTCGCTCCTTTCAATTGATTAAAAAGATCTTCTATTCTAGGCAACGGATATTTATTTTTCACGGTTACGTTATTTATTTATCGATAATCAATGCACATCCGAAGAGTGCCATCTTTCTTTTTGCCAAACAAAACCGGCGCACCCTAAGGCGAAACACTAGGTTAGACGAATCCCTTGTTCAATAGCTCCTGTAGTTGAATCTTCAACTCTTGATGCCAATTGGAGCCAAAAGGTGGATTCTAGAAATAAGTCGTTCCATGTAAAAACTTCAACGGCCAAATCTGCTATAACGGGATATGGTAAACGGTAATTCACCGGGGAAAAACATCAAGAAATTTCTTTATCACTAGGATATTTTCTAGATTTACCTGTCCCTCTTAGAGTCAAGCACCAAGGTTAAAATGCTTCACAACCTTTCCTAAGAAAATGCAAGGCTTGCATAGCGAAAATTACATTTAACACTGGTCTAGATCGGATACCATGTACAATTTTACCTCTGACAGGTCAGAACATTTAAGCACTACTATTTTCTTATCACAATCAACTATAGCTCGATGTTTGGATAACCAATCCATCCCCAATATCAAGTCAAACTCATGAAAAGGCAATACAATTAGATCAGCAGAGAACTCCTTATCATGGATCAACTAGAGGGACCAGGTTCTTATAGACTTTCGATTGACCGGAAACCTTATGCCCCAAGGGACTAACATGCATGTCATATGCCAATTGCTCTACTGATGGCATTTTATCAAACAAGTGCTCGGTGCAGACATAAGAATGTGTAGAACCAGGATCTATCAAAGCATGCATTTCAATGTCATAGAGAGAAAAAATACCAGCTATAACCCCTGGTGCATCCTGATCTTCACGAGTCCTCATAGCATAGGCTCGAGTTGGGACTATAGTGTTAGGGCGATTCTTGTTTTACGTGCAATGCTTCTTCTATGCCTTACTGACTATCTGTGCTTTACTATCCTGCAGTGGTGGGTGACAATCCTCGCTCTTGCTTCCTTTAGGATTTCTAGAAATTCCAGATCCTCGTGGACAATTCACTATAAGATGGTTTATGCTTCCACATCGAAAACAACCCCCAGTTATCAGTTTGCAAGTACCATAATGATATTTGTGGCAGTGCGGGCATTCAAGTCTTTCCCCTTGTTCGGTTGAAGTGCCCCTACTAGAACCGGGCATCATTGTAGGTCTATCTTCTACCTCTAGTAGCATAACTATGTACTAATTCAACTTGAGACTCTCTAATTATTTTACCCGAGGAGGAACTACCCCTAGAGAACTTTCTCTTTGTTTTTCTTTCCCGACTCATCATTTCAGATTTCTCAATTTTCATAGCCGCTTGCACCAGCTGATAGAAATTCACCACTTGAAATGATGTACTGGTATGGTACCTTTGCCTCTAGACTTCTTTAGGCCATCCAAATTGTCTACATCGGAAAGGTTTCGGTAATAGCGGTTCTAGTCGCGTGCTAACGACGTAAACTCTTTCTCATACTCTACCATTGTCAAATACCCCTGTTTCAGATTCAGGAATTGCTTCCACTTGGTCTCTCTGTAATCATCGTTGGCGTGCCGTCTAAACTCTTAAAACAAAAGTCATGAATTAGATGCAGGCGGTGGATTTCTTATACTTCCACAATCTCGCTACACCTTGCAGAAGTAAGACCACACATTTGGCCATCGATGGGGACATTTCACTTCTTTAATGCCGCTGTTGTTTCTCAAGTCAAACTCAATTTCATCATACTCTTAGAACTTGTACCCATGAAATTCTTCTACTCCATGCTTTCTTACAGAATCAATCAGAGCTCTAAGGGCAGTGAGTCGATCTAAGACCCTTGCCATATCTGAGAAATTTTGAACAACGCTTCGGTTGACACGACAGGAACGTCATGTTCACCTCTAGCCGACTCACAAGGACCGGGGGCTAATGGACCTTAATCTTTATGGTTAACACTTTCAGCACTTTCCTCAACAGTGTCTTGGGGTCATTCCCTCTTATTCACTATATAAAAAAAATATAAAAACAAGGACATCAGCGTTAAATTTAACTGATACTATGTAAGTACATTTTTAACCTAATAATTTTCTTGAAATGCGTAAACACAGGGTGCGATCTTTTAAGCGTGTAGCACTTTAACTACGGCAGGTGAGGGGACGCCACACAAAGCAAAGATCTTTTAACCTGATTTTCTAGCATTATTAGGCCCATTTCATGCATAGATTTTAACTACTTCTATTTACACAAGTTACACTATCTCAAAATACTACATTTACATTTTTATTACAAAATCATAGAAAAAACAAGGACCTACATAAGGTGGACTCCTAATGTTGTGTTGGCCTTGGCGAGTGCTAGACGTCCCTGATGACTTCTTCATAACCTACACGGATGAAACACGTGCTAAGCTTCTAGCTTAGTGAGAAAACATAATATATGTATGACCACTTATAGTGATCCTCAATTATAGTAGACATGCATGTATAGATATTTCACATGTCATATTATTCAATAATATGCATCTCTCCCATAGGAGTACATAATAAAAGGTACCCATAGATACACTACAATAAAGAACTGAGATTTGCCTGAGCATCCTAGCTAATTACTTTTGTTTTCATATGGTTCATTATTCAGATACTTATCATATAAATGTTTGCCTGTATAAACCAATGAAAATGAATAACAGGAACACGGTATAATAGGTACCCGTAAGTACAATATAGTATAAAGATAGGGAAGTGGTAGTAAGCGAATCCATAGCAATGGTGTCGGTAGAGCAGTCTTGAATAGCCTTCAAGTAGGCGTCTTAAAAAGTATGAAAGCGAGACATGCTAGTAGCATGAAGCAGGAGTGCTGGGTAGCACTAGTCCCTATTTATTCACTATCCAGTCTTAAGCAGACATACAACTATATGTGTTTTGGAGCATGTTATACTGGTCTTAATACCATTCATGTGTTTATGTAACCCAAATGCAAGAATTCATACTCAATTCCTAAGGATTACATTAATCCCCCATTTGCTTAGATCTTGTAGGAATCGAAAGCAAAACAAGCAATGAAGAAGGCAAAAAGAAAAACATAGCCTGTCTAGAAGCATTGGCTCACCTAGGCGAACCAAACCTTTGCTGGCAAAGTAGAGGTAATCGGAAAGGGTGAGTCTTGGGTTCGGCAGGTGAGCAGGACCTTAACTGAAATGGGGACATAAGCCAGAAAGTGGACACCTGCCCTTCGCCAAGGCGAAAGGCGTCGGGCTTGTACAAAAATGTTGCATTTTTTAGCTCTTTTTACCATACAAAGATTCCCTAGCCCCAAAACAAAACCAGTCCACAAACAACTCTTCGCCTAACTCAAACCAACCAAAAACACAAATATGGGGAGAGTTAAGATTTTTCCTAACCTTGATTATCTTGAAAGCTTCGACCTAGCTTTCCTTTTCTTCCTTTTCTTCTCTTCTTTACATGTACAAGTAGAGCCTTAAACAACAATAGGAAAGCAAACCAAAAGAACTTGGTTCTTCTTCTCCAACAAGATGCCCTAGCTCCCAAAGCCAAAAATGAGAATTCCCCTTCTAAAAGACAATATGTTGTCTTAAGGTAATTTGGCTTAATTTTTCCTTTTTGCATTTTAGTCCTTCCTCCTTATTCAATTTACAAATCGACTTATCCTTTTGACTTCTTTAATAATTTCGGTTATATCCCTATTGCACACATAACTATTATATTTCCGACAAACACGATTCGATTTCTACTATACCCTAAACATGTCATAAAACTACTAGGGTATAATTTGGGGTTTTACAAGTTCACAGTTAACAGATGACTTATTATTACCGATATGAACTCACTTCATGGTATCTCCATTCTAGCAGGTTGGTTACCATCACCTTTGACTTCTGTAATAGGCAAAAGCCCTATCCCCCTCGGTGTTTATTCCAGTAGTTTTCTATTTAGTGGTTTAGTCAGAGGATCGACTAAATTCAATACTGACCTCACAAAATCCAGGGATATAACCCCTATCTCAAGCAGTTGTCGCACAATATTGTGCCTTAGGTGTATATGCTTATTTTTCCCACTAAACATTTTACTTTTAGCCTTAGCTATTACAACTTAGCTATAGCAAACATAGACACAGAGGTGCTGGTCTCATCCATAATGGGATATCCGATAATAGATTTCTAAGCCACTCAGCTTCAGAACTTGTCTTCTTTAGGGCTATAAACTTAGCCTCCATAGTGGATCAAGTAATCCCAGTTTGCTTGGATGATTTCCAAGAAACTACACCTCCTCCAAGGGTTAAAACGTACCCACTAGTGGATTTCATCTCATATGAATTAGAGATCCAATTTGCATCACTAAATCTTTGAGACGTTTGGAAATCCAATATAGCACAAACAATAGTCACTGGTGCCTCTCAAGTACTTTAGTACTCTACGATTGGCAACATAATGATCCTGATTAGGACTTTGGGTGTGACAACTCAATATTCTAATTGCGTAGGCAGTGTCAGGTCTGGTACAATTTGTCAAGTACATTAGGCTACCAATTATCTGAGCATACTCAGTTTGGGCAACACTATGTTCTCTATTTTTCTTTAGCTGTGAGTTGGGATCATAAGGAGTTGACACTGGTTTACAATCAAAGTGTTCAAACCTCTTTAAAATCTTCTCAACATAGTGTTCTTAAGAAAGGTTAAGCTCATTAAGCATTCTAGATATTTTGATTCCTAGAATCACCTCAGCTTTTCTTAGATCATTCATATCAACTTGATCTTGAAGCTCTTAGTATCAATTACAACTTGTGGGATTAGTCCCAAATATAAGCATATCGTCAACGTATAAATTAATAAATGATAATGCATGAGTTATTTTCAACTTTGTTGTAAATGCATTTATCAACATAATGGAGAATCCATTAGATATCAACACATGATCAAATTTGCCAAGCCACCGTTTAGGTGCTTATTTTAACCCATAAAGAGATTTAACTAGCCTACAAACTTTTTGCTCATCTCTTGGAACCATACACCCTTCAGGTTGATCCATATAAATTTCCTCTTCCAGTTCCCTATTAAAAAAGGTGATCTTAACATCCATCTGGTGTATCACTAGTTTATGAACCAATGCTAAAGCAATTGACACCCTAATTGAGGAAATTCTTGTCACAAGAGCAAAGGTATCAAAGTAATCAACACATTTCTTTTGTTAAAACCAGCAACTAACGTGCCTTATATTTCTCCAATGAACCCATATGGTTTATTCCTTTAAATATCCATTTACAACCTATGGTTTTAGCACTATGAGGCAAGTCTACTATCTCTCAAATATGGCTATGCATGATTGATTCAATTTTACTATTAATGGCCTACTTCTATAAAGGTGCATTAGATGAAGTCATAGCTTCCTTATAGAATCTAGGTCATCATCAACTAGGAAAGTGTAAAAGTCGTCACCAAGATTAGTCCATTTTCTTTCTCTTTTAATTCTTCTCAATTTTGGTTTAAAAGGTTCACTAGACTCAATTCTAAGATTTCTTTGAACTTGTTGTTGGCCATTTGTTTTCCAAGAAGTCAACACTCTTAGTCTCTGTTATAGAGTTTACTTCCACTAGGCCATTTTCTGATTTGATGACAATAAACCTATTGGCTTCTTATTCTTTGCATAACCAATAAATGTTGCATCAAAGGTTTTAGGACCTAATTTTCTTTTATTTAGTTATGGAAGAAGTACTTTTGCTAAACATCCCCACACTTTTAAGTATCCAATGTTAGGTGCATATCCTTTCCATAACTCATAGGGAATCTTACTAGTCTTCTTGTTGGGTATTCTATTTAGAGTATGTCAAGTGGAGGGGATAGCTTCCCTCCACAAGTTCAAGGATGCTCCTAAACTTACTAACATGGCATCCATCATCTCTTTTAAGGTTCTATTTCTTCTTTCAGTTACTCCATTAGATTCATGAATAAGGAGGAGTGATTTCATGAATAATTCCAATGTTCCTCACAAAAGGTATTAAAGGGGTTGGACTCATATTCTCCACCCCTATCAAATATCAGTCTCTTGATTTTCTTACTTAGTTGGTTCTCTACTTCATTTTTATACTTGATGAAAGCATTCATTGCATCATCTTTGTTTCTTAAAAGATACATTTTTGTATATATTAGTGATTTATCTATGAAGGTAATATTAAACCTTTTACCACCTCTAGTTATGGTGTTTTTCAAGTCTCCTAGGTCACTATGAATCAAACTTAATATTTTTGGTTCTCTTTCTACCAATTTGCGAGATTTATTTGTGGTTTTTTATTCTACAAATACTACACATTTTCCAAGGTTTTCTAACAATAGTTTTGAAATTAAACTTAATTCAACAATTTTCTTAATATAAGAAAAGGTCACATATCTAATCTCTGAAAACAACTACGTAAGCAAAAGATGAAGATGCTTTATTATTCAAAATTTCTTAAACATTCAACATAAAGAGACCTTGATACAATAACCCTTTCCAACAAAAGCATCATTCTTTGTTAACTTACTTCTATTTGTTTGAATCAAACCTGATCTAACTCTGCTTTGAAGTAAAGACATTGAGACTAAGTTCAGCGAATCTAACATGGAGGAAACGTCACTAAGAACATGCTTTTCTAAGTTGGCTTAGGAGAACTTCCCTTTTCCAATCTTTAGCCGATGACCTTAGATAAGCCCATGAACACTGTTCCCTTTCCTTCCTTCATCATTGAATTGTAGGAGTGTGAATGCATACATTTGCCCGCAGGATGTGCCTAGTAGCCCCATAGTCTAGTGTCCAGTCCTTCATATTGGTGACCATGCTTACCTTAGAGGAGACTACTGTTGTAATCACCTCTACTTCTGCCAGATTTTCCATTGGGTTGACTCTCCCAAGTCTCTTTCTATTGTGACCGGGGTGCATGGTGTCCCGGGCTTAGCGGCTCAGCGGAGTTACACTTTCTTCTTAAGGTAGGATTTGGACCTTGTTTGATGTGTTGGGCTTGAATCTACTGGGTTTGTCTGTAGTCCCTATTGAATTTGGGCCTTGGTCTCTCTTCTATCACATTGGCCTTAGATGATAACTCCTTGGCTCTTTCGAAACAGTCCACCCCAGTTTTATTTTGTTCTTTGATCTAATATGTATAATAAGCGCGGCGCCCGTTTCCGAGGGGGTCGGATTGGCCGACCGTCGACCCGTAGAATATTCGTGGATGTCGGGTAACAGAGCACCCTCATGAAAAGTGGGCGAGTCTCCCTTTGTATGGGAAGCTCTGCAAAATACAACATGTTCCAATCACATGACAACCTGTCCCAATATTTTACAAAGACCACACCGGGTCCATATACAATTAAAATGAGTAAAAATGGCCACGTGGGCCCATGCATCAATACTCACTAAAAATATCCAACCAACTATATTACATGGTTCAAGAGTTAAGAAATCACTCTTAATTCAAAACATATATTAAAATTTAAAATTCTAATACATGTTATACAAAAGTATCTACCAAAGCCACATGTCGGCTTTATTTCTCAAGCAACGGCCTACAGTGAGCGATAGGTCTCATGTACTCCTTGTACACGAAATAGTGATCCTAAATGGGTGAGCAATGCACCCAGCAGTGATAATTTCCTGCGACAGGTTACTCCGCTAAGTGCACATGACATGGCAAACAATCACACTCAAGAAAATACATGATCACTCCTTGAATGTCTACATGCTGATCCATTGTCTCGAGTCCTCAGGCTCCTCACACATGCCTAAGCCAAATCGAGTAAATCATTTTCGGCTCAAAAGCTTTTGTTCTCGAAAACTTACTACCGATGTCGGTAAACATATTAGACTACCCTCAGAAGCGAGAATGCATTGGATAACCTTCCGAAATAATTCATGGGCCCCTCCGACGTGAATTGTTGGACAATCTCTAACACAATTCTAGGAAAATCTTCCACATTGAAATTCCTTTCCTAGAAACATTTTCCTTTATTCTTTCATGTGTCCTCCCTCCTCCTTGTAACACCCAGAAATATACCTAAGGTTTGGGCTTGTGCCAGGAGTATATTAAGCTAAATAAAATTTTCAGGAAATAAAACGAGAGACCCGGAATTTATATCCTAAGCAAGGGTAAAAGTGGAACTTATCCAATTAGGATATATATGACATAAGAAGAATAGATTGGATGCCAAAGTATAATATGAGAAAATTGGAATGGAAATAGTAGAAGATGGAAGGACTAACTAGCAAAAATGGGAAAATAAGCCAAAAATTATTTGGCCAAACATGGCTTATAGGGGAAGCAAAGAATATCATTTAGTCTCTCATTTGAGGAGAAAACGTAGAGCAAAGGAGAAGAAGAAGAGGGAAAAGAAGAAGAGGAAGAAGAAGAAGGAGAAGAAAGAAGAAGAAAAAGGAGGAAAAGCAAAAAGGTATGGAACTAGATGGGATTTTATAGTTTTGTATGGATTCATGGTTTTAAATTTCAAGTAATTGAGTTCGGGTTAGAAAAAACCTAACAAATCATAGTGTTTGGGTTGTGTATAGGTTATAACCCATATTAGAATGGTATTGGGAGGAATTCATGGAAAGGTTTGAAGAAGATAGTAGTGAAGAGGATTTGAATAGAAAAGAGATTTCAAGATGAAAGTAAATGGTTTAAAAGTGTATATGGACTATAGAGTTGAATTGGATGGAAACATATGGAAGGCAGAAAAAGCCCGGTGCTAGGCATTTTCGGGAGAAGCGATCTCGGTACGAAATGCTATGTTTGTTTTTCGACCGGTTTTACCGTATTTACAGCCATAACGCCATTTCTTTATCCGATTTGAGTGATTCAAGTGGCTAATTAAACTATGAACTTCAAAGGAAGGCTTAAACATTATGAAATAGGTTCCCTCGAATTCGGATTATATGCCAAAATTCGCTCAAAGTAGAACCGTATTCAAGCAAACTGGTTCGATTTGAACATAGATTAGCAGGTTGTTTGGACGTAAAGTGAGTTTCGGTGCTCCGATTTGGGTGATTCCAATTGGAGAAGAACCCTTAGCACTTTAGCTTCAAAAGAGTATAAAGAACCAGTATTAAATATGGAGTTAAGACATGGGAAAATGGGTATGTCAAACAGTCCCGAGTGAAAAATCGGTAAAATGACTAGTTTGGCATGAAGGTACCTCAACCGTTGGAAGGTCGTTCTGGAATGATTCCAATTTCTAAGTAAAAGTATATTCATGGGGAACAAGAAAAGGATTTGAATTGAAGGCACATTAAGGTCATTTTGCTAAAGAAAAGGGGTAATTTGGTCATTTCTTGGTTCGTATTTTTAAGTGTGGTTAAATGAGATTTAAGTGAATGTGATGTGGTTGGGTGAAAATGAATGTGTATAGTGGATTAAATGGAAGTTATGGTTAATGGTTAGTTGTGGTTTCTTGAAAAGGTGAAAGGACTATCGGACAGGAAACGGGAGTCGACGGGAAGCAAGCGGGGATGAAGCGGTGAAGCGTAGTGTAAAAATGATGTTTTGCAAATTGAGTTTTAAAGTGAATGATTTTGATGTTAAAATGAAAAGTTTAATGTAAATGTTTATATTGCCTAAATGAAAAGTTTTGATGTAAATGAAAAAAATTTAATGTACATGTTTATCTTACATCAATATATATATTATATTAAATTATATATGTATTACTATGTTAGGCATTATGAAAGATTAAAAAAATGTGTAAAGAATGCATATGTATATTTGCATATATATGAGTTTTCATGATAAAGTAAAGGATTTAAATGGATTTATAAATGTATTTTTGATAAATGTTTCTTGATGGTTACCTAACCATATGACTTTTATAGCGTCATCGTAGGAGTACCTTAAAGCGTGTAATGATTTAGGAGTAAGTTATAGGTTACTAGCCGAGGAGGGAATTAGGTGTGCAGGTAATCTTCTGGCGTGATAGGTCTTATGGCTGGAACCCTATGCAAAGCGTGAGTTTCTCCGCGGCGTAGTGGTTATGGCCCGGAACCCTATGCAAAGCGTGAGTTCTCACGACGTAGTGGTTATGGCCGAATGTGACATCCCTCACCGTCGATGCCGAAGCTGATAGGTGTGTTTATCCCCACACAGGTTCCATCGAGAGAAAGAAAGAAAGAAAGAAAGAAAGAAAGAAAGAAAGTTTAAGGCATAAATGGATTTTAATTGTATAAGTATTTATTATAAAGAAAGAAAGAAAGTTTGAGGCATAAATGTTTAAGGCATAAATGGATTTTAATTGTATAAGTATTTATTATAAAGAAAGAAAGAAAGTTTAAGGCATAAATGTTTAAGGCATAAATTGATTTTAATTGTATAAGTATTTATTTCTTAGATATCAAATGTTATTTTTAATGAAAATGTACCTCCTTTGAGCCCTTTGGCTCATTCTTTTCCATATGTTTCAAAAACATTTTTCGAGGAGCGAGGCAGGTGCGCGGTAGAGTACCCTCTGTACGATGAGTTGAGCCATCGAGGAGACGACGCATGTGAACTGCATTGTATAAATAGTTTACATATTTTATATGTCAAATAATTTTTCATGTATATATGCATATATGGATATATTTTAAAAAGGAACTACTTAGGTGGTCGGCTTATGTCCGGCTCAAGCCCAAGCTTTTATAAGCGCTGATTGAAGAAGTTTTGAATGTTTTGATGATTGAAATGAATAAATGTATATAGTATATATATTGTTTTAATTGAGTTGTGGACGAGAGTCCTACAGGAAGTTAGAAAATTGAAGATTAGAAGTGTTTTAAATGCTTATGCAGTATTTGTAAATTGGGAGAGTCGAAGAAAGCGGAAACTCTGTGGCCAATTTTGAAAAATCGAGTGTTGAAAAAGAAAAAGAAAAAGAAAAATTTTACCCACTTCACTTCCGCATTATTTTCTAAAGATATGTTAAGGATTGTAAGGGGTTCGCTCCATAGTTTTATTTGACTGTTTTAAGAAAGTTTTTACATCCATTGAGTGGATCCTGGGTTCAATGAGAGTTATCAGGTGGGATATACCACTCTATTTCTGGACTGCCCCGGTGCATATGGAATGCATTATGCGATCAAACAACTCATGCTAATATATAAAACATGTATATATACTAACATAATTAATTCACACAATTCATGTTATTAAATTCCCACATCAATAACTTACCAAGATTAGCTCACATGGGCTAATTAGAAAATGCAAGCAATTCATTTTGAATCACTCAACAACACAAAAACCACACCAAAAATCACGTGAACAGTGAAACCCTCAGGTTGGCACTGTTCACGACCACAAACTTAGAGATCCACTCGGTTCAAAGCTTTTGAGATCGAAATCACTGCTAAATCAAGCTTCAGAATATCCCTAACCATACACGTGGCTCTTACCCAAAGAATAACACGAGTAGGAAAAGATCCCTACCTCTTGGAGTAGTGGAACTCTGGTCGGTGTCCGTAGCTACTTGCATGTAGAGCATTTGCTAATAGCAGCGGCGGCGACCCGGTCGAGCGGCGAGAAATGCAGAGAGAGTCACACCTTCTCTCTAGAATCTGGATCCAGCCTCTACTGCCAATTTTGCTTTCATTTGGAGAAGAAAACTATTATTCTCTTTTGTCTTATACTCATTTAACATTTCTTTAATTCCCGTCTTGTCGGCTACTTAACTATTTGACACTTGGCAATCTAGCCATTAATCTCCATCCTCTCTAATCATGCAACATGTGTCACATGAGTACATGTAATAGGTGACTTTTGTCATCACATATCTCTCACAAGCGTTCTGACCTGGATACGGTGCCTCACAAAGCATGAAATTACGATTGTCTGGAATTCACGAAATTCGCGTGATAGCTAGATTTGAGACAATTCAAACGGTGAGAAGTCGGTTCATCATCCGAGATCTAGAAAAATTTCAGGTTTTGACCGAAATTACCGTTTTACCCTTTTTCAGAAAATTTAAATTTTCCCGGGTTTTACAATAACATCTTCTAGGGACATTTGTTTCCTTTTTTGTTTCATGCTATTTTTATAGTCTTTTCAAGGATCTGGAAAGGTCTCTATAAGGTGGCCAACCACAAAAGGTTTAGGTAATTTTTTGTGTTTAATGACTAGGTTTGTGGTAGTCATGGATTTTAGATGATACATCTCTATCCTCAATGTGACGCCCCATTCCCAGGGTGTCTCGTTGACAACCCGTCAACCCGCGGAATACTTTTGATGTCGGGTAACCCGACACCACTCATGAAAATGGGGCAGAGTCTCCTTTGTACGAGGAGCTCTACCCAAGTTACAAAACTTGTCCCAGCAATTTTGTGACCAGGGTCCACATGCGAGTAAAATAATGGCCCCTTGGGCCCTGCATTAATACTCACAAAATACATCAACTATATATAATGATTCGAGTTAATAAATTACTCTTTACGAACATACATTCAATGTACAATTTCTAATACATGTTATACAAAATGACAATCATAAAAGCCACAACCCGACTTTCTTCAAGCCTTGACCTCTAGTAGGCGTCGTCCTCTGTACCTCCTTGTACTGAAATAGTGATCCTATTGAGGTGAGCAAAACCTAGTAGTGATAATTTCTACGTAGGTTACTAAAAGCTTTCAGTCTTGTAATAAGCGGCAAATGATCACATCCGACAATTACATGAACCTACTCGAATGTCTACATGACCCGATCCCATGTCCAGAGTCCTCACCAGAGCTTCCTCCACATATGCCTACGAGATGCAAGTAAAATATCTAGTTTTCAAAACAAAAGCTTTTTGTTCCGGCTTTGCTACCAAGTTCGGTAAAATATTAAACACCCTCGAAGTAGAATTATGGATCTTAGCCTCAAGCAGTCATGGTCCTCATCCGAAGTGATCTGTTGGACGACTCTCCAAGGCAATTCTTCGGAAAATCTTCCGTCAAATTCCGCCACTTAAAGCATTTTTGTTTTTAACTCCGATTTAAGTATCGATGCACCATTTCGGCTCACAATGATACAGGGTCTTGCAGGTGCGTATGGAATGCGTTATGTCAATCGACAAACTCATGCTAATATATATAACTAACCTTTATATACTAACATAATTAATCCACGTAAATCATATTGTAAATTACAACCAATAACTTCAAAAATTAGCTCACTTGGGCTAATTAACAAACACAAAGCTTAATTCATTTTGAATCACTCAACATCAAAAATCTCTTTACAAAAATACATCACTATTCACATGAGCAATTGAAACCCTCGGGTTAGCAACATTCTGACCCACAACAATGAGGATTTTCTCACTCGGTTAAAATGTTTTGGGGCCAGAAAACACGGCTAATCCAAGCCTCAGAATATCCCCAACCATTTACATGGCTCTTAGCCAAAGAATAACACAAGTAGAAAAAGATCCCTACCTCTTGGAGTTGTTGGAACTCCACAAAATCGGTGTCCACGCGTAGCCCTCGCCGCGTAGAAAAACTTTACTTCTTGCTTCGTCGAGAACCGACGGTCCGAACGGAAGCAAATCTAGAGAGAAGGAGCTCCTTCTCTCTCTCTAAAACCAGAAAATCCCAGCCCACTGCCCGTTTTTGCTGCTTTTGAGAAGAAGATCACTATTCTTCTTTGTTTTATTCTCATTAAACATTTCATTAATTCCCAATGTGTCCCATTTTTCTTGATTTTTGACACTTGGCACAATCTAAGTCATTCATCTCATCCTCTCTCTAATCATGTAACATGTGTCCATGGGTACATGTAATGAAATTGACTTTTGTCACATCACCGCGTCTCTCAAACCGTTTTACGGCACCCAGGCACGGGTGCCTCGAAAAGCGTATGAAATTAAGCTTGTCTCGAATTGACCCAAGTCGGCGTGGTAGCTAGATTTCATGAGACGATTCCAACGATGAAGCCCGTTTCATCATCCGAGATCTAGAAAAATTCCAGATTTGACCGAAATTACCATTTTGCCCTTTTTCAGAAAATTAGATTTTCTCGGGTTTCACATTCTCCTCCCCTTAAAAGAATTTTGTCCCGAAATTCTACGCACATACGCATCCAACCACATGCATACGTAACCCTACACAATCCTTTCTTAGTGTGCAACGCGACCCAGCCAGAGTCCACGATCACGACAACTAATGAATGATCAACCTAATCCATGTCATGAATGACATCCATATCTTAGAGGCCCTTCTTGTATTCGCCCAACGCAAATACCAATGGGTATCCAAATCTCTCGAGTCACTCGACTTCTGTCGCTCAACTACGAAGTCTCACGTGAAAACCATGACCACATGTTTTCATCTCGAGTCACTCAGGCTCACATCACTCCAGCTCTAAGTCTTCTTGATAACCATGACCGTGTGTTTTCATCTCGATCCTCCCGAGCTCATCACTCAACTCTAAGTCTTCGTGATAACGCCAGCAAATTATGTTTTCTCCTCCTCGGGCCATGAGAACTTTTGCTTCCACCTTTGCGAGCCTCTTACATCCACGAAATTTCGGATATCTCCACGGGTCTCTTACACCCGGGAATTTGGATATCTCAATGGGTCTTTTACACCCACCGCGAAAATTTCGGATATCTCCTCGGGTCTCTTACACTCACATAGAGTGGGATAACTCCGCAGTCTCTTACACCACGAGAAATTTCGGATAACTCCAGGTCTCTTACACCCACCACCCAGAGGTCGGGATATCTCTAGGTCTCTTACACCCACACAGAGATTTCGAATAATTCCACGAGTCTCTTACACCCACACAAAAATTCGGGATATCTCCCTGGTCTCTTACACACCCTTTGGTAGAGATATCTCCACAGGTCTCTTACACCCACATAGAAATTTTGAATTTCTCCTTTGGGTCTCTTACGACCACCACAAAAAATTCAGGGGATAGCTCCCAAGTCTCTGCCTACGTAAATTTGGGATATCTCGAGTCTCTTACACCCACACAAAGTCGAGATATCTCCCGTGTCTCTTACACCCTTAGAAATTTGAGATCTCTCCTAGGTCTTACACCCACCTGAAATTTTAGACTTCTCCCGGGTCTCTTACACCCTTCTGAAGTCGGGATAGCTCCCCTGGGTCTCTTACACCCACCAGAGTCGGGATAGCTCCTGGGTCTCTGCCCACCCTACAAGTGGGATAAGCTCGGGTCTCTTACCTACAGAGAATTTGGGATATCTCCCGGGTCTATTATACCTTGAGAAGTGGGACTATCTCCTGGGTCTCTTACAACCACAAGGACCTTCGGATACTACCCTTGGTCTCATAGCTAACTCTAGGATTTTTCACTTGAGGGGATTAACGGCCCCCTTCTTGCTTTGCCTAACACACATCAATTACTCTTCATTTCCTGATTTGAACTATGAGTCTTCATTGGACGTAGTCCCCAAAGACAAACTCAACCCACACTCACCAAAAAGGTGGTGAATGCCCTTACGTGCACCCAGGCTCGACAACGATGTCACAGTGTACCCACCCAGGCTCAATCACAGTCCCTCCCCTCGGGTCCACCATGAGCAAAATCTCGGAGATCTCTAATCTGTCCAACCTATCAAATTCAATCCTCACCCACCCACATCCTAGGAAGAACATCCACACATGGATTTTCTAAAGACCTCGACCTCTAAGTCAAATCACGTACCTGAAGATGCATTAATGAATGAATATGATGCATCGATTTAAACGCTACTCTAGTTAACAAGTGCAAAGTGAAAGCGTGCCACTTTTTATGTCAGGTTGCTACGTATGCTCGGCTGCTGGTGCCATGAGACCTCTGCCTCTAAAATGATCTGGAGTCTCATATGCCCAATTTGTCGACGAAATAACATATAAATGCGCCTGCCTAACTAAGTCGGCCTGTGAGTCCTGTACCTGACCTCGCCACTTTTTAGCCTACGCCCGTTTGTCTTCTTAGAAGGTGTATACCGACACCCACTAAGCTGGCTGGTTCCTTTGACCCATACTAGGGTGTGGAGAATGAAGCTTGTATATTCTCTGTTCTCTGACTAATTGGGCTATGTTTGTCCCAAAATCCACAGAGATCCTTGTCTCTGGGAAATATGATCTCAGCATCCCAGAATTTGTCGGTAGAAATAACATATCGTCTGCCTTGCCTGACTAAATGCCCCATCTTGGCCCTAGTCCTGAAACTCTTGTGAAGCAGAAGTCTTTTGCCTTTTCCCGAACTGAAATCCTCTTCTCACACGACATGCTGCTTCGGATACCTCGTGCATCCTCATCTCTGTGGCCAAGGTTGTCCCGACCTTGGAGTCAAGTATCACATGGCGAAGTCCTACAATCCTGCGAATAGGCTAGCTTTAACCCATTCTCGAATCTCGACCTTGGCACGTGCAGCGGCCTGTAGATCATCGACAAAACATGCCAACTCGGTGAATTCGGCCACATACTCCATCACTGTCATCGTTTCCTGCCTCAGCTCTAGGAACTCCTGGGCCTTAGCATGTCTAGTAGTGGCTGGAAAATACTTGCCCATGAAAAGATCATGGAATTCTGCCCAAGTCATTGCCTCTAGATCTCTAGAGGTCTTTGCCTAGTTCCACCATACTTGGGCCTCACCTACAGCTGAAGTCTGACTAGTTTGATCCTTGTCATATCGAGGCAATCTGTAGGCCCCTCCCGATACCTTCTGTTTGCGTGTAGACCAATGAGTACGCCACCATCGGATCTCCTCCCCTATGAATGTCGGATGATGTGCCTTACAGACCTCACGGAGGTTTTTCGAACCTCCCTAGCTCTCCTATTTGCACTTGCCTATGCAATAGCAGTAGCCGCAATACCTACAGCCTCAACAAAAGCCTGTTTATCAAAAGCGGAGTGGGTGATTGAAGCGTCGGTGGTGCTGACCGAGTACCTCATGAGCAGCCTGCGTCTCGCCCTCGACTAGCCATCTACACAAGTAGAATGTAGAGTTAAATTCTAATGCGGTATCTCTAAAGAGGCGTAAACAAACCCAGAGACACTAATACACATCTGAAAATATTTCATACATTAGGTCCATGCATTCTAGGTAATCTGAGACAAAAAATAATTCCACATTCAATCATTTTTAACAACAAAAATTTTATTTTAGAAAAAAATAATAATAATTTTTAAAACCTCGTGAACAGTGCTCATGAACAGTGTCCCCAAACAGTGACTCAAAACAGTGCACTTAGTCAAAACTGGGTTGGGTGTACCAGGTGCACACCCTGAACCCCAGCCTGCGCGCCTGGTAGCGGCACTATACCCCAGTCGGCGTGCGGCCGTGTCGTGAGCTTTGTGCCCGGCGATATGCGTGGCTTGTGGCTGGTCGTATCCACGGGCACGGTGGCGGTGATGTCGCGGCACATTATCGTGACACACTCGGCACCAAGGTCATGCGTACCGTGTCGTAGCTGTTGTCGCGGCGTGTCGCAGCAACTCATGTCATGAGGCGTTGGGCGTCGTATCGACCCCGGTATAGCGTATCGTGACCGCAAGGCCGCCCCCTCTTAGCGCGATACAATTGTTATATCGACCAGCTCCCAACCGCACTGCTGCGCCTATGCGTGCGTGCACCGGCATGTCGTGGCCCTACCACGTGTCGTGGGCGTGGCTTTAACCCGTGTCGTATACCGTGCATGTCCAGTACGTCTCGGTCGCCCTGTCTTCCTCTGACCTTACATCCTGTCCCCGACATTGTATTGTGACTCAAACGTAGAAAAAATTGGGTAGTAGCCCAACCTGCTACCTACAACTCTGTTTTTTTTTTTTTTCTCTCATTCCAACCACTGGAAAACCACCAAAAAATAATTTTTTTTTTTTTTTCATTTTCCAATAGAACTAAATAAATTTATTAAAAAAAAAAAATTTTCCTTTTTTACGCACTGTAAAACCTTAGAAAAAATTTTCCTCAACACACCTCCAATAGCCTCCCAGCTACTCCATAGATGCAGTAGCCTAGACCACTGCACTTCATACAATTCAAAATTTTTACGAGTTAAATTTTAACCCTTTTCTTGTGCAAAAACTGGAAAAATTTTCCCGGAGTTTCCACAACCTGTCCCATTTATGTTCAAAAGCTGAGCTATCAAAAAATTATATATATATATATATATATATATATATATATATATATATATATATATATATATATATATATATATATATATATATATATATATATATATATATATATATATTTTTTTTTTTTTTTTTCATTCAGTTGGACCATTTTGTAAAATTTTCTCGAACACCTAGGTTATATTTTCTAGAGCCTAGTGTTCTTCGTTTCTCCTATGCTACTCACCAAGCATACAAATCCACACAATTCATACAACACATGATCACATCACTCATGTTATACACCAAATCCACATATACAACACCTGATGCAATCGCACATCACATTTCATTCACCAAAATGCACAAAGTTGCATGATCCTAACCCATTCCCATCAAGTCCTAGGTAAATGGTATGCCTAACTTACGTGCTAGGTTATGTCTAGTATCCAACATCAAGCTATACTAAGCTATGATGTTCTTACACTTTAATGATTATGGCCTAAGCCCAATTCCCCTAAGCCCTAGGTATTTATAAACCTAAGCTCTGATGCCAAGCTGTGACGCCCCATTCCCGGGGAGCTCTACCCAAGGTACAAAACCTGTCCCAACAATTTACAATGACCACACAGGGTCCACATGCGAGTAAAATAATGGCCACTTGGGCCCCTGCATTAATACTCACAAAATACATCAACTATATACAATAGTTCAAGAGTTAATAAATTACTCTTTACCAAACATATATTAAAATGTACAATTTCTAATACATGTTATACAAAATGACAATGTCAAAGCCACAACCCGACTTTCTTCTAAACGCGACCTTTAGTGGCGATCCTCCCCATTACACTCCTTGTACTGAAATAGTGATCCCTCGGCAGAGTGTGAGCAAAGCTGAGTAGTGATATTAATTTCCTACATGGGTTACTCCGCTAAAGTGCACATGTCATAGAACAATCATCAAGCAATTACATGAGCCTTTCGAATGTCTACATGACCAATCCGAAGTGTCAGGGTCGCCAGGCTACTCTCATATACCTAAACCGAATGTAAGGTAAAATATCAGTTTTAAACAGCTTTTTTGTTCTCGAAAACTTACTCTGAGTTCAATGCGAATATTAGACTACCCTCAAGGCGAATTCTTTGGATAACCGCTGCAACGATGTGGTCCTCATCAGTGATATGTTGGATGACTCTCGAAACAATTCTTCGGAGAAAATCTTCGTCAGAAATTCCTTTCACAAACATTTTGTTTTTCTTTCAATTTCATATCATTACTCCTCCTAATATTCTAGGGTGCTTGATTACATATAGAATGCATTATGCTAATCTGACAAACTCATGCTAATATATATAACATGTATATACTAACATAATTAATCCCACATAAATCATGTTATGCAAATTAACAACCCGATAACACAAAATTAGCTCACATAGGGCTAATTACCAAACACAAACAATTCATTTTGAATCTATCAGTATCATAAAATCACACCAAAAATCACATTACTATTCACGTGAGCGGTCAAACCCTCGAGTTAGCCTTGTTCCCGGCCCTGGCTAATGAGGATTTTACGCTCGGTTCAAATGCTGAGACCGAAAACACGAGAGCTAATCAGCTCAGAACATCCACAACTATTTACATGGCTCTTAGCCAAAGAATAACACAAGTAGGAAAAATCCCTACCTCTTGGAGTTGTCGGAACTCCACAAAATCGATGTCCACACATAGCCCTCGCCACGTAGAACAGCTTTACTTCTTGCCGTCGAGGCAGAGCCAGTCCCGAGCCTTGACCGCAAATCAAGAGGAATGAGCTCCTTCTCTCTAAACAGAAAATCAGCCCACTGCCTTTTTGCTGCTTTTGAGAGAAGAAGATCCTTGTCTTCTTTGTTTTATTCGTTAAACATTCATTAATTCCCAATGTGTCCCATTTTTCTTGATTTTTGACAGTTGGCACAATCTAGGTCATGCATCTCATCCTCTCTCTAATCATGTAAAATGTGTCACATGGGTACATGTAGTAGGTGACTTTTATCACATCACATGTCTCTCGAGCCCGTTCTGACACGGGCCTTTCGGTGCACCAAGCGTGAAATTCAAGCTGTCTTGGAGATTCGACAAAATTGACGTGGTAGCTAGATTTCGTGAGGCGATTCCAATGGTGAAGTCCATTTAGTCATCCGATATCTGAAAAAATCCAGTTTGACGAAATTACCATTTACCCGGAAGTGGTTGCCGGGTTACACTCGATCGTTGGTTTCTAAAACAACGACATGCCATGATCTTTGTCTTAATATGTATTTTTAGTCAATGTCAAAAATTTCTTTTGCAAATTTATATTGACAATAGACATCAAATAGTTCATTTGTGAGTGTATTTAAGAAAGGCATTCCTAACTTGTTTGTTATCATTTTCCATTTAGATAAATCTTTAGAGAGTCACTCTTGGGTTTGGGTTGTTAGATATTCCCTAAGTTCACAACATCAATGGCAGAATAAACCCTTTCTTACCATCTCTTAAAGAATGTCCCATTACAAGGGTCAATCTTAGAAGTGTCGGGATAGGTGTGAACTAGGGAGGTCCCCATCAATTCAAGGAATAGAATCTACTTTAAGATTGTTGGTTGAACTAGGTCTTTAAGGTGAACAAAAACCAAGAAAATAGTAAGAGATGTGTTAAGTACATTAGGAAAGTCCCTAGGCAAGTGGAGGGGTCATAGCTCACATATACACTCACTTGCCATAGTTCACCACTACCAGCATTAGCAGTGCTTTTACTAAGCATTCTCTTAACAATTCTAGCCTCTTGCCTTGGGCTTTGATACCACTAATATAAGGTCTTTTTAGAAAAGATTAGGGAATTTGATTTAGCCCAAAACAAATCAAACAAAGAATAATTGAGGTAAGATGACTTATCTGATTAGATGGCTGAGGTGTGCAATAGCATTGTGTCCTTAAAGTAGATTCGCCCTCCTTCGTTTTGTAACCTTAGTGCGGTAGGGAACCGACGCCCTACCTTTAGTATTCAATAGCTAGATCTCCCCTTAGGTGCACTCCCTTTATAAGACACGGTATAACTCAAACAATGATGTTCCTCCAATAAAATGTGTAGTATGAAGAAGCACTTGAAGGTAGAGAGAGTGGCAGGAGCACTTGAGGGAGAGAGGAGTGCTTAAAAGCACTTGAGAGTGAGAGGAGTACTTGGAAGCACTTGAGCAAGAAAGAGATGAGAGAGCTTGAGAGTGAGAGACTTTAAAAGAAGAAGGTGTGTGAAATGAAGGGGGAGGGCACCTTTATATAGGTGGAGCGCCAACGGATCTCTCCAAAAAAGGTGCCAAAAAAATCTTAATAAAAAAAATTAATTAAAAAAAAGTCATAACAAAACACATGACTCGGTTAAAGGAAATTAAGTTACTTTAAAATATGATATATATTTTATTAATTAAAAGATCTAACCGTTAAATAATATTAATTTAAATTAATTTATTTATTGAAATTGTCATAACACTTCTCACATAATTGAGTGACTTGAGTATAGAGCTATTTAAAAGGAACAAATTTAGATTAAATATTTGATTGATCAAATGCATAAACCAAATATTGATTATTTTAAAAAAGCAAACTAAATAATTTGGCCAAAAGACTTGGCCAAGTCAAATTGAAATATCATAAGATTTTTTTTTTTTCTCTTTTCTAATTTTACATGTAACTCTCCAACAATTAATAACATAATAAATAAGTATATTATAATTTTTTTTCAATCAAAAAAGTAAAGTCTAAATTTTACTGATATTGTATGTAAATTATATTTTATAATCATAATATTTTATATTTATAATTTCACATGTTTTATTTCGATTTTTATATTATTAATTTTTATAGAATATTAACATAAAATTTTAAAATAAAATAAAAAACACTATTCAATTTGAATAGTTAAAAATACAATATTTATGAATTTATTTTCTTTTATATTTTTTTAAAAATTTTATGAATTAATAAACATAAATTTTTTATAAAATAAAATTGAAAAGACTATTTAAACTAGTTAATAGTAGCATTGCTATATCTATATGTCACATTATTATGTTTTATGATGACTTAATGTTTTTTAATCCCATATTAGCTAAAAATCAATGAAAAAAAAGTTTTTTTTTTTTAAATTCATGTTTATATTCTATAAAAATTTTAAGAATATAAAAATCAATTTGAAATATGAAAATTATAATTATTAAAATAGTATGAATATAAAAGAAAATAAAGTATGTGTAGAATATCAGTAAAATCTTATAAATTTTCTTATTTATTATATTAGTAATTATTATATAATATATTATATTAAAAACTAATCTTTTTATTGTATTAGCTAATACAAATTTTGATAACATAGGATAAAGTTTTTTCAAATCTAATTTTAATATTATGTATAATTAATATCTTTTAACAAAAATTAATCTTTAATATAAAAATATGTTATGAGCGTAAACTTTAAAAAACACTATTCATGGATGGTTAATAAGAAAGATTGAGGTTGATCTCTAACAATAAGTTTTATCAGTGTAGAGTTGGAAGATAATAAGAAAAATGGCTTGTTGATGGGGTGAGAGTGATTCAGGTAGGGTGCGGTTGAAAAGGGGTGCGATGGTTGGGAAGGAGGGTTTAATGGCTACATGGGTTGGGATGAGGGTGGTTTGATGGGGAGGAGTGAGAAGGGAGGGAGAGAGGAGAGAGAAGTCAATAAGAAGATGAGAGAGAGGAGAGAGTGCGATGAGGGTCCTAAATCATTTAATGCATGAAGGGTTTTTTTGGAAAGCCAATATGAAACACTATTTGAAAGCATGCTTTTGGGAGAGCTTTCCCCAAAGTATAGTTGAATTTCATGTTGTACCTTTGGGGAACCATTCATTAATTTATTTTTCTTCCATACATGTTAACATAATTCTCCCTATTTTTAAAATTATTATTTTATAACTTTATAAGGCTTAAATATTATGTTATGGTTTATCAACCTGATTCTATTTTTTTTTTTTAAACTGTTTAATAGGAATGGAAAACCAAAAGTAAGTTAATTTATTTAAAAATAATTTATATTAGGTTGTTATCGGTGTGGGAGTGGGTTCTTGTTCCAAAAATACACTTTTGCTGCTTGATAAGAAAATCCCAAAAAAAACCCTTTTTAACAGCTGTAAGAAAACCCAAAAAAAAGTGAAACGTAAAATAATAGATTTTGAAGGATTAAAAAAAAGGAAACTAGAGTGTATTCAAAAAAATATACATAAAATTTAAAATATACAAATTTGAAAGTACTATTATTTTAATTTTAATTTTTATATTTATCTTTTTTATTTGATTTATTTTGAATATTTTTATTTCAAAATATTAAAAATATAAATTCATAAAAAAAAATCTAAAGTATAAAAAATTAATGATGTTCTAAAATAAATTATTAAAATATTTTATACTTTAGAATTTCTACAATTTATATTTTTAACATTTTAAAATAAAAATATTCAAAACATCAAATATAAAAAAGATAAATATAAAAACTAAAATAATAGTAATTTCAAATTTG
Source organism: Tetrastigma voinierianum (assembly GCA_016808115.1). Lineage (NCBI taxonomy): Eukaryota > Viridiplantae > Streptophyta > Magnoliopsida > Vitales > Vitaceae > Tetrastigma > Tetrastigma voinierianum. The sequence continues at coordinate 214,830 of JAEQBH010004839.1, read as the reverse complement.
TATATTTTATTTATGGACAAATATATATATATATATATATATATATATATATATATATATATTTACAATACACTCTAGTTTTCTCTTTTTTTCTTTTTTTTCAAAATCTGTTATTTAAAAAAAATATATGTTTTTTTTTTTGGTATGGTGACAATCGTTAAAAATGGCATTTTTAGAACAAGAACTTCCTCTCATGCTAATAACAACCTAACATGAATTATTTTTAAATGAGTTAACTTGCCCTTGATTTTTTTTTACAAAAACAACCCAAAAACAAAGCAGGTAGCAGAAAAAATATAAACCCTATCATATCATTCTTATTTCTCTGAACATTAAAGAGTAAAATTACTGTACATGCTTATTTATACCTGAGTAAGACAAAGGAATACAGCTCAACAATAAGTGGTTAAAAAATAAAAGAAAAATCTTATACGCCTTAACACTCCCCCTCAAGATGAAGAGTATATATATCAAGGATTCCCATTGTTGACAAAGTGATTAGTGTAGCTACCAAAGACTTGTTATTAAGTCCCCGGCAACGGCGCCAAAAGCTTGTTGTAGGACCAAAGTTGATTAGCGTAGCTACCAAAAACTATTGTTAAATCCTATATGACACCAAAAACTTGTTATTAGGACCAAAGTTGATCAGCATAGCTACCAGAGACTATTGCTAAATCCAAAGCAACTGTGCTGAAAACTTGTTGTGTATCCAAGTTGATACTCTTTTTACCTTTAAACTAATTAAACTTCAACTTGGTCCTTTTTGCTGTAAGTGCACAGATCAACAAGTAGTAAAATGTATTCTTTAAGTCCAGATATCGTACTCATAGGGATCTGATGAAATTTTAAAGATTAAATACTCAAACTACTAAATGACATCACTATTTAAACTCTGATTTTAAAAATTGTGAACTAACCATTTAATGGAGTAAAAATATTTTTTATGAGCTCTTTTCTTTTTTTAAAAGAAAATGTCTAAATCTAAAACAATCAAAAATGTCTCTGAGAATGAGCAAATATAGGGAATGGAATTAGTGATATGATTATTAGTTTGCATATTGTTCAAAAACAAAAAAGTTGTAAGTTCTGGACTTGTCGAGGTTATGTGAAATACAGTCTTGGCAAAACCTTTAACAACCCTTACATTTCCTGTTAAGACCACTATGTTTAATAAACCGGGCGGCATGTGTCTAAAAAATCTACTTTTTAGAATTTGATTCACTTTAAGCCTTGGATGACTTCCATGGGACTTCATAACAATTCTGGGTGAGACCCCAGCTTTTCCCCATAGATAGGGCAATATAAGCTTCCTCCAACATAATGAGTCCATCACTCTGCAAATTAACCAATATACCCACTTCCATCGATAGAAACGAAATATTTTGATTAAAATGAGACAAGTTATCAAAATATTATTTTCATAGATCACTATCCTTAACTCCTAGAACACACCTCACCTGTCACTTGAGGGGATCCTTAAACAGAAGTTTAGAACAACTTCTTTGGTTTATAGAATTAATAAATCAAGTAAAAGAAAATACACTTCTGAACAAATTATGTCACTTCAGGGTTCAAACCCACAACCTATATTAGATCCCGAGCAAAACGCAATAATCGCAAACCAATCCCTTCCCAAAGGTGTTAGCCTTCCATCATTGGGTTATACATAACAAAAACGTTGTAAACAGTTCATTATGATTATAATCGAGAAAATGAGGAAAATTAATTCAAACAATGTTTACTGCTTCTCTTCAAGTTTTGATAATGGAACTTGGTTTTCAATGTTCTCTCCACAAAAACTCAACTCAGATCAACTATTCTAAAGAAAAATTAAGAAAATTGTACTCTAAATCTACAAAAACTTTATTCTTTTCTCTATCTTTTACTACCTCTAATTCCATTCCACTCTCTTCTTTCTACGCCCCATAGCTTACTATTTATAGTCCAATCATTGCTGGGCCGGAATTCAAGGCGGATTTTGTGGACTTTTATGTAAGCCCATAAGATGATGTCTCAAGACATTCTAATCGTGTTGTTGCCTTTCTTCTATGTCTTAGGCGTTGTCATGATGCTGTTGCGACACTCAACTGATAATTTTGTCACTTAAATTGAATTGAGAATATTGCAACATTAATTTGAGTGTCATGATCTTCTCTTCCAGTTTTGTGTCACCAAGGCCTGTCGTGACGATTCTTACAATGATGCACCGGTCGTCCGCCCTCACAAATGAATGTCGCGACACTGTGAGTTGTTGATTGGTCATCAAGGTTGTCGTGACATTCCTTTTTGACACTTCTTTTGGATGAATGTCGCGACATATTTTACATTGTCACCACACTGTACAATTGTTTCTCCAGAGACTTTTCATTATGTAGGGAGTGTCACGCCCGGGTTGCTTGGTCAACGGGTTGGCGGATCAGGCAGAGTCAGGGGCGAAACCATATATGGGACTCTTTAGCTATTTTTTTTTTTTTTTTTGTTTGTTTGAACTTATACGTGGGTATACAAACAATTTTGTAATAACCAAAATCATTTACATATACAAAGGAACTACCTTTGGAGTGGTATCCATTAAAATCATACACATGCTAAGTCCCTTTACTTATACAAATACATATACATGTACATATCTAATACAAACATCGGAGATCGGAGCGATCTTTGGTGAGCACCTATCTGAGATGGCGATCTCTTCTTGGTGTGGAATGTCCTGTCCTTTTTATCTCCTCTTCAATACCTACACGGATTGAACACCCGTGCTAAGCTTTACGCTTAGTGGGAACATATAAGCGATAACTGACCAAATACTTGATAATCGCGAGTCACTTTATCTTTTTACATTTACTTTTCCTTATGCATATAACAAAGCCTATTGTTATGTGACTTCTAACTCATATCATATTATACATGTAGATTTTATCCTTTTCAGATTCCATATCATTATCTTGTTCGTATTACTTCCATGTGTCATGCCTTTTACAAGTTTCAATTCATATCTTTTACATGTATGGCATGTCGGATCATATTCAAAACAACTTATACATATACAATGGCAAATCGAAACATATCAAAGTCATATCAAATACATACAGGGTCAAATCAGACTAATACAAATACTTATTAGACTCATATCATTATCACGGCCAAAGCCATTAATCAAATCCCTTTAGCAATTACATTTCATGATCCGGGATGCCCGTTTAATTCTTTTAGTTATCGTTTTATTAAATTTTCATTTTCAAAAGTGTCGCGACTCGAATCCCCGACTCGGCCAGGTTGGCGGATCTAAGCTGGAGCCCGGTTTACTCATTTCAATCAAAACATTTTGTTTGGTTTTATTAAATTTTTATTTTCAAAAGTGTCGCGACCGAATCCTAAACTTGACCAGGTTAGGCGGATCCAAGCGGAGCCGGTTTACTCAGAGCAATTTCAATTATCTTCCCAAACATATTTGTTTATGTTATTCCATTTAGACTTTTAATTCTGTGAAGCACTTTAATTTGGGCAAGCCCATAAACATTTACAAATTCAAAGACCCATAACATTTACATTTAACAAAATGCATTTACAAATAATGTCTTTTACTATGTACATTGTAATGTAAAGATATTTAAACAAATACAATTTTCAATGTCATTTTTCACTTTAGGTTTGTGATTTCACATATAGCTATAGAAGTCGGCATTCACGAGCAATTCACTTGGGGAATCGTCTGTTTAATCGTGATGCAATGTGATTTCGCATTCAATTATTACCATCTCGCTATGGCTATAAAAATGCGACATTCACGACCGATTCACTTAGGGAATCTGTCGCATTTGTCGACCGGTAGCAATGTGATTTCGCATTCAATTATTACCATCACATATAAACAACAAAATCGACATTCCACGACAAATTCACTTGAAATCTTGTCATGTTTGTCATTCAGTATCAATGTGATTTCTGATAGCAATTACGGTTACCTTCATAGCGAATTCGATTAGTGAATCCGTCATGTTGGTCATTCAATAAAATAGCGATTTCACATTCAATATTCACGATTACCTTCATGATGAAGATTCGGTTGGTGAATCGTCGTAGCCGGTCATTCAATGATGCATTTCAAATCAATTTACTTTTTTATGCAGTAATTTTAAACATAGTTCAATACATACACACATGCATATATGTGACAAACATTTCGAATAACAATAATTCAAATCAATATATGCATATACATATGTATATTTTACAAATAAAACTCATAATCGATTATAAACACATTCTGTCATGTCATTTATGTATGACAAACATTTGAATAACAATATATATATATATATATATATATATATATATATATATATATATATATATATATACTATATATATATATATACATACATATATATATATCTCACAAATAGCATTCATAATTTATCATAATCACATTCTGTCTTCATATCATTTATTACCTTTTTCTGGTTATATATGATAATAATCATATATAACTTAACCACATTATGTGTTCATGACATATTGCCCTTCATAATCGTATTCATGTTTAAGTTCGTTTTCATTTTCCATATCACATTCATGTTTCATGAACACATTTATACATGTTGCATTTTCTATATTTTCCTTGTTTCATGCCTATTACATGGCACTTCATATACTTGTAAAAGTATGATGTCTATGAAATCATACTCATTCATGTATTCTTATTCCTTTATGAGTCTACTTTGCCAGAAATTGGAATCATTCCAATCGGATCATCCAAACTAAAGTTATGGCATTTTCATGCCAAACTAGTCAATTTACCGATATTACACTTGGGATAGTTTGTAATACTCATTTTCCAGTGTCTTGACTCCATATTTGACACTTGTTCTTTATATTCCTTTAAAGCTAAGGTGATAAAGGTTCTTCTCCAATTGGAATCACCCAGTGGACACGAAACTCCGGTTATGTCTAAACAACCGGATTACTCTATGTTCAAAAACAGAACCCGAAATTTGGCTTGAACATGCCCCACTTTGAGTGAATTTTTGGCCACATAGAATCAGAATTTGAAGACCTATTTAAGATGTTTGGTTCTCCTTGAAGTCTAGTTTAATTAGTCACTTAGATCCTCGAATCATATATAAGAATTGAGCAAGTTATAACAGCTAAAATACACTTGGTCAAAATAAATGGGGTGTCTTGATGCAGGGTTCGGTTAAGACACCTATCTCTGTCTGAGTTCAAGGAATGTAAGTGCAGATCTAGAAAAATGCCGAATGTGTGTTTTCTCCCGTTTTCCATATGTTGATACCCCAGGAATCAACGATACTCCATAAACGATCAAGATCACTCCAAATTCATCTTATAATCTACTTTTCTACTCAAATTATCATTTAATACATATCTTTCATCAAAACCTTTCATGATTTTCTCCCAAAACAAACTCTAATATGGGTCTAGCCATACACATATAAATACAAGAATTTGTTAGGGTTGTTCTAACAAACTCCCCTTTACTTTGCAATTAAACCATGAATCCAACCTCAAAGGGAGGATTCCACATGTTTTCTTGTACATTTGGGGTTTTGCCCACCTTACTCTCAACAATTTTGGGTTGGGGATGAAATACTATCAAAACCACAGAAAAAAAAATCAAATGTGACAAGAAACCCATGTTGGGATGAACTTTTATCAAACCCTAGGTTTAGGGCAAGCTATAATCATGTAATTGTATGGAAATTCATATAAAATTCATAGAGTCCATACAAAATCAAAGTTCCATACCTTTTATTCTTTCTTGAACTCCCTCCTGCCTGCTTCTTCCTGTTCCTCTTCCTCTTCTTCTCATTCTCCCTTCTCCTCTCTTAATTCACGTTTTGGTTCTCAAAATGAGACCAAATTAGTCTTAAATCCCATTTTAAGTTAAGGCCATGTTTGGCCTTTTAATTTTAAACATTTTCTCATTTTTTTGCAATTAGGCCTTCCATTCTTTATTATTTCCATCCATCTTTTCTCTAATTGCCTTGAATCACAGCTTCTTCTATTTATTTCATTTTCTCAAATTCCATATTGGCATATAACTTATGGTTTTATGTCTTTCATATCCTCAAGTGGTAAATGACTAATTTACCCTTGGCTTTATGATAAATTTCTGGGTCTATCGTTTTATTTCCCGAAAATTTCTATTTAAGCACAATATACCCTAAAAAACAAGTTCAGCGCTAGGGTATATTTGAGAGTCTAATATTCTAGACACATTGAGAATTAATACCGCAGCATTGATACCCTTCTTGACTTAGTCATTTAAGCACATTTCTTGCTCTCTTTACTTCTTTTAACATTGATTCCTGCAAAACAATAATTTTGGTGTGAAGATTCATAATTTTGCATTAAATTAAGCATTAAGGCCTCAAATATGCATGCAAATGGACTTAGAAGTTATATGAGTTTCGTATATCCCACCCATCTTAGACATTAAGCTATGAGATAAGGTCAGATGGAGAGCTTTAGTGAGCAAGTCAGCAAGCTGATTCTAACTTCGCACATGTAGAGTTTTCAATGGCCCTGCTTGCACCTTCTCTCGAACAATATGGTAATCAATTTCGATATCAAATGGTGCACTCATGGTATATAAGTTAGCGACAATGTAGAGAAATTTGCTTGGTTGTCATGATGAAGAGCTGGAGTGGAGTGTGTTCAAGTCTTGAAGAAGCCAAATGATTTCACAAATTATGTTTGCCATAGCATGGTATTCTGAATCAACAAATGATTTGGAAACAATGGGCTACTTCTTAGACTTCCAAGAGATGAGAGATGAGCCAAGAAAAATATATAAGCCAAATATGAATCGCCTAGTGTCGGAACATGTTGCCCAGTCTGAATATGCAAAGGCCTTCGACTGCAATTCAGAACTAGATGAAAAAAAAAAATGACCCTAATCTGGAGCTCTCTTAGTGCATTGTAATACTCGAAATTCAGCTTGGAGATGTGGAACTCAAGGTGTTGCAAGAAACTGACTTAGGTGATATTGAATAAAAAACTAGGGAGAGAGATTGAATGGAAAAATAAAATATTGTTGAGAACAATTGGATGCTACTATTGCTCTGTCAATCACATTAACAAATTCTATTAAATAGGCTTAGAAGAGAGATCCCATCTCTTCCACGACTCAGTATTATTGGCATGACTCCACAACCATGTGACCGAGAAATCCTCTAACTAAAATCAGAAAAATAACAAATGCTAAAATAACAAAATATCACGAAGACTCATTAAGCAAAAAAAAAAGCGAAAAGAATTCACATAAAGGGTTGGTGTTGTAATTTTAACACTCCCTCAACACCAAAACTTATCTTTTCACCATGCAGTTGTTAAAAACTTTCAAGCTTGTTGCTACTGAGGCCTTTTGTGAATAAATCTGCAACTTGATTTTCTGTTTTAACATGCTGCAATCCAATCTCTTCTTGCAGAACCTTCTCCCTGTTAAAATAATAATGCACCTCCACATGCTTAGTTCTTGCATGACAAATTGGATTTTCTACCAAATGCACTGTTGATAGGTTGTCACAATACAAAGGAGGAGCATACTTTGTTGGTTGATGCAAGTCTTTCAATAATTGCATAAGCTAAGTACTCTCTTGTATTGCCATGGTTGCGACTCGATGTGCATACGTTGTGAGACATGGTTGGCGCCTCTTTACTACACGAGGAAATTGCTCTGACTGACGCAAAGACATGCCTTGCCCCAGGTTGAGCGTCGGGTATCACATGATCACTGCGATAGTAAGCATCACAAAAACCAATTAGTTTTGTAGTCTCCACTTTTCAGATAAAAGACTATAGCCAAGTGTACTCTTCACATATCTCAAAATTAGTGGAACCGCTTCTAAATGGGGTTTCTTTGGATTTTGCATATACCGACTCATTACCTTAACTACGTAAGAAACAGTCGTGGAGTCTTGTTAAAGTTAAGTATATCAAATTCCTAATTAGAGTTCAATACATTGTCAGATCTTCTAAATCTTTTCCATTAGCACACAACTTGGTATTTAGTTTCCATCGGGTGTTGAAATTAATGTAATTGCCATCCCTAAACTTCTTCATAAGTCTTTGAATAATTTTCTGATGGAGGAAGATTCCTTCGAGTCTAGCTACACTTTACCAAGAGTGTCAATTACCTGCTTCTTTCATTTGAAAGTTTAACTAATAGTTCTCCCTTTGTCTGAGAATTTCTTCTTCACAATCTCCTGTTATGATTAAATCATCCACGTATACCAGAACAATAGCTAGCTTCCCATTATTAGCTTTAATAAATAAACTTGAATCTGTAGATGACATTGAATAACCACTTTGCCGCACCCAGCATCTTACCATACCAAGCTCCTGCTTGCTTTAATCCATGTGAGTGCCTTCAAAAGCTCGTATTAACATAATTAGGATATTCTTGACTGAACCCATTGTCGATTCATGTAGATTTCAATATCCACCCCTATGCAAAAATGATTTTTCACATCCATTTTCCATAAGTTCCAAATTTTTACTAGTCAAGTAAGTGCAAGTAAGACTCGCACGCTTACGAAGTTTCACACTATCAAACGCTTTCTTCATAGTCCAGTCCATATTGTTGAGAGAACCCTCAAGCTACCAAACAAGCCTTATACCTCTCAACTGATCCATCTATGCGATACTTTATCTTAAAGACCCACTTATAGGAAATAGGCTTCAAGACCTTCTCGGCTTGGTACAAGCTCAAGTTTCTCGTTGCCTATTGCACAATTTCCACTTCCACGGGGCTTTAGCCCATTCCCAATTCAAATGCTCCTTCAAATGTTTCTTTTGGTTCTTTTATAGAATCTATTTCTCGCTACTAAGTAGCAGCATTGTCATATTTTGATTCGCTTCCTACTCTCGTTGATCTTCTGGCTGGCGCCATTGTGTGTATTCTTCACCAGTTCACTCTACTTCACCTCGATTGTCGATGCACCCACTTGCCAAGGACTTTAAGTCACACCTTCATCATCTACAACCTCGGATTCTCCATACCACAACTGAATTTGAGAAGATTGTAGATCATCTTTGGAAACATTTGGGTCTGGAAATACATCCTTGTTTAGGGGCTACCATGAAGATGCCTCATCGAACACCACATTCCGAGTTGTATAACATTTCCTCATTAGAGGGATCACAGATCTCCAATTTTCCTTCGACTATCATATCCTACAAAAATGCACCTACGCTCATTCATTTTCACGTAAATGATCAAGTATAAAATACATAGCAAAACAACCAAAACTCGAAAATAATTAACCTGAATCTTTGCCCGTAATTTTCAAAGGTGAAAGAAAACATAACCTTGTCGAGGAAGTCTACTAATAATGAAGGTTGTAGTTTTTATCAAGTTCACCCAAAATTGTCTTAAACATTTCCAGATGAAGCATACTTCAACATACTTCCCGCTAAGTGCCTGCTCTTCCTTTCGCACCCACCCTGTCATTGTGGGAGCATTAGAACATGTGAACCGACAACGATTTTGATTTTCTCAAAGGAAGTTAGAGACCATATGAGGTAGACTTCCTCCGTTGTCAAGCATGAGAGAGCGAACTCATTTACTAATCTCTCGCTTCGTCGCCAATTCTTTGAACTTTAATAGAGTTTCAGATTTTTCCTTCATAAAGTAAACCCATAAATATCTAGAAAAATCATCAATAAAAGTCACCACGTACCTCATCCCACCAATGGAGGCTTGTTTTACAGGTCCAAACACATCATAGTGAATTAACTCTAATGGTTCCTTTGCTTTAAATTTGGACTCTTCATATGACAACTCGATGTGTTTCATATTGACACCCCGCATGCACTCACGCTTTGTTCTACTTAAGTCAGAAGTCCCTTTACATGGATCTCCCCATCGTCATATCTAGCTCGAGTAGCTAACATGACTTAGTTTCATGTGCCACAATTCTGTTGTCTCGTTTTTTCTCGTCTTGTCTACATATGCAATTTCGTATACTACGTGTAATCGACTCTACTCTTCGTCCCTTCATCATCGGGCTCTTCTTAAACCTCAACGTCAGCGATAAACCATTACAGGCATCTTTAGGACCAAAAGAACAAAATGACCGTAATATGTTAATCTGTACACTCAAAGAAGATTCTTCTTCATACCTAGAACATGGTAAACATTTTGAAGTGGCGCCAATGTATCACACCGGGCTGCGAGGACTATCAGATACCAATGTGAGCTATCGACATCTTTAAGTTGTTTGTTGTCATCACCATGCAATTTCTTTTGTATTCTGACAAGTTTTGTAGCTTCTCTTTATCACCAGTCATATGGTTTGAGTAGCCTGAATCAACAATCCAATCATTCTCATAATCTATTCAATCTGATGATGTTGCTGTGAGAGCTGTCTCTTCCTCATCTGTATCAATCAACGCCTTAGCATCCCATTCTTCTTCACTTTTGAGGCAGCGCATTACCTCCTACCGAACCTTTCGACTAACACACTTTCTCGCTCTATATGACCCTTCCTTGCCACAATTGTAACATTTCCTCTCAAAATTTTTATTATAGCCATGGATCTCTCAAAGTTCCCTTATACGAGCACCCCTTCACCTCGATCACTTTTGTTTTATCTCATTTTCTTTATATCCACCGCACCTGTCGCTTGGAATTTCACCTGATTTTATTGCCGTAGAGTGCTTCCTCTTCACTTTTCACCAAAGTTCCACCCATTTGCTTAGCCAACACTTGCCCAAAGAAGCACATTCCTCGATCTAACAAGTGATGGTCGGCTTGCCATCCTCAGATTGCAAAGAACAGCCTCTGAAGTTCGGTCTTAACCATGGATGATTATTCTCTCTATCCTAGTTTTCCAATTAGAGCTCTGGATCCAACTCATAAATCTCCGTGCATGATTTCACTTGTGGAAGTCATTGAGGATTGGCTATGTCAAGGCCGCACTATCGAGCACAGCCACTCTCAAGAAGCTAAAGCCTCATGTCATTCTTCTTTGAGAAAAGACTGGCAAGCATATTCCATGATATTTTCAAAGTTTTGGCATCCTGAATATGCTCCAACACATCTTCTTCAACTATTATTTTCAAGGTGAACATTGTTTTGCCTGATTTAATTTTCCATTTCCACAACGTGCCATTTGTATCTTCCGTTGGTTGCATGGCTTCACTTCCATTTACAACCTCCCACAGATCTTGGCCTTGCATGTAAGACATCATACATGTAGACCAGGAATTTTAATTTTGATTGTTGAGTTTCTTAACTCCACCGACAACTTGCAAGTCACTTATTTTGCCAAAAAAAAAAAAAAAAAAAATCAAACGAAAGGTCATTCGATACCGTCAATAAAAACTAGAGAGAGATTGAATGGAAAAAATAAAATAATCGGAGAGAAATAACCGGATGCTACTAACCGCTCCCACAATCGCATTAAGAAATGCTACAACAGTTTAGAAGAGAGATCCCATCTCTTCCACGACTCCACCATTATCGCAATACTCCACTAACAATATGACCAAGAAATCCTCTAACTAAAACTGAAAATAACAAACATGCTGAATAACCAAATATGCTAGTGACTTAGCAAAAAAAAAAAAAAAAACCGAAAAGATCGTGACATAAAGGGTTGGTGTTGTAATTTTTATCAGAGATTGACTACATAGGCTAGATCAAGTCAAGTGATGGTTAAGTATAACAACTTCCAATTAATCTTCCATAAACGCGATCTCTACCAAAACACACCATTATCTCTCGGGACAATTTTAAGTTAGGATCTAGGAATATTTGTCGGGTTTGTTCCAAAACCTATCTCAAAAAACAACTCAAGTGCATACTTACGCTAAGTAAACTGATATGCCTTATGTTGAATGTGCTACTTCCAAACCGAGGAAATATCTTAGAGGACCTAAGTCTTTCATTTTGAAACAACTATTAAGAAGACCTTTTAAAGCTTCTACTGCTGCATCATCATTGCTTGTGATGATAATATCATCAACCTACATAAAAAAAGCCCAAAAAGAGGCTTCCCCTCAGAAACAAGGTGTGATCACTAGAGCACTGTATGAAGCCTTCGTATTAACAGACATTAGAAATTTTATGAAACCATTATTGTGAAGCTTGTTTTAAACCATGAAGTGACTTATGGAGCTTGAATGCAACATTGGATGGAACTTTTCCCTCTCACGATAGGAGTAGCCAAGTGGACGTGTCATATAAACCTCCTCAAGAAGGTCACCATGTAAGAAAACATTTGTGACATCTAATTGAGTAAGAATCCATTTGTTTATAGGTGTTGAAGAAAGCAAAAGTTTGATAGTACAATTTTGCAACATGAGAGAATGTATCAAGGTAGTCAATACCTTCTTGTTAGGAGAAGCCTTTGGCAACTAAATGCACCTTGTAGCGCTCAACAGTACCATCAACTTGATGCTTGATCTTATACACCCCTTTGTATCCAACAGGGTATTTTCAGAGTGGAAGTGAGCAAATGGTCCATCTATTGCTCACCAAAGCTTATAACTCAACATCCATGCCATTCCGCCACTCATGAGACTTGATTGCTTGTGAGAAAGAGACTGGTTTGGTTTGAGAATTGATGGCAAGAATGTAGGCATGGTAAGGACATGATAGTTTGTGGTAGCAAAGGGAGGAGGACATGGGGTAAGGAGTGTTAGTTGATAAGCCTGGAATAGCAATGGTAATCGTAAAGATAGTCGGAGTTTTGGTGACTCGTGGGGTCTGTGAGTTTGTGGAAGTTATTCATGGAAAGTTAAGAGAGTTGGTTGTGGAAGGTTGACAAGAGTTAAGAATCTCTAAAGGGTGAAATTAAGGGAAAGTGGAAATCGGGGCAAGACTTGATCAATAAAAAAATTAAATCTGGGCTTAAGTTGAGTTATGTGAATGAACAAAGGGAAATATGGTTTCATAAAAATAATACAATAGAAATAGAAATTCTATTGGTTTCGATCAAGGATTCAGAACCTTTGTACTAGAAGTGGTATCCAAGGAAAACATGTGCTCTACTCTAGGTGAGAATTTGGGGCAGATGTTTCAGAAGTGGAGGCATAACATAAGCATCCAAAAGTTCTAAGATGTGAGTAGTTTGGTTTGCATTTGTTAAGCATTTCAAAAGGTGTTTTGTTAGATAGTAAAGTAGAGGGGATTCGATTGATCAAGTAGATAGCAGTGAGAACATAGTCACCCCAATAACAAAGTGGAACATGAGACTGAAAGAGAAGGGCACGTGCAACATTCAGAATGTGTTGATGTTTTTGTTCAACAACAGATTTTTTTTTCTGGAGTGTCAACACATTAATGGAAGGTGCATTGTCAGCACGCACAAATTTAATTGTTGTATTATATTGTGTGTGGACCAATTTGAAGAAGTTTGGAAAGGTTGTTTGCACATCATTTTTGACATGAAGAAGATAAGCCCAAGTTGCCTGAGTGCAGTCATCTACAATAGTGAGGAAATACATGTGCCCCTTGGATGTAGGTACATGGAAAGGTCCCCAAATATCAATGTGAACAAGGTCAAAGGGATTAGCAGACCAGTTATTATGAGAAATGAAAAGCAAACACCTTTGTAAGTGACAAATATTGCAATGAGAAGGCAATTTGGATTTTGAATTAGAAAGGCGTAACTCATGCATTAAAAGCTGAATTTTTACAGGAGATGGATGTCTAAGTCTTTGATGCCAAGCATTAGCATTAGACATAAGAGAATTACTAAGAGAAATAGTACATTGTTAATCAGCCTGTGCCAGATGTAAAGGTCGTGTCGCGCTACCCTCTCGTTGTCTCATTCGAGTCCCTGACTGGCCACAAGATTAACCTAGAAGCAAGGACCTTCAAAACAAACAAACAACTGGCGGTGGTTTGTCAGCCGCCTCTCCGATGCTTAAGTTAGATAGAGAAATCGAGAGAGTAAAAAATACCTCTTTTCGTAGTATATCCTCTTTTCACTGTGGATTCTCCTTATTTATGAAGGAGGAGGATGGTCCAAATTTCATGGAAAGGCATCGTCGCAAATGGAAGGGAGGAGAGGCTTCATTCGCATGCTGTCAATTGTTTTTCCGATAGACAAGTCATCTCAACTTCCACCTCAAGGATCATTCGATCATCCTGCGGTGGTTACGCATTTGATTCGTGAGGATGTGCCCCTCGAGTTGCGAGGATCACTGGGAAATTATCACAATCCATCTCTTACGTATACACGCTAGAAGAGGATGTGCCCAAATAATAAACTCGAGGCCTCGTCGATCTGGATAAATACCATGCGGATCTCGGTTCGATCCATGTTCGTGTGGAGAATACTGACCGGCCCCAGGTAAGGGTACACGGGTCTAAGTTTCGTCCGCCTACGGGCCTCATCCGCCACCTCGAATTGCGGGTACTGCCAAAAAGTCATGGTACCCATAACGCCCCCTTTTCTAAAGATGAGATTAGTCTTCCCGCTTGGAAAAATATCGTATGTTTCGACCGCCACATTCTGAACGAGGGAATGTTAATGCTGCGGTGTTCCAATGTGCTTTCTGGGTTTTCTACAGTTCAAACCCTATAAAAAGGTTACGTGGTAATGGAGTCTTTGTATATCGCTAGCTTCAGTTTTTAAAGTAGCATACAACGCTGCCGCACTGCTTTTCCGATTGCTCCTGGGTTGAGTGTGATGTTGATAGGGGTCGGTCGAAGGCTACAAGGAACGTGCTAGAGCGTGCTAATTTGCTTTTGGAGGGATATTTTTAGCCTTATATGCCCCCATATATGTCCCTTCGCTCGCATTGTCGAAGGCGCACATCATATCGCTTACAAAAATATTCGGGGCTTTTTTCTTTCTCCGCCTTTTTTTTTTTTTTCATATTTTCTTTCTTAGCCTCTTCTTCAACTTTCTCCTCTTTCTTACTCTTCCACTTCCTCTTCTTTCTAGGTTGTTTCTTCCACTTTTCCTCTTGTGCTCGCCACTCGCTAGGTTATTTAATTTTTGAAGTATGATCGCCGTTGTAAGCGCTGCGTATGTAATTATGAACTTTTGGTGTGATCAATGAAATCAGGTTTTAGAATTTTTGCGCTTTAGCTCACCTTATTTTTCTCAAGTCACTAAATCCACATCAACGTGGACTAGCTCCTTAGGACAAGGGTTATGGCATTTGATGAATTCTAGTATGGATCGGACCTTATGATTCCTGACTGGACTTAGCTTGGTTGTTTGGCCCAAGCCTGTCCATTAGGGAGATGCAAGGGCCCTAACCTAGGAGCCCACGAACCTGGCCCACACTTGTTTATCGTTCTAAAATAAGCTTCCGCCAGATTCAAATCTTTGAAGAGGCTATGAGTCAAACGTGCATTTAATGCACCTCGCAGACGCCAGACCCGATACTTAGTGGAGTCATAATTGATCCCACCCGCTTACCCCCATTTTCGTTTCCCTTCGCTCGAGCCTACCGACACTACCGTAGTGTCGCATGTTTCGCGAATCAGCCTTCCAAGTGTCATTTTCCTCATCTTCCAAGTGAGCCTTTGCTTTTTGTTCTAGTATCGTTAGATTCCACTGCTTGCGATGTTTCGCTACGTGATCGTAAGAGGGTGTTTTCTGTGACAAGCCAGAATCTGGGGTTCCTGGTCCGGTGTGTTCATGCACGCTCTCATCCTTTAATAGTTCGTATGATGGCATGGAACCACCCTCTCTTTCGTCAGCTCATTGTCGGTTCCGTCAGTAGCATGGCCAGAAGTCAAGAAAGACTCACCAGTCGTCATAAGAGGGCCTAGCCGGATACGCCTTCGCAGCAAGATCATCTCCTCTCTATCCATGGAGGAAACAGGTCCTACCGTCAAATCCCTAACACATCGAGATTGAAGTTATCTGACGGCCCAACCAATCCACTATCATGAGAAGACAAGTAGTATATTTGACTGGAATAACTTCGCAGCCGAGCCGCTTCTATTTCCATCTTTGGTAAAGTAGTTCTTACACTTCTAGAGCGCTCCCCGCTCCTATCCATCCAATGTTATCGGGATCCCGACCGAAATGAAGGCTGGAACCTCCTTACCAATCGGACATTTCACTGGGTGTAGGCTCGTTTCATTTATACCTTGAAGCTAGACACGAGGTTGGCTAACCTTGTTAGCCTGTGAGCCCCCAAGAAGAATTTGTTGTGGACTCTAACCTCGCCTAAGACCAGAGGCGGCTGGTGTGGATCTCGTTGTAGGACCTCGTATGAGACCCCCAGCCCTCGACCTCCCGCTTGGTTCGGAATCCAAATCATTGTCATTCTGGTAGTTCAAGTTGTGGATCTATGTGGCTTGCATTTTTACACGTCTATCCTTTACATTCGCAAATTTTATTATTATTATTATTTTTTTTTTTTTTTCAAGGCAGGAAAAGCCGAGAGGGTCGACCGTAACCTGTAGAGAAAGCCAATTTTAAGAAAATTCAGAAGTTGCTAGAGATTTATGAGCTGGAACGGCATCACGAAATTCTCTTAACTACGAGGAATATTTGTGAGTTGAGTCGCAGTCCATCTCCCTACATCATTCTAGTTATTCCACGCCCTCTTCCCACAGAAATAGTGGAGGGAGAGAATTACGCTATTGCTGATCTCCTAAATGATTACAAGCACTGCCTGCCCAAAGACTTCTGAGACCAAGACTGGTCACGAGAACCCGGTGATCATCACCTAGCCCGAGCAACCTTCTTCGCTAGGAGGATTCCACTGTCCCTAAGCATCTAAGAAGGACAATAAGGGTAGCCATTTCGAGGGTCTCCCTTTTGTGAAAAGAGGTTCTCAACCTGCCCCCCAAACATCTAAGAAGGGTGTTTTGTTTCGACCGCTAAAGATCGCTCGATGCCGGGGGTGGAAGATTTTGTGCCTGGTTTCCCCCTAATATCTACACCCCTACTAGGGAAGTTATAAGAAGAGAGGACGAGATGGCTGATCTCGTTCATAACTTCGGCGCAAGGAAGCGCAAACGAGGTGTCAGCTTTAAGCTGGCAACTTATGCTACCCCCGAGGTGACTGGTGAGGCTAGTCAACAACCAACCGGCGAGAGTTCAAATGTGCATGCTATAGTAGTTTCAGACTCGCCTAAGATGGGCTTTCATGGCCATTCGACCGAGACGTCTCTCGCTGATCTTAAGAGGCCTCCCAACTCATGCGAAGGTCCCGTGGAGGACACCCTCGCGCATTTTCACCGTCGTGAAATAAGCCACCCACTCCAAGCAAAGGCGTAGGTCATTGTTTCCTAACCACATCGTTGAATTTCTATATTCCTCCACAGCGCCCCCACGCAGATGAGGTATCGCCTCTGGTCAAAAGGTGCCTGTGAGATTATCAATCGCCTGAGGTCGTTTAATCCAAGGCGAATCCCTACGCCCATATGCAACATTTATATCCACCACTACTCACCCTCAGAATGACGGCCCAGGGAGGGGCGAAGAATATGTCATCTCAGTCCCTGCCTATGCTTGTAAGGACGAACTCAAGCAAGTGGTCAAGACTACCGTTAATACGTAACCCAGAATCTCCGTCATTCTATGGAGCCGGTATGTTTATTGTTAGCATATGCTCTAGCCTGCAGGCATATACATCGGGTCATTATATGTTTATATACATAAGGTATTTATCATTTTATCTTGTTATTTAAATTATGGTTTAACTTGATAAAATCACATCCTCGAATAGTCGGGCTCCACTTTAAGGTCATCAAGTATGTGACCTGATAGTAAAACATTAAGGCTTAATAACACTATTATAAATAGTCCATAGTCGATCATTATCAGGAATAATGAAGTAAGACTTTTATGTTTTCCGAGAAAAGACCACATTTTGGTCGGTCATGAACATAAGATGTTACTTAACATAAATACATGTTAAGTTCATGTTATTGTGGATCGAATTCGCCATAAGAAATACTACATGGATTATATCATCAGTAATTATCATTGCAGTAGTGGTATTTGAGTCCTTCGACCTAAATTCACCATGGATTCCTACATGAGGAACTTCATGTCTTGACGTAGCCCAATGACGTCTTTAACATGATGCACAGCTATGGCTGGGCATGTAGTAAAATCATGTGGAGGGAATGTGAGCGATAGTGAAGGAATTTGTCCCGCTCTTAATCGAGCGATGTCTATCGCCTCGATAAAGTGAGACTAAGAAATGCATGGTCGTGCTCGAATGAGATTGATAGGAGTTATCAATATCATTTGTTTAGTCAGTCTACTTGAGAATCAAGAAATGATTAAGTTGTATAAAGATGACTTCATCCATTCCTTGTGCTTAATCGAGACATCGTGTGACAAAAGATTAATATCATACTATGGTAAGGTTTTTCAAGTCATCGAATTCACTTGATTTAGGTAGTTATAATGTCTTGCTAGAGACCAATTATAACTTATGGGCTTAGAATATGATTTGGGCCTCGCAACATCAGTGAACCTATAAGGTCACGCATAAGAACTAGCCATAATGGGATGTTAGAAAGGCTCTCTCTTTAGCCCATGATTAGTTTCCAAGCCTAAGCTCAAGCCCAATCCCATTAATAGTTAAATCGGAATTTGGTTTAAATTCGCTTAATAAAAGGGTTTGGGAGGCTTGATATAAATATGGGGTTTATCATCTAAAAGTAGGTGGTTCTTTTGAAGTTGGAGGTTTTCGAGAGAATTCTTTTAGAGTTTCAAAGCATACCATGTGTCTTTAGTATCAGGATAAAGCCCTATCATAAGGAGCTAGCACATCCATCCCATCCATTAGTCGTTCGTGTGGATACCTTTAGAGGGCGCTGCACACTCATCATCTTGCCTGCTGCTAGGATCGCTTCTGTAAGGAGTTCTGCTTTGTGTTTCAAAGATGTGTGTGATCAAGAAAATTCGCACTAGTCGAAAAGGAATCGGTCTACAAGCAAGAGGTAAGATCTGGATTTCTTGATTCATTGTTTAGTTTCATCAAACCGTTTGATCCCGATGTCGTTTCAAAGATTAAATTTTTTTATTTCTACGCTTTTCTTATCGATTCCAACAAAGGGTAATAAAGCTTAATGGTTGTTCGGGTGAAACCGATTTTTATATGTGATATAACGTGATCTATTTATTGTATTTGTTTTGCCATATGTGATATGCCATGATCCATTAGTTCATCCATTTTATAATCAGTATAATCTGAGTCATGTTTTTTTTTTCACAGATGAAGTCTCGCATACTGCTAATGTAAATTGAAATGATTCTGCTTTGTGAAAGCTCTAATAGGATTAGGACTGTTGATGATCATAATCAAATTCTGAGTTCGTAATTCTTGTGTTCTAATATTATTAGGACTGTTACAGCTTAATATTAATTAGTAGGACTGTTACATATTAAGTATGACTGTTACAGATACTTATTAATCAATAGGACTATTACATATTAAGTATGGCTGTTACAGATTCTTATTAATCAGTAGGATTGTTACACATTAATGTTAGACATTAAGAATTGACTGTTACATATTATTCCTAATCGCAGTTCGTTACACATTAATGTTAGACATTAAGAATGGACTCCACATGCATTATTCTTAATCAGGGATCAAGTACATTAATGTTAGACATTAAGAATGGATCACATAAATTATTCTTAATCATTGTGATCATACACATTAACGTTAGACATTGGTGATCGACTGTTATGTACCTTATTACACATTAAGTAGGATTGTTCCAAATTAACGATGGACTGTTAGATTAAGAGTAATCAGCATTGATGAATGACCAATTTTAATAGTGTGATTAATGATCAGAGAAATTCTGTGCAAGAACTCACCATGCTAGCCTTAAAATTTGTTTATGTGACTAATCGTGAATTGAAAGACCATATTCATAATCCGACATGGGCTTAATATGTTTATATTCAATTTTGTACGGTGCATGTCATGGCCCTTAGTTCAATGTGATCAAGTGTATTAATTATGGGGTTTGTAATTTTTTAAATACTACTCAATGATTTTAATTTTTATCGACACAACATGTGTGTCTCTTTTTCATTATATTAGCATACCTACCGCAGGTCATTGTTTTATCACACAACATGTGTGTCTCTTTATTATTTTAGCATAAAATATGCATACAATTATTACTTGTTTGTAATGAAGAAGAACTTAAGAATGAGGCCCGTTCGCTTCGGAGACAAGCCCATAAAGCTAAGGTATTGGTAAAAATGTAATCCTACATCTCCATATCGTCATGGAGATCACCTAAGGAAATGGCCATGACATGTCACGCTTACATTTATGCTTATTAATATGTTTATATGTGATGTATGTATGTTTATAAAGTTTGCCTAACAACTTGATAATTTCATCACATAAAATATTGTCATAAAATGCCTTCCATAATTTAACACTTGTCAATGCTTCGATCGTCTTTCAATATAGTTTCGCTACAGGTGTATTAGGCCATCTTAGATCGATATGATGGATAATGGTGATATCCATAAGATTGAATATGGTTAGACTTTAACTACGCTTATGATAACGATTTCGTGGCCTGGCGCATAAAAGGAAAGAGTTTTCACCTATTAGCTTGCTTAAGTGTTATGCCAAAGCTGCTTGAATTTAAATAAACGTGGATTTTCACCACTAAGAAACTATAAGATTGTTTCTGTTAATTAAAGAGTTATTAATTTTAGTGGAGTATTAAAGACCTCATTTATTAAAAGCTTTGCATATTTTTGTGGTAAGACTAATGGCATCAAACAACGATCAACATTTACTTAACTGGGTCTCTTGAAAAGGAAACTTAATGGGACAAACTTCCTGGAATGAGATCTAAATCTTCGAGAGGATTGTCCTTAAACAAGAGAAGAAGATGTATGTTCTCGATAATGAAATCCCTAATGAACCTCCCGCTAACAATGCCCCACGAGTCGGAAGGATGCTTATAGTAGCACTAACGGATCATGTGGATGCAACCTATCTTATGCTTACAACCATGAACTCTAAGCTTCAGAAGCAATTTGAGGAAATGGAGGCATTTGATATGATGGTGCATCTCAAGGGAATGTTCCAAGAGCAAGCACGTCAAGAAAGGTTTACAACCACCAAAGCATGGAATGCATGCAAGATGACTCCTAAAGACTTCCAAGAAGTGCACATGTGCTAAAGACGAAGGGTCCTACTGATCAACTTGATAAGCTCGTGCTTCTATTAATCATGAGTCAAGCACGATCCGATTCAGCTCATTAATTCGAATCTTAAGGATCAATTTTATGAACTACAATATTATTCATATGAGAAATTCCATTGGTCGAGTTACATGGAATTAAAGAATGTTGAGACGAACATTCAAAAGACAAATCCAGTGCTTATGGTTCAGCAAGGAAAGGCATGAAATGAAAAGGAAAGGGCAAAGGCAATAATAAGGCCAAGAAAGGCAAAGGACAATCCAAGCCTAAGGCCAAGAAGCCAAAGCTGCCCAAGGAGGTAGTTTGCTTCTTCTGTAATGAACAAGGTCATTGGAAGAGGAATTGTAAGCTCTACTTGGAAAATTTGAAGAAAAAGAAGAGTAGCGAGGCTACCACTTCAAGTATTTATGTTAGAAGTCAATTTGTCTACTGCCTACGGGTATTAGATACTCGATGTGGATCTCACATTCGTAACAAAGTGTGGCCCGCGTGCCAGTAGATTGGTCAAGCAATGTGAAGTGGACCTACGAAAGCGGGAATGGAGCAAGAGCTGCGATTAGCCGAGGGAGTTTATGATTTGACTTTGCCTAGCGGACTTGTTTTCCAATTAAAGAATTTTTATTATGTGCTCATTGTGGAGAAACGTTATTTTGGGGCTATTAGACGTGATGGATTTCACTTTATTATTAAGAATAATATTTTCCATCTATAATGCAAGATATTTTTATGGGAATGCTCATTTATCTAATGGTCTCTACGCTCTAAACTTGAACAACCTGCCCAAGCCTGCTCCATCTATAACATCGATACTAAGAGGTTCAAGTCCAATGACTCAATCCAACCTACTTTCGCATCACATTCGGGCCGCGTCAATGAGAAACGCATCTTGAAGCTCCATCAAGACGGGATAATACATTCATTTGGCTTAGAGTCATTTGGAACATGTGAATCTTGTTTACTAGGCAAAATGACCAAGGCTCCTTTTTCGGACACAGTTGAGAGGGCTAGTGACTTTCGGGGCCTTATATAGATGCTCAGGGACCAATAAGCTCAATCGCTAGAGGGAGGTTATCGCATTTAATACTTTTACCGATGACTTTCAGTAGATATGGTTACATCTACTTAATGAGGCATAAGTCCGAATCATTTGAAAAGTTCAAATTATTCAAGCAACATACAGATCACTGAAAGAATATCAAAACACTTCGATCCGGACGAGGTGGGTGAATATTTGTCAAAATTCCCAATGATCATCTTAAGGATCGTGGATACCACAACTCACTCCACCTAGAACACCACAATGGAATGGTGTATCTGAAAGGAGAAATCGAACTTTATTAGATATGGTTCGATCAATGATGAGTCGAAAAGATCTTCCAATAGCCTTCTGGGGATATGCATTAGAGACTGTTGCGTTCTTATTGAATAGAATTCCATCGAAAGTGGTTGAGAAAACACCAAATGAGTTATGGATGAAAGCGTCCCGGGCTCGTTTTCTCAAGATTCGGTCGCGCGCTTATGTAAAGCATCGTTTCGATAAGCTAGCATCCAAACTGACTAAGTGCTTATTCGTGGGGTATCCAAAGGAAACAAAAAGGGTACTACTTTTGGTTTAACCGGTAACAAAGTGTTTGTTGCTCGTAATGGTCTTTTCGAAAGAGTCTATTTCCAAAAGAGTCAGTAGGAGTAAGACATCTCTCAAAAGTTTCAAGAACCACAAGTCACACCGAGCCTTCCATGGGGCTCCTACAAGACTCACAACCGGCCACTGAGTCAACATCTTCTGCATAAGGCCCACGAAGGTCCAATAGGATTCATCATGAGCCCAAGAGATACGGATTTTTAACTTACGATTAAACCATGCAGCCTGTGGATCAATATAAGCCCACAACCTATCATGAGGCAATGATGAGCCTAGATTCTGAAAAATGCCTTCAAGCCATGAAGTCTAAGATGTAATCAATGTACGATAACCAAATTGAATTCGTTCGATCCACCCGAGGGTGCTAAGGTCATTGGTCAGAAAAGCGGTTCATAAGATCAAACATGATATGACCTTCAAGTCTCGACTTTCGCAGTGTTAGCTCAAACAAACCTACGGTATCGACTGCGATGAGACCTTTTCACCTGTCGTTATGCTTAAGTCTATTAGGATTCTTCTTACTATCGTCGCGTACTATGATTACGAGATTTGGAAAATGGATGTCAAAACAAATATTTCTTAATGGAAACTTACTCGGAGTGATGTGTACACATACAAATCTGAGGGTTTTTTCGATCCTAAGTATCCTAATAAA
This sequence comes from Tetrastigma voinierianum, assembly GCA_016808115.1. NCBI lineage: Eukaryota > Viridiplantae > Streptophyta > Magnoliopsida > Vitales > Vitaceae > Tetrastigma > Tetrastigma voinierianum. The sequence continues at coordinate 191,381 of JAEQBH010004839.1, read as the reverse complement.
GCGTGGTCTGAAGATCCATTTCTAGAATTAAAGTGTGCTTCACGGTCAAATCTTCTTTGATGAGGTCGGCAAAGAGTTTGGCTTTATGAAAATGAAGATGAGCCTCAGGTATACAAGAAGCTTAATGAGTGCAAATGTCTTCTTAAGGATGTACGCGGATGACATCTTACTCATTGGAAATGTGACATCCCTACCTTGCCGAAAGTGTCAAGCCCTACGAGAATGTTTTTCAATGAAAGACTTAGCGGCCGCCTACATCCTGTGCATAAAGATTTATAGATAATCTTCAACTAAGCATTTTCGCTCGAGTCAAAGTGGGTACATGCACAAAGTGCTAAAGAGGTTTAGCATGCAAGATTCCAAGAGAGAGGCTTCTACAATGTCTCATGGCATTAAGCCTAAGTCTCAATGTCCAACCACGAAGGACGAAGAGAGCGTATTATTGGATAAATCCCATATGCTTCGGCTATTAGTTCTACTACATAGAGTTCAAAAGCCTCTTATGTGTGTTTAGCATGATCCCGTGTTCCTTGATCTACTAACATATCATCAATGTAAACCCTACTTGCTTCCTAGTAAATGTCTAAACATCTTGGTCACTAACCTCTGATACGTTGCCCCGACATTCTTTATGTCAAACGACATCACAATGTAGCATAACAGCCCATGCGGGGTGATGCGGGGTGATGAATGTTGTTTTTTCCGCGTCTGGCGGATGCATGGTATTTGATGATATCCCGAGAAGGCCGATGAGTCAAAAACTCATTGATTTTTAATCCATTTTTCTGATTGTTGTTACAATGTAATTACTTATTTTTATGCAGAAATATAGAGATTTTACCAAATTTATATTTTGCATATTTATATAAAAGAAGCTATAATTCCAACAAAAATCCAGAAGAAAATGAGATCAATGGTCAAGAGCAGCTCAACATACAATTGAGGCTCTTACAAGGAATTCATCATCGCTTTTAAGTCACGACCGAAAGGGATACTGCCGTGGACAATTTCCGTAAGACAAAGGTTTCAAGTGTGTCACAACATCCTTGTGAGCAGTCGCGAGAGAGAAAAATTTAAGATTGCACAAACGAAGTCGCGACAGAGAATCGAGGTCTCGACACCGCAAGAAGACAACTCAAGTCGCAACAGATAATTAAGGTCGTGACGAGGAATGGATGGCTGGACCAGCTAACAAGGTCTCTAATCAAAAAAATTGATGTTGCAACAAAAATATAAGTTGAAGACACTAGTGAGGTCGCGACATGGATTTCATGTCGCGACATTAAAATGAGCTGAACAATTTAAAACATGTCGTGATCTAAGTTTTCGGTTAAATCGCGACAAGAACAAGGTATAAGGGCCACCACTGGGCCGATACACACTTCTGTGTCGCCACCGTAAAAGGAAGTCGAATTGAATAGAAACCGCTTTACTAAAAATGAAGTCAAGGGATAAGATTGAAGAAAGAATGGTCATACATGCTTCTAAGGTCATGACAGAATTGGCAAGAAGAAAAGAAACGAATCCTCGTCGCGGACCTGGATTTGGCGTCGCGACAAGAAAATGGCCGAGAAAACAAGGAATCACGATCATAACATGAAGGAGGTTGTGACAAGGATCAAATTGGTTTCGCGATGCGTGTGTGACATGAAAAAGTAGTCAGCGACCTGAATTCAGCGAAAGGAAGAAAAAGCGGTCACGACGAAGGTGTGGTGGCGACACAACTACCGACAAGAAAATGTGGTCACAACAAAAAGTCATCCTCTTTGTAGCTAAGCGTGGTCTAGGCGAAATACGTTCGGTGCTTGGCGCGGCATGATGATTCTCGGGAAACGCCCGACAAATAAGCGGACCATGAGATTTCGAATTACGCGTGACGGTAGAAAACTACAAAAACCGTCTTCGACAAAGGACATTGGGTCTGACTACGTCTTACGAAAACAAGGCAAAAGTTACGCGAGCTTCGGAAGGATGGATGGGCCCAACAAGTTGCGACGTAAGCGGAGGTGGCGACGAACATGAGTTGGGCGTTATGATTTGGAAATCCGCCGGAGCCTTGGGAATCAAGCCCGATGTGCGTTTGAAATGTATAGACAGGCGTTTACGTGTGATGCGTGGGCTCTTCCATAACCCAAATCTTTAGGGGATTGAAGAAGACTCAATTGTATAATTTTAGAGTAGATTTGTCTTTTCTTTTTCTTTTCTTTTCTTAATTTTTCTTTTCTGGATCTGAACAGTAACTTTTTGTTAGTGTGGAAAATTTAGTTAATTTTTCACTTTCTTCTCGATTCTGCTTGAGTGTGGAATCAGGACCATATCGGTCGTTTCTTATCAGGTGAGCCGGCTATTGCTGGTGTGTTTGATCGATACTCGATATGGTGTGATCTGCGATTTTGATGAAACACGACTTCCATTAATTTGGATTTGTCGTTAATTCTGAGTCTTTTCTCTTCATTATATTAGAAAGTACACAGTGCTGGGGTTATTTTATTGATTTTTTTCTTAGGTCAGTTGTTCCCAATAATAGTATCAAGTATCCTACCAGAGTTGTTCATGCTCACGATTTCAAAGAGAGCCTGCAGGCTAGTATGGGTGGATATTCTTAAGAGTTTTGAACATTCCATTTGTGGGTATGCTAGACTACCATTGAAGAACTACTAAGCTCTGAGAGTTCATTTAGATAAATTTCCATTTCACTCACAATTGAAGATGAAGATGATTATTTATCAATTTAAATCATCAGAGATTTCACCTTAATCTGATGGAAAGATCTTGATCTTGTGTTAGCTAAGATCTGATGGAAGAAAAATCCATCAGATTTAAAGGGATGAGTCATCAACTACCATTTGTAGAGAGGTTTGGAACCGGACTTGGGATGCAAAAATCTGTGATCTCTTAAAGTATCAGTGCGAAGTGAAAAGAAAATACCCCGAGATACTTATAAAGAGTGTTACGAATACGATAACTAATTAGATCCATAATCTTGGGCAGGGACCTCTAATTAGTGAAATGGAGAAAATCCAAGTTGCATTATTAAATCTTTGACAAATCTATTTGTAGAATTCGAGATTGAGAGAATCAGTGGGTATAAGGCGAAATTATTATTCACATCAATTTCATCTCAGTGTCAATTCTAACGAGGATAACTTATTGATCCGAGTTTATTTGTTTGTTTTAATTCCAGATTTATATTTATTAGATAAATATATCAATATAAATAACTTTATCTTATCTTTAATTCTAGTTCTCAAAACATTCTGAAGTAGGTCTGAATATGTGGATCTTGATAGTTAGGGTAGTTGATTTTAAAATTCTTATCGATCTACGAGAATGATATGCGGACTTATATCAAAATTTTATTGCCTTATATGACCTATGCGCGGTATGTAGACTAAAGCATTTTATAATTTCAAGAACATAAAACCACTTTCTACTTTTCAATCAATTAGCTCTAATTTTGGTCCGCTATAAAGGAATTGGAAGACTCCACTAGAGGCATTAAAATTGAGTGGTTTAATTATATGACCAGACAATAAAGGCGTCGGAATGACAGCATCCCTTTCGATTAGTGGCGTCAACAATCGATCTATCAGGGTAGAGAGTTGTCTTTTAGGCATGTTAGGCATGCCTCATTGAGACCAGGTAGTCCACGCACACTCTCCATTTACTTTAAGGACTACTACCATCGCACCCAATTTGTGCAATTCGCCCAAAAATACCCTAGTATTTTTATAATATTTTTATTATGTGTTTAGGGTATAAATTGAGCAAACTGGGGGATTTTCTGGGTATTGTTAAATGATCATATGTTAAATGTTAAATGATAAATTATTGATTATGATTCAATGAATGAACCTAGAATTTACCCAAGTGTTAAGGGCAAAATGGAAAAAAAAATATCAAATGAGGACCTACGGGTCATTTATGATAAAGAAAATATGTCTAAGTGTGAATAGTGAGAATTGAAGTGCAAATAGAGAAATTATATGGGTTATATGGTAAATTGGGAGAACTTAACTCAAAAATGGGTTTTAGAGTCTAACATGGCCTTATGATGTTAAGTGACTTAAGACCACATTTGGTCTATTGAATGGTCATTTGTGCAAAAATGTATTTGGAGATTGAAATAGAGAAAAAGCTAGGGTTTTGAGTGAAGATAAAGAGATTGGTGTGGAACTTTCTCTTTGGTGCAAGATCTTACAAGAAAGTTCAAGGAGGAAGCCAGGCAAGAAGCTCAAGAGATTCAAAGTAAGAACACAAACCCTGTAACTCTTTTCTTGTGTTCGATTTGTGGAAAACCCTAACCTTATATGTAGTCGTGATTTTGATTGGTTGTAGATCAGTTTGGGTTAGCTGGGTTGAGTTTTGAAGTGTATTGTTGGTTGGTATTGGTTTGATTGGTTTTGAGGAATGTTTGTAAAAGGAAATGTTAGTTTTCAAAGGAGTTGTTGCCAAAATTATTAAAACCCTAGTTCTTGTTTATTATAGTAGTTGTTATAATCATCTAAATGAAGTGATTTCAATTGGTAATTAACCATAAGAGCTAGAGTTACAAATGTATAGAAGGGACCAGGAGAAAATTGTTGCTCTAAGGCTCCCGAATATGGGTTTAAAGGTGAGTTTCGGGTAGCTCACGAGTATGCTCTATTTTGGGTGTACGGTTGCTACTTATGTTTCGAAGCCGCACTCATCCAAATCAGTAACTAAATTTTAAAACTCAGATTTCAGGAAATAATGCATCTGAAGTAAGTGTATGTAAATTCTAACTCTGAAAGTTCCCGTATGTCAAAGGAGCTATGTGCGCATTCCTTCGTTTTTCAAATTAGAGTAGTCTAGATGTAAAATGCAATAACTTGAGTTTTGGTGATCCAAATTGAATGATTCCAATTGGAGAAGAAACCTTAGAACCATAGCTTCAAATGAGTGAAGAAACATTACCAATTTATGGATTTAAGACCCCAGAAATCGAAAATAACAGTAGGTGATCCAGTGAGCTAGGCATATCGACTACTGGCATTAAAATGTCGTAGAACTCAGTTTCGCGATCCAAATGTGAGATGATTCCACCTTTACTGAAAATGTGACTCATAGAGCTATCATTTTCTTGAAGTAATCAAGTGAGAAAAATATGGCCTATGTGTCCCCAAAAAAATTTTCAAGTGAAGAGACAGGAGATCAACCCTAACCAAAATCCTGTAATGCAATAACCGATTTTTCTTTCGTGGTCGTTTTAATCGTGACATATTTATGATGGATTGTGTGGGTTGGTGACGAGGAAGCTTCGACAAGAACGGGGTTCGAGGATAGGAATCAAGAGCCACAACCTTTTTTGAGTTTGTTTTCAATCTCTTGTTTCAAATTTGTGAAAGCTCGACTACACTCTTCTTTCATTGCTTCAAATCGATCAGAAATATTATGAAATATTGAAATGATTTATATAAATTGCATATTGATTTGTTTTAAATTGATTTGAGACAACCGAATATAAATAAATTGCATACTTAAAAATTTTGTATGAGTATTGGAAAAAATAAATTATCAGATTCAAATGTATACACTATTGTAATTATTGAATGATTTCATACCAAAGAATGTAAACGGTTAAATTCGAAAGGCATAGATTAGAGATACCAATAGCAGAAATTAAAGAAGACTACGCCGACTGTAATGAAGTGTCATCTGAATCAGTTCGGGAGGACAAGATCTGGGTAGATTGCCTACGAAAATTGATTTTTAATAATCATTGTATTTCAACTGACCATATCAGTTATAAACCATTTTTATACCAAATCATGGCCCAATGAGATCAAGGTTGCTGATTCGTTACTCCTACGCACCAAAGCATAAAGAATCCGATAAGGGCAAAATGATAATAAGATTGAAAAGTGCATGATTTGTGATTTGAATGATTTAGGGGTGCATCCGAATTGCATAACTTGAAATGACCCAATGAATTGTAATTAAATGTAAATGAAATGAATATATATATATATATATATATGTGTGTGTGTGTGTGTGTGTGTGTGTGTGTGTGTGTGTGTGTGTGTGTATCATTTCACCCACTGTACGACAATGGTGGCATTGTCGAGTCATACCGGCCAGCCAAGAGTCAACTCTGCCGCATTGGTTGCAGCTAATCATTCGATGGTATCAAGTGGCACGGCTTTATCGACGCAGAACTGTGCTCGCCAACAATGGCATTTGCACAGCCCGCATCCTCACAACCGAAAACAAAACCTGTTGAACTACCGGCCTTGCCTTGATGAGGAGAGCAATTTCACCCACCGTTATCAGGGTCAGCTCTCTTTAAACCCTGGGATAGATTCGCCAACCGAACTCACCGCCAACAGAGATGTTCATATGCCCGGGCGCGGTGCAAATGCAACAAATCGACCGTGCTGCCAGGGTCAACTAGTACTCTGTGCACATTGAAATCGTTAATACATAATGTAAGTATGAGTGCATCGTGGGTATGGCAATGACCTTGGACTGCTAACAAGGGAAAGGATATGCGGTCATTAATCGGGCCGGATCAAGCCCGCCACTATCTAGGATGTGGATAAGATTCACTCGGCTCGCCGCGTGGGCCGCCGCACAGCCTCATCTTTTGGCGCTTAGACTAATACTAGTAGTCAACCGAGCCGCCCGGTATGTAGTTTATGGTGGGCCGAGGTCCAGGCGAGAGCTCTACACTAGCCACTATTCTTTCAATCGTGGGGGTGGCTTAAGCTCTGTGGATCATCTCCCGAACATATCTCCTGAGGTGGTCAACCTGATTAACCTTTCCACTAAAAATTTCGTACTCCACGGCTGTCTCGCTGCCTATCATTCCTGTGGTAATCACATCTCGTAGACCGGGGTTGCGCTGCGGCGGATCTAATCGAATTGGTATGGGCCATCTAAGTCGTGGTGATCCTGCACAGAGAAAGGAGTATATCGTGAAGAGATGTTCGAGGGGTAAACTCCGCGAGGTTCCTCTTATCTCCAACCGGGGTCCCGAGGGCTTTTTGCCCTACTCGACCCTTTGCTCGTGACCGTCCCAAGGGCTGCATTTGTCAGCTTGAAGCCAGGATCATCACGATTCGAGAGGTCGCCTGATATCAGCCTCCAAAGATTAAATACTTATCCGCCTTGCTTCAGATACCTCCTTTCACGCAGTTTAACCAGAGATAGCGATTGGAAGAATGGGGTAGTCAGCCCAAAGCTCCTTCGGAAAATTTGGAGGACCGCATCCATACTGTATGAATCAATCTGTTGGACGGTCTATCCAAATCTTCTAGTGAAATCGCATATGGATTCATCCTCCCGCTTAAAAATGGTTTGTAGAGAGCTGATATTTCCCTTTTGTCAAACTAAGCACAGGTACTAGGAAACAAATGCAGCCCACAACTCACTGAACGAATTGATAGATCTTCGAGAATTTAGGAACCAGCCAAGGCAGCCCTTCAAGCCGGCCGAATACTTTGTGGCAGTGCTTGGCCGTTTCCTCGTGAGATTAAGTATCATTGCCTGGTTGAAATGCAACATGTAATCATACAGATTAGAGGACCATCCTACATGGCAAAAGACAGTATGGCAAAGCCACGAGGCAGCTCGTAACTTAAGATGTGCTGTCCCAATGGGGAGGATAGCATGTCTTCAGGTCCCCGGATAGTGGTAGAATTAAGCATGTGCAAGGCGAGTGCAGCCCCGAAGGTAGGATACATGAACGGAAGTGATGGTGCTACGCCCCTGTGCCACGTGGGCATATTTTCTGCAGTTCGCTCCGACTGGTCGCCGCCCTACTCGATTTCTCTTCGTGACTCTGGCGATGCATACTCATCAGAATCTGGATGGAACAAATAATGAGGTTCTCTTTGTCACCAGCCTCCACGTTCTTTTCAGTGAAAGATCGTGCAACTAAGAGCCACTGCAGGATGTTCCATCATCCTACGCTATATCACACGCTAAGGCAGACTGTTCGCCTATTCTCGCTTGGACTGCAGGTGTAGGATGGTTGCTAGATCATGCATTTTCACCTCGATCCTCTTCCAAACAATCCCGTAGGAAATCATTCTCTTGCTACAGATGGTTAGCACAGTTCCACAATTCAGCCATCTATCTAGCCTGCTGTTCTTGCTTTGTTTCCATATCTTGACTCCAGCAAAGAAACTGGTCCTCAAGGGATTGATTTGCTAGGTTGTTGGCCATAGCAATAGGATCCAACAACCGGTGAGTGAGCTGAACTACCAAGCTTCCAGGTGGGATCACATAGCCAAAGTAGCAAAGCCTCGCACGCGCTCGATAAGACTCTTGTTTAGTCGCTCCCATGCATCGACGCCACCTGTCTCTGACTCCTCGCAGTTCCGGATCGTCTCGAAAGATTAACCTGCCAGCAGCGACCTACAAAACAAACAAAGACCAGCTGGCGTGCCGCCACCTTCCCGATAATTACGATAGACAAAGAAAGAGATAAAAACATCATTTTTTCGTTAGTATATATCCCTCTCGGTTTCGCTTTATGATTCCTCCTTATTTATGAAGGAGGAGGATGATCTACTTTTTATGGAAAGTTAATGATTGGTTTCCAAAATGGAAGGGAGGAGAGCGCTTCATTTGCGTGTTAGCCGTTTTTCCTTTTAGATAGCGATTCGACCTTTCCGCTCAAAGAATCGCTGATCATCCTAAGGTGGCTACGTATATGATTCGTGGAGGATGTGCTCGAGCTACAGGATCAACCACAAATTATTGGCTATCTTCTTAAAGACACGAATGGCTAGAATAGGATGTGCCCGGGCAATAAATCCTTGAGGCCTTTGCTGTGATCAGATAGTCCATGAGCCGGTATTCGAGCCGTGGTTTGGATTCATTTTCGTGTGAGGATACTGCACTCGCCTGTAGTAAGGGTACTCTGGCCTCGTTTGGCCTCGGGTCCGTAGGCCTGATCCGCCCGGGCCTTCCGGGAATAGGGGTGTGCAGCCAAAGCCATGGTACTTCAATCATCAAGCCTTCGACAGCCCTGATTACACAAGAATTTGAAAGAAAATTAACACTGTCATTACGATTTTGAAAGAGTGCACTAATGCTAAGGAGATTGAACTTGAACATGGGTATATAGAGGACATTATTGAGAACTAAGGAGCTAGACAAATGCACAAAACCTATTCTATTAATAGCCACATATTAACCATTTGGAAGAATAACAGTGGTGTTTAAAACAGGATTAGAATGAGAGAAGAAACTCAAATTATGGCAAGCATGGTGAGAGGCTCTTGTATCTAGTATCCATTCATCAAAAGAGATAATAGAATGAGCAAGAGAATAAGTGAAAGAAAAATTACCACAAAATTCGAGAGACAAGAATGGGCAATCGTGATTTGACTCAGGTGGTGAAATGTTATGATGTTGGAGTAGTGAGCTTAGGTAAGCAATGAGTCACGAACTGCCTCCCGATGAAAGTCGACCAAATTGTCCAAGTTGTTTCGCAAAGTAGCGTAGATTGACTATCACTTGGCTGAGAAAAAGACATATTGGCAGAGGGTGGAGTTGAAGAAGATATTTGTTGCCCTCAATGATGGATTTGCAGAGCCACTGGCTTGACATTTTTCTTTAGATCTCGACCTAAAGCTCGGGAAGTCTCAGATTCAGCGGATACCTATGAAATTTCACTACAAGAAAAATGAGTTATAGAGACAATGATTTAGCTATGCCAAAAAATTTGCAAACTAAAGCATATCTTTAGCTTCAACTTAAATGGCCGCAACTAGAAATCATCTTATAGTTACGGGAAGGATTAGGCCGCAACTATAAATCATATTATACTTGTGGAGATTATTAGGCCACAACTATAAATCATCTTATAGTTGCAGGAAGTACTATGCCGAAACTATAAATTATCTTGTAGTCGCAAAAATACTGGTCGTGATCTATAAATCATATTATAAGCCAGTAGGAGTATTAGGGCACAACTATAAATCATCTTATAGTTGCAGGAAGTACTACGCCGCAACTATAAATTATCTTATAGCTGCAAAAAATAATGGGTCGCAACTATAAATCCTCTCAATTCCTAGGCATTTTCTTTTGGCTCCCCACGATATCCCCATTCCCTTGATGATGCCGAAGATCCAGCGCTTCCACCGCACCACCGTCCTCGACTCCACTCACTCTACCACGAATTTGCCCTCCTCCTTAGCGCATCTTGACACCAGAAACCCTAAGCTCAAGATCGCATTCCTTTTTCTCACCAATTTCGACTTCATTTTTCCCTTTTGTGGGAGCAATTCTTCAAGGGTAATGAAGGTTTGTACAACACTCGTTCACTAACCGACCGTGGCTCCATCTCGGCCTGAAAGCCTGGAGGACCAACATAGCGGCAGCCCGCCCCGACACTCATCTCCTCACACCCGCCGTCCCGCCACCACTCTTCGACGATCCCTACAACGCCTTTCTTCGCGATCCTCTCCCAGCAAAGATCCCTTCCATTCCTTCATATTTGTTCACAAATACCTCCGATCATTGGTAAGACTCTGTTTCGTCATTTCTTATGCTTTCTCAAACATGCTACCCGTTGTTGGACTATTCCCTCTGTTTTAACATTGAGAATCATGCACTTAGACATTTGTTTTCTCTCATCTATGATGAAAATTGATCCTTGTTTGACATTTTATATATATTTTCTCTTATGTATGTGAAAACCTAATAAAATGCAGGAATATATGTTCAAGAGAGATTAATTGAAGGTGCATTTACAACAAAGACCACGTTTCATTACAGGAATGAGTAGCACTCAAATAGTTAGTTTGATTTAGGCATCATATCTCTATGTTTATTTTCCGCCTCTTAGTCACAACTACATTTCCATATTTTGAATCCTAACTTAGAATTCTTATAATTACTTCATTTTATTTTCAATCGTAATAATCATTTTATGTTTCAATTTGTCAAAGTTGGTTCCTGCTCAATACTTTCTCATTCTATCTTTTAGTTTCGGGTTTCTCAGAAGATACTAGAGTAGAGAACAGGATCTTTTAGTCTTGTTCTTAAGAGGCCATTCTCTCCTTTTCCAATCCAACAATCGTGTCTAATGAGTGATCTCAATATTTTTTGTTTAATCGAGGTTGTGTACCTAGAACAAAACTACATTGGCATCAAATTTGCAAACATGTTCTGAGGGTGGTGGGAATTCCGGGTTTGTCATGTTTTCACCCAAGTTTATAACTTTCCAAGGATGGAAGTTATTGAAGGTCAAAATGCCAAAGGAGAGCTATATTACAATCACTTCGTATGTGCTACAATAAGGTGTGGATTCACTATTTATGCTCTTTCAATTACATTACTAATTATGTCATTTCTTCGAGGTGATTTTAATTCCAATCACGATCTATCGTTAATGTGTAAGTCCATAAATATTTATTTTGGCTTGTCATTGTGAGGGAGTGGATGAAGATGCCTTTGGCTTGTTGGCGTTATTTTATGTTGCATTTCTATTTTTTTTTTCCTATTGTTTATTTTGTAGATTACAAAGCAAATATATAGGATTCAAAAATTCAAATCCAGCCGATGTGGAGACTTTGTCGATGCAGTAGGTGCTATTATACATTTTATTTGAGCATAAATGTAATTTTGTTGGCATACTTTTAACAAACTATTGTTTTGTTCCCTCATAATTATCCGTTCTACAAGATTCAATTTTTGGGGATATTATGCAAGATGTAGAAGTCAGCCAAAGACTTTTTGTTTTTCTTGGGACAAGGAATTTTCTATTAACATTTGGATGTTATATCAATTAACATCATTTGCAAATTTATTCAGTTCAGTATTAATTATTGACAAAAAAGAAAAAGAAAAAGAAAAATGAATAATCATGGGAGCTGTTGTCGCACTACAAAAAAGATGCAACATGAGCCATGTGCATCTCATGCAAACTGTAAGCTTCCTTTTCAAGTTATAAACAATATAATCTATAATTTTATAGTTGCTCCCGCCGAACATTTATCTAAATTTTGATTCTATTATTTCGTTTATATAGTTGTGAGTTCCGTCTGTTTGACTTTGCTTGTATGTCCTCAGGTAATGTGACTCGGTCAAGAAAAATATCCGTCAAGTGTACCAGGTAAGTACTCCAGTGTATGAACGCTTTTCGCTACTAAACTATGTAATCTGAGACATTCTCAAAACCTTAGATGTGTCTCATTTCTTCTAATGTAGAATTTTCTACTGTGACTAAGATCATTCAAAGAATCACAGATTTCCCACCTATTCAAGAAAAGAATCTTGCTGACCGCATTCTATATTCATATTTATAATAAAATTCAGTGTAATGATCTCATTGTAGCATGTAATTCAATGTCTTGATTTTTGGCCTCTATCGCCAGCCTTTGGACCATTATTACAGCTTTTGGTTTCTATGCGCTTTTATTTTTCTATTTTCTCACTCGTTAATGTTGGTATTCTTCAGATGGGTCTATTATCCCAATTACATGTCTCATATATGACAAAGAGGGAATTTTCTCTCAGATCGTGAATCATCACACATCGAATTTTCGTAGTGGAATTGAAGCAAAAAATTGGGGAATCTATTTCAAATCAATCAATGAGTCATGCCAAAAATTTAATATACTTATGATCAACTATCCTATTAGGTAACTCCAATATTTTATGCATTTTCTGTTAGTGCTTGAAAGACATTTACTTCTCTAATGGTCTCTGTTTGACTGAAATTATTCACCATGAAAAGTATCTTTTCTTTTCTATATGAGGAGTTTATTTGATTTTCTAATCTCCATTCTAATTGATATGGTGAACTAGTGTTTATTGTGAATCCTCCTTGATGATTAAATCCATATAAATATTAGCTTTATGGTCGGATTTCTATGTTTGCCTCATCACCCGTAGCTCCTATCATTACATCATAACTAGATAATTGTCTCATGAAATGCCAAAATTCAAACTCATCTCGCTAGAAATAAAGGGTCGTATATAGGTCAACAAATGGAGAGTTGCCCAACATCCCCTTGGTGGTGTGCGTGATAACTAATAAAGAAGTGTGTAGAATCCCATTCCCATTTCCCATTCCCTCTGTCCTCCTCCCTATTCCCACAGGGCTCTCCCGAACTCCTAGCATTATGACGTGGTCCATTTAAAAAATCAGGAGGCATCCTAATTAGGTCATTGGAAGTTTATGATCACTGACATCGAATTTTCGCTTGTTTGCCTATCAATGATTATAAGACTAATAAAACATATGATGAATAAGAGGAATTTGATCGGGCATTGAAATCAATAAATCGATGCATTTTTTGTCACGAAATCTATAATTTTTATTTCGATGCATCAGACTCAAATCGAGGCCTGCTGCCTAAGGAGAGACTATGTTCCAAGATAAACAAAGCACCATACGCAGGCCTCGATCATTAGCTAGAGTTTTAGCTTGTTGGATTTTTTCTGCTTCGTGGATGTTCCTTCCTCCTTCGATTTAATTTACAAGATTCTCTTTCCAGCTGATTCTCATGTGAATTTACAAAGAAGTGTTCATCATCAAGAAATAATCGCCTCGACTGCCATGCTCTTTATCATTCGCACGGAGAAGGTTTTATGCACTGTTTCATTTGATGCAACAACCTCGATCCTTCTCGACAATTCTTCGTGTCTTGCTTAAAGGATAATCAAGTAATTTTTAACTTTGCATCAAGACTCTACCATTTGTTTGTACCAAAACATCCGATCTTGAAATGTGATATGTACTACCATTCTCATTTCTATAGTTTTATTTTTGGATGCATCGTGACTCAAATTGAGGTCAAGCATCATGAATCCCAACTCAAGTTTGGCTTAAAATACCGGCGAGAAGCCTTGTTGAAAGATAATCTAAGAAGAATTCATTTCGCAATGACTACCAACTACACCGAGTATGTAGGTAGTCTCCTTTTTTCGAGTCGTCAAGACATAACACAATGGTCTCGCCTCGATGAAGAGACTGAGTTTGATATTGTCTTCATTTCTCTAGGAGTCTTCATTCTCGGCTCACTGTTTGGGATTGATATCGATCAGGGAAAGAGGATGAAGAGTCGTTGTTGCTACAAATTTTCTCATGTCATGGAATATTTTGGTAATGTTTGTTGTAATCAATGACATTTGTCGATGTCCTGGTAATGATTTCTATCAACAAAGTATCTTCATAAATTTTTCATGTCACCACATTTCGACTTGAAAGCAGTGATGCGTGATATTTTGTATTTTTCGTTTATTTAATTTCGGAGTAGCAATAGATTCATGAATGACAAAAGAGTAAAGTCAAGAGTAAGAGATTATTGGTGTGGTTGTCCAAATCCAACCTAACAATGGAATGGATGCCAAAAATAAGGTGCATGAGGCTTAGATTATATCAAATAGTAACTGGTCTCTCTTTGATTTAAATATATACTATTACTTTGATTTTAAATATTCATTCAACAAAGAATGATTTTAATAACAAATAAACAATGTAGTAACAAAATAACATTAAAAGAGAGGAAAAAGAGCAATAAATACGATTTTATAGTAGCGGCCAATAAAAACCCCATCTATATTTACTCTTATAGTGGCGGCCAATAGATGACCTCATCTATATACCATCTTATAGTTGCGGCTAACAGATGACCCTATCTATATCTGCATCCAAAGGGCACCCTCTTACAAGCCATGAACAACAAAAAAATTAAATTTCCAACCATAATTCTCTCCTTTAGTTACTACTAAAATGACCCTAAAATGACCCTAACCATATCCTCCTTAGTTGCAGCCAAGAAGGACCCTATCCAGGCCCTCATTTGGGCTGCACCTCCTTTAGTCAAGTGGCCTAAGCTAAAATTGCAACAATAATCTTTTAGTCATGCCCCCTATGGTCACACCTTGTTGCGGCCCATTTTATTTGCAACTATATCAAATAGTTGCACGTAACCTTCCTTTTAGTTAGGGTCAATGGCCCCAACTCACTTCCTTGTAGTGTTTGTAGCATTTGTCAATAGAATGTCCAGTGAGTCCACAGTGAGATCAGAGAGGACGATCTCGTTGCGGGCGAGATTGAGACACAGAAACTGTCGTGATTGGAGTTATCGATGAGGTTTGATAAGCCATAGTTTCATTCAGGGCAGATGAAACATGTAGAATTGAACATTGTCATTCTCTGCGACAACCAAGCTGCCACATTCCGAGATGTAGGCAGGGGATCAAGCATAAGGATCTAACCTCGAATATTGCTGTAGAATTCATTAAGACCCATTAAGAATTGGATCACTTAACCTTGTCATGATAGTCTATCCGAAGTTTTCATTTCGCCACAATGGCTAAACATGAATTGGTTGGAAGTTTTAAGCCTCATACCAGAGGATCTTAAGCCCAGCGATTAGGGTGGCCGATCTACTAACCTCGAGAGAGAGCATGAAGTTGCCACTGATCCGAAAATGCTCGTGCATCGCCCTCGATGAAATCCAATCATGGAGATTGATAGTCGAAGCGCAGATGTATATATGTACACGCCTATATACGCAAGTGCACGTCAGCCCAAGTAATATAGTGTACCTATGGTACTTGCTATCGATCCACGGGTAAGCATGTTGAGTACAGAGATTAGCTGAGCATTATCCGGATATGTCGTGCTTAAAGAGTACTCAGTGTCCTAACTTAAATCAAACTAATCGATCTTTAATGAATTATCAGAGAATGGAGACTAGGCTATATGTCTCTCCCCGCCACTCCTCGATGGATTATTTCTAAAGATGCTATTATCTCAGTTTATTTATGATTTATTGATGGCTAGGTGATCTTGTCTACGAAATACCCTCTCTCGAGGTGTATCCGTCTATCTCGCTAATAGCGTTGAATGTATCTCTACCCCAACTCGATACTCCGAAATGCTTAAATGTTTTAACCTTAATTGCCACCCTGGATCTAATATCTCTATTTTAATGAATCTCAACCTAAGGTCATTTTTACTCAGATCCCCGGGTACTCATCTCTCGAATCTCTGATCTTCCAAGATAGTCATGTTAATGTTTGACTGTGACATCACCATGTTAATGACTCATTAAATAAAGCGTATGTTAACAAATTATAAACGATCGAATAATATAAATACTAATTTTTAATCCATGCAATCGACATGTGGTTCAACAACACTTAGGTATAAATCTAACATAATCGAACGGCAGCACAAATAGTTAATTTATAAAACATCGCCTTTCGTCCGAAAAGAAGAAGATACAAAATGATGGCTCTTCTCCAAGGTCAAAATCCTGCTGCTGTGAATTCTGTGCCCTAGTTCATACGTCCTCGATCTTCGAACCCCGATCTCTGGAATTCTGGTCCCCTTTTTGCTTTTAATGATGGAGAGGTAAAACTCGTGCTAACGCCGCATCAGCTGAGACGGCCGTGACGCTGAGGACGCCGCGACGCTATCATTACGACTTTATATTAGTCACCCAAGGTCACACGCTCCAGCTCCATCTTTATGCACTTTCATTCTCGCCCGCACGCTTCCAAAGACCCGCCTCTTTTCACACCAATTACACCTGCATTCACACCAATTGCACTAATCAAATATCGAGCTATCAAAATATCGATTTAAATGCAAATAACGCTAAATGAAGACGCATTACTGTATAACTCCGAGTGTTTTAGGCACTAATACACCCCCAGTCTTAGTTTCTGCTTGTCCCCAAGCAAGAATGGACTCTAAACGACTCACACCCTACATACTATAGTCTAATACTAAGATAAATGATGCACATGCCGATAGGTGAGGATCAATCGGGACCGACTCACACTGCACCGCTTTGTTCGAAGTTCACAGACGACACGTGCTCGACTTTCTAAAGAACCAGTTGAAATCTGATGGTGACTAGTGCCTCACCTCCGAGGTATCCAATAACCTTCCTAAGACCCTATGTAAGGCTAATAAATGACTCCTAGTGTATACCTAGGTTCCGACGCCTCAAAACTTAAGTTCAACTCACCTAATTGGGGAAAATCTAACTACGAAAGGATAGAACGCACTGCTTTAATTTCTCGAACATACTCTACTCATAATGAGAACAAACTAGCGCCCGTAGTTTATGCTATGTTCATGTAGCGGATTAGTTGGTGACTCCCCACCAGTTAGTTAAGGGCACCGGCATTCACCCTCGAACATCACCCCGAACACTCAACTAAACCTATGGGCCCTAAGTTGTGGAAACTTCCATCTTCTCGTCCCTCAATGTGCAAAGTGAAGCCAATGACCCACTGGGCTGGCTAAGGGCATTGCTTGAAAGGCCCCTCGGAATGTGCCCGGGATTCCGATTAGAAGCTCCCACTTATTCTATGCCTAAATACTTTCTATTTTATTTTATATATATATATATATATATATATATATATATATATATATATATATATATATATATATATTTTTTTCTTTTTATATGGGGCTCGAAGGCAATCCTCTTTTATTGACGGTGTCCCATCTCTTTGGTGTTTAGAGATTCCCAGGGTTTGTTGAACCTTAGTGGCCAGTTCCTAAGATTCAGGCATTATCCCAGAAGTCATCCCTGGTGTGGAGTGTACAGCTCATCGAGAAACAATATTGAATATCCGGAGGTGATTCACTATGCCTCCCCATCTACTCAACCTAATTCCCGAGCGTCAAACACCCTATGAATCTTGTCTAGAGATATACAATATTTTCTATGATAGTAGTGGATTCGGCCAAAAAGTGATCTTCGACTCTCAAACATGGCACACACACACAAACTACCTGCACACGATACCACTAAACAGATATAATCTACCAAAAAACACAAACATAAACTAAACACATGACTCGACAAACTCGGGTAAATGAAAAAGCGTAAATGAAACCAACTAAACATAAAACGAACATGCTATAAACGAAACTAAACTAAAGCACAAATACAAAAATCAAAACAAAACAATACTAGTCTAATAAAAACTCGATCACTCGATCACCACCCACACACCCCAAACAAAAATATCCAAGGTCCCCACCTGGCACAAAAGAATGCAGAGGGTGAAGGAACTCCCCGGTGATCGAATCCGGGCCACCGCTGGTGGCGTGGCTATTGCGGAGTGCTGTGGTCGGGCTAGTCGGGCTCGATGACCGTCGCCGGAGAATAAAGGGGCCTCTGACACAACTCGCACGCACATCGCGGCGGGCCTCCATATTCGCGTGATGAGGACTCGTCCTCCCTGGTCTCATCCCATAATGCATCAAACGCCGCAAGGGAGAGCACCGGTCCTCTAGTCGTGGATCGAGGGTTTCGCCCGAGGGCCGCCAGGCGGCGCGGAGGCGTGGGAGGAGGGATCGGCTTCAATGTCCTCCCGAGGGTCGCCTGTGAGTCCAAAGCTGCTTGATAAATATGAAGCTCATCCTCGTACGAGGGCCTGACCTCGAATCGTAGGTCCTCGTGCTCGTGGTACAATCTTGCTTGTCCTCTTAATCGATATTGCTTCACGGGTGTAACCACGCCTCACGTCATCTAGCACCCCACTGCCAGATAAGCCATAAATGCGGTAAGTTCCAAATTATCTGAAGGCCCTGCGCGAGATGGTCTTCATAATCCTACCCAACATCAAAAGGGATATCCCTAATGATGGCACCATCGGCACGCTTGCGCTACTTCACACACATTCATTGCCTGAATGAGACGAACGTGATGAAGCCGATGCGAATTGGGATAAACGCCAAATGCTCGCTCAAGTGGACCCGGCGACGGGGCCCTCATTGTCGAAGCCCACTCACCCCGCCGCTTTGTCAAGACTGAATGATCTCTGGTAATCTGCCGTCAGAAGGCGATCAAAAGGCCTGAGGGACATGATCAAGATTATAAAGCTGGTCGATCGACCAAGATCAAGTCGACCAACACACCTCGCAGACTCGAACCTTCAAGACGTGGGAGGCGAGGCGCGAGACTTTCGCACCACACCCACCCGCAGCTGACGAGGTGGTCGGCAAAGTGCCCGCCTATCCCCGGGCCGCAATAGTCTTGCGAAAAGTCGGCCGCAGGCCGAAACCCTTTCCTTATTTCAAACGAACGGTTCTCGCAGATGGTGCCGAACCGATAGCGACTCCTCAACGAACTCGTGGATATCGAATTCGAAGGTCCCACTGCCCGACCCCGTTTGGTAGGGCAACTTCTCGCCCTTTTACTCACATAGTGGAAGTATTAACGCTCCTAAAAAGACAATGAACTCAAATGGCACCAAGATGGCACAGACAATATGTCGAGCACCTACAATGCACGAAGAACACTAGGGCCAAATGAGTCACAAGGAAGTAGACACCAGCCCTAGGACACTCGACAGACCTGACCTGCCCAAGCTAGACCTAATGTGGAAGCCTAGACCTATGGTGGGGGACTAGACCGATGGACGAACACCTACGTGAGGTGGAAGGCGAGACAAAAATGTCGACTGGAGCGCACGATGGTGCAGGACAAGGTCGAGAGGTCGTTTCTGAGGGCAAAACAATGGCCTCCGAAGGGGTGGGTAAAGCCATTAAGGGTGCAGGGTGTGATACGTATGGTACTAGGTTCGTAAGGAAGGTAAGGGTAGGAGCAAAAACGAGGGTGTTTGGCCTTAAACAGGGTCAACATCGCGATCGCCGTGCAACGCCACGACGCCCAGAGTGGTAAAATCAACGCCGACGTTGATATCCAACGCCGCGGATCGCCCGCAGAGGTGTAAAACCAACTGCAGCGACGTTGAGATCTCACGCGACGCCCGCAGGGGTTCAAACCAACGCCGCGACGCTCCGCAGAGGGGTTCATCTGAACGTCATGACGCTAAGATCCCTACGCGAAGTTCCGTGAGGTTCAGGACCAACGCGACGCGCTGAAATCCAACATCGCGACGCGCCGTGAAGGGGTCGACGACGCCGCTGACGTTGAGAGCCAACGTCGCTTACGCTATTTAGAAGGCCCAAAATGTACATTATGCAACCATGGTTCAAGATAAGAGAAAACTCCCCTCGTAAACGGGATCAGCCCAATTTCAGAAGGCTCGCATGAACTGATCCTCCCCAAGATCGCCGATCGCGGTCCCGATAGGATACATCCAAAAAAGGAGTCGACATTTAATGTAATAGCAAACCAATATAACTTAAAACATATAATAAAAAAAAATTGAACCATAGAAAGGAAAATTTCAAGAAAAACTTGGGTTGCCTCCCAAGAAGCTTTTTCTATGTTTAATGTCTAGCTGACCAATTAAATTCAATGTGCACTCTGAACTGAGCTCTAATGATTGTTTTTCATCAGATTTCTTCTAGATGCACTAATGGAATGGTTTGCTTATCCGCATGAAATTCTCCCCCAAAATACGGCTTCAACCGTTGTGTGTTAACTGTGAATGTTCCTTTCTCAGGATGTGTAACCTCTACCCCTCTATGTGGAAAGACCTTGGTCACTGCGAAAGGTCCTGACCATCTAGACTTCAATTTCCCAGGAAAAATTTTTAGATAGGAATTAAACAAGAGGACTTGTTGCCCCGCCTCGAATTCCTTTCTGATAATGTGTTTATCATGCCAGGCCTTTGTCTTTTCCCTCGTAGTCAAGCAGCATTTTCATGTTTTGTTCCCGACCATCTTAGTTCGATCAGCCGTAGCAAATAAGCCACCTGGGCTAGTGTACACCTGTTCAATTACCGAGTTGCCCAAAGAGGGCTCGATGCTCCAATTCCATCGCGTACATGCTTTCACAGCAAACAATTCTGAAAGGTGACATCCCTAAGGGTGTTTTAAATGTTGTTCTGATGCCCACAGAGCGCATCATCAATCTTTTTTGCACTAGTCCTTCCCGAACTGCGAACCTGCTTTCTCCATAATGGACTTAATTTCTCGATTTGATACCTCTGCTTGCCCATTTGACTGTGGGTGATATGCAAGGGAGGTACGATGGCGCACCCCATACTTTTTCAAAACCTTATCAATCATCTTATTGCAGAAATGAGTACCGTTATTTGTGATCAGTGCTCGAGGGGTTCCGAATCGCGAGAATATGTGGCTGCGGAGAAATTGTAGCCACTACCTTGGCATCATTAGTGTGGGTCTGAATTGCTTCAACCCACTTCGAGACATAATCTACCACAAGAAGATGTACAGTTGCAGGCACGAGGGAAATGGTCCCATGAAATCCAACCCCCATAAATCAAACAATTCGACTTCTAGAATAGGATGCATGGGCGTCTTCCTTTCTAGAAATACCCCCCATTCATTGACATTTGTCACATGTGGATACAAAATAATGAGACCCTAAATAAGGTAGGCCAATAGAAATTTATGGATTGAAGCACTGTCATTGTCATTGGCTATCAAGTGTCCACCACATGGTAACGTGCGGCAAGGCAGCAAGATAATCGTGCATTTCATCTTCGAGAACACATTCTCCGGATCACCGGGTCGTGAGCACAAATCAGAAGAATTGGTTCCTCCCAATAGTATTGTTTCGCGTGCTTAAAACCGCTTTTTTTCTCGTTGATAGTTAAATTCTGGAGGACTACCTCGCTACCAACAATTCACATAATCGCAAACCATGGAATTGTTCTCGTCTTCAATAGCTAGGAGTCTCGTCCGAAAATCGCCATTCACTTGAACATCACTTACCTTCCAATCGCGGAAAGATGATCCGCCACTGTGTTCTCGGCCTTCTTATCTTTTAACTCAACGTCAATTCCTTCGCAGCAGTTAAACTCCACCGAATTAGTCAGGGGTTTGGCGTCTTTAGTCATCAAGCATTTTATGGCATAATGATCAGTGTGAACTATGACCTTGTTACCAATCAAATAAGGCCTGAATTTGTCAAAAGCAAAGACAATAGCCAATAGTTCTTTTTCAAAGGGTATAATTCAACTCGAGCATCATTCAAGGTCTCCGTCAGACAGATTACTTGGAAAATTTTCTCTCGTTTCTGCCCTAACACTGCTCCAATCGCAAAATCACTTACACATAAGCTCAAACTGAAGGACCTAATCCGAGCTACTAACAGCTGATACCAACTTATCTTTAACACCTAAAAATGCATGCAAACACCCAGAATCAAATTCAAACCCGGTCCTCGACAAAGAGACATTAACGGTTTTGCAATCCGAGAGGCTCACAATCTTGGCAACCCAAATCAAGGGCCTAAAAACTTCTTATCCCTTTTACCATAAGGTAGAGTTAATTTTTCAATTGCTTCAATTCGGGCTTCGTCACCCTATTCCTTCACGAAACCCATGTCCAAGCATAATACCTCTCGCACTAATAAACGCACTTCCCAATTGAGTACTAAGTCGTCTCCCCACCCATCACACTTGGCCTCAAATTTTCCGTAGTGTCGCCAAATGAACATCTGACAGACAATTTAAAAATCGCCCATGCAAGATCTCGACGTCTTCTTCAACCACGCCGAAGAATGCGCCGTACCATGGCACACGCTGCGTGCTCTAGTGTATCGCACCCAAAGGGCATCCTGCCTGAATGCAATGTCCCAATAGGACATGTGAATGTCTGCCTCTCCCAATCTCTCTTCAAAGACACATGACTCATCAGAGATTCTGAGTATTCATCCAAAGCAACATTATTCTGGCCACCCACTAATTATCCAACATTCGATCTAAACCAAGCAGAATAAATTATCTTCTGAAAGTGGCTTTGTTCCTGGCTTCCGATAATCAACATGTAATCCTCCAATCTAAAGATCTGCTCTGAGAAGGTAGTAATATATTGTTTTCGGTTCTATTAGATGCAGCTTGTTCCTCCCTTCTCGGCAATACCGAACTCGGACTTACCCATGCAATCGGCCCGAGATAGATTAAACAAATCCAATGATCCAAAACATTTTGAATTACTTCCCGACTACCCCTTTCATAGTCGGGATTCAACCCCTCCTCTCGGGTGGCTTCCCAGAACGAGGAGCCAAGCCCACCCTCTGCAAAACACGATGCATGCACATGGAAGGGAAGCACCTTAAATCTGGCCAGGTATCTCATCCAGTGCATTTACGTCTCGTTAACTCGGGCCACTCCTCCTCTAGTTCGCCAAGGATGTCAGATAATCACTGTGGTGCAGATAACCCCGCGATATGCATACTAAAATGGCTGCGTGGTAAAAGCGTTTTCGTTCCCCTGATGGTTGTTCAACCCCGATGGTACCGGCGGTTTAGTACTCACCCTGTAGATTCTGAAGGTTTCCTCTATCGGGTCCGAAAGAATCCATCCATTTTACACATTCCTCCGCTCGTCATATATTCTCTTAATCATTTTGTAGCTCAGGCTAGCCTCCAAAGGATCCGTGAGAACACTTCTGGCCAGACACCATAGCCTACTATATCCTCCTACAAACATGTATCACTTTTCATCGGATGTCTCACAAACAACATGCCTTGAACTTGACTCATCCTCCCCCAGACTCCTTCAATTTCGCTTCTCCTCCAGAACACTAATCATTAGCTCGCCAATGCAAAGAAACAATCACTCAAGATGTCATGGTGATTATCCCTCCTCCAGCTATCTAATACAATGAAATCAGCCTGGAAGATAAACCTCACAACCTTTACTAAGACATCTTCTATTACCCCTTCCGGTCAAGGGACCAAAAGATATATACAAATTTATGACACTGTCATCAAAGATCATTGTTCAATCCCCAGCAATAATGCCATGAAACTTGTTTGTTATAGGTTCTGTAACTATGCTCTTTAAAACTCCATTTCCTTTAAGATTAGATAAATTTCTTCGCTTAATCCAAGATCCCCGCGCACAGTCAATGTGGCATAAAAATGCGGATTGAAAGTCCAGATATCGATCCTATAGAGTCTCAAGAATTATCAATCAACTACCCTGACTCAATCAAATTACCTATTTGGACTTTAAAAACGCAATGAACCATTTTGTAGCTTTAAAATATATACAAGTCTAAGATATGTGAATGAATAACAAATTGGAAATTTAAAAGAATAAAGAATAAAGAATAGTGAATGAAAATTAACCCTGACTCAATTAATTATCTTTTAAAGGGAAACATTGAATTACACTACTATTGTGAAAATCAATTTCTCGCAGAGTAATTTTATAATTCTCTCAAGTTTCATGAACTACATATTATTTTAAAATCAGCATTCAAATATGGTGCTGCGTACTGTAGATCTCTCCAAACTCCACTGCTCATCATCTTAATTTTCCTGATTCTTTCAAGACAGAGGAATTAGATGTAACTACTTTAATCAGGTTGGGTTCTCTGTTTCTCGATATTTTCTTTCAATACTTAATACCTGCAACGATCATAAACAATAGCTCCCAAGACACGGGTATAGCATGGGTTTACTCTTACTCTGGGTTTCCTAAATAGAATAGTTCATCCTTTCCGACAGATCTCAGCTAACACAAAGATTAGAATCACTGTTTCTAATGAGTGAAATTTCGGCTGTTTAATTGATAATTCATTCAACTCATTCTTGATTTCAAAGTGTAGGAGACGAGGATTTATCAAAATAAACTCAGCTCATTAGATCTCCAATATTAGGTTAATATACCCTTTGAGAAATTGTTCATCACTCTCAAGATTGCCTCTCGTGTCACTCAGAGCCTCCCCGAAATCCAGAGTACATGACACAATGCTACACTGCATAAGACACCATATTGAAAATCAATTACGGTAAAAACCCGCAACTGTGAAGGTGATTTTCAAGTCGAAGTTCAATAGCACCTGAATTTATTCCTCATAGAAAGATAAATTTTAACGAGACAGAGTTTGCTCAATGGAAGCTGGGTTTCTAAATTACCATCATGTACCACAAAGGGTTATCCTGATCAAAAATATCCACTGTAATAATGAACCGAGGTCCCGACCTAGAATTGTCTGAACTTCAAACAATCCGTGTAGTAATTTGAATGAAATGAATTATGGCCTCGCTTCGCCAACAAGCTAACGTTCGTGATCCAGAAATAAAAATAAAATCTACTCTAATGCCCAACGACGTAAAATGAAAACAAAACTAAAAATAAGCAAAAATAACAAAAATAAATAAAAATGAGCCTTAAAGCTACCCAGATCTTTCGTTTCGTGTCACTTCCAAAGGTCGCTTCCTGCAAAGAAATTTCCAGACATTTGCAGGGTCTTTGAAGTCAGCCTGTTCCCATGCACTTTTGGTGGATTGCAACCGAATTCATAGTCATTTATCGTTTCACGTCGCGACCTCACCTTCGTCACATTACCGCTTTGTTCCGAAGTTGTTTTGGCTCGCAGAAGAAATTTTTAGCTTTGGGTTCCCCGATCGAATTAATTCTCGCGTTCCGACATCATTTTGTCGCGACATCAATGGTTCTCAAAGATTTGTTTCATATGCTAGATCTTGTCGCAAATTGTCTCAGCCTTTCAAGGGTTCGCCTTATGTCGCTATATCGAATCTTTTGTCGCATGATCATGTGCGCCATGTCATAAAGATCCTCGACTTGTCTTTAATTGTTGTTACCTGTGTTTCTTCTTTGTCGCGACATCAATCTCTTTAAGTCGCGGCACTAATGGTCTCTCATACATCACAAAAATCCCGGTTATGAGTCTTTTCGATGTCGCGACGCAATCTTTGTCGCGACATCATTTAGTTTCATCATTTGTCACACAATCTTTCCATCTTGTCGCAACCTGCCTTAGCTTCAAGGGCACGCTCTTTGTGTCGCGCGACATTAATCCGCGGTCGCGACACCGCTGATGTCCCGGTGTTGTCTATCCCGTTGCCACATCATCTTTTCTCATCGCCCCATTCTTCCCAGTGGAAAGGAGATTCTTGCCGCGACCTATAAACAACAATGTCGCGCGTAATCTGAGTGTTTCGCGCGCCGACATATCAACCTTAGAACCAATCCTGGTTCACCGTTAATGTCGCTAATTCTCCGGTAATGTCGCGCGCACATCGCTGTGCGCCTTTCCTGAATCCTATGTCGCACTTTCTCGCCACGGACATCGTCCACCGCTAAGCTTTTTAATCCCTCTATCGCACCCTCGCGGCGATTATCGCGACATCATGCTCCTCGCCTTCATCATGAATCGCTCGACGAATTCCCGCCGCGACCCGCTTCAATTTGCCTTTGATTTCCCTTATGTCGCGACATCCTATTCCTCTCCCCGGTGGCAGTCTTAAACCGCAACATTCTTCCATTTTTATTTCTTAACTACTATTCTCATTTCAGATCTGCTACTTTCTCAGATCTCTCTACCGGCACATTCTCTCTCCTTTCTTACAAATTCTTGAATAATAAATTGGTGAGTTTCTATTATTTCTCAAGATATTAACTTCATCTTTTTGCCAAAATCAAGCGTAAAAATGGACTAAAATAGATGACTTTTAAGCTCATCACCCTCTGATGCTTCAAAGGATTCGGATCATTTAGCCGGGACGAGCTTCACCCAATCCCAAACGCTTAAAATGGACAAGGGCATGAGATTAATGGGCCGCACCTAAATCACACAAAGGTTTCTCAAAGATGTTAGCATTTCCAATGGTGCACGGGATAATGAAACTCCGCTCGTCTTTTTAGCTTGGCAGCTTTTCCTTCCCGCATGGCACGCATTCTCGCTTAAGTTAACTGTTTTAAAATCAGCCACCTTTTCTCGAGACAAGATGTCCTTCATAAATTTACATAATCCCCGCATTCGTTCGCTGACGCAAACGGATATTGATGTGTAGCTTCTTGAACATTTCCATGAACTTGGTGAACCGCTATCCAACTTATGTTTCTTAGACACAGATATGGAATTGCAGATTAGGCGCCTAAAAAGTGCTATTTTCAGCCCTATTCAAGATAGGTTTTGGAGTGCTTTTTGCGCACTAATAATATGAATTCTGCTTAATCGTCATGTGTATGTCCATTTAGTGCGCTCCTAATTTGTTTTCAGATTGTTTTGGATAGTTTTGCAGGTCTTTGGGAACTTACCAAGAAGCTTCGCTTTTATTGTGCTTCGAATGCGAGAATCCCTGCAGAATTTCACCAAGCCGGTACATGCATGAAATGTCAAGATGGCTGAAAGCTCTGAAGGCGTTTGATGAATAAAAAGTGTAGCTTAAGGCAAGAGTGCAAACAGAAGAAGGAGCAAGCCGTGAATTTTCGCCATGATTGCTAAAATTTCGCAGGATTGTGAAAATTTTCGGCAATCATAGCGGTAAAATTTCGCAATCCTAACGAAATTTCGGCTATTTGAAAATTCGCTAGGCTGTAGCCACCTCCCGCTAGCCAGCTAAATTTATCGCTCTTAGCGAAAATTCCTCAATTTCACTATCTCCTCGTGGAATTTGGCTAGGCTAGCTGCCTCTCGTGACAAATAAATCCCTCTCGTGTTCGTATTTTTGATTCCAAACGACCACGCTTTGATAAATTACCATTTATTCTTGTGTAATTTCACATTTTAGGCATTTTTGTATTTTCACACTTTGAGTTTGGCTATATAAGCCCCTACAACTTTGTAACCCTAAGTAACTTTTCCATTTAGTACAATTTCCCGCAACTTTTCATTTTAGGTTTACTTTGCTCTCTTCTCTCTCCTTTTTCTCTCATTTTCTAATGCCAAACACACCTCCTCGAGGATGACAACTCAAGGATGTCGCTGCTCCTCATAGCCTTAGCATGAGGGTTGCTAGCTGGCTCAAATCTGCAGTTGTCCCCTACGTTTAAATGTTACACGTATTTATGGTTCCAAACTTTCCAAACCAGTGTCCAAGGCCATTTAACAGCCTTCCTTCCTTTGGTCAGACACTGCCATGTTAGGTTCAAGGTATCTGAATGGTAGATGACTCGAATTTTTTAGATGGCAATTTCACTTGCTTCAATGAAATGAGGTTAAATGCCAGGGTTTCAAACCCAACGGGACTTTGAATGCTTAGTATTTGGTTCGACTCAACAGAGTGGTTCTGTGTGGTTAGGTTTTATACCTAAACAAAGATCCTGGGCTTTGGCTTTGACTCATACGTCATTTGTCCCATGGAGGATATAACCCAATGACACTTTAATAGCCCCATGTTATCGTTAGTGACTCCAAGCACTCTGCTGTTACCATTTCACACTTTTTAGTTTAAGCTATTTCATAACTGAAATAACAAACAACCTCCACTGCTTAACCAAATCCAAAAATCCAAACAAAAGTCTCACCATTTTCCATCATCGATGCGAATCATTCGTGGGATGAAAACTCATCCCGTGTTCGACCCTAGATCGCTATAATCAAGGCAGTTAGCTTGACTACTTCGCAAAGGGAGGAACATAGGAAACAAAATTTTATGTTTCGATTCCGACCACCCTACTACATCGAATCAAATGGCGCCACGCTGTGGATGGTGCCAAACCACGTATGATGAGGTTGATGTGTACTTGTAATCCACATTACAAGTGTTGGTGACCTTCGCCCTTGACTATGTGCGTGAACCGCAAGTTTTCTTCACTCGCGCTAATGTGACCGTTTTCTTTTTTTATTTTTACAGCCGCTTGCCTCCGCTAACACTCGACCTTTCTTCGCAAGCTTTGCTTTCAGGTTCTTGTTTTGTTTCATTTTTGTGTACTGTGTTTATGCAGCCACCGGGACGCAGGGACATCGATATATTGCAAAGAGGATCACCACTGAGCGCGGTTATGAAACTACACACAAGGATCAAATGGATCCTCTACCTGAGGAACAAAAAAGTCAACAAGCACCCCCTATGAATCCAACAAGATATTAGTGTCAATGAGGGATCACATATTAATCTCCTAGAGTGAGGTGCCTCCCCCTTCCTCGCAGAGATCATACCTCCCCGGGCTGAGATAGCTAATGAGACCCTACCTAAGGCCCCGTCTCTACATTTCATGGTATGGAGAATGAAAATCCATATTCACACATACGATTTCGAGAAGTATGCATAACTTTTAAGGAGGGTATAACCGACATGGAATTGTTGAAGGGAAAGCATTCCCATTCACATCAAATGAAGATAAGGCCAAGATTTGGCCTGTCCCCACCGAGGCCGAGAACGATTAGAAATTGGGTCGAACTTTAAGCCGAATTTTCAGAGAAATTCTTCAAAGCCGCGAACCAAGACAAATAGCTCAAGACGATCTACACCCTTACCGGCCTATGATAATGAGAAATTCTATCAATGTCGAGGTTCATGGAGATTATCAACGCATGTCCACACCATGGTTTTGATACATGGATGCTAGTAAATCATTTTTATAATGGCATGTCCCCCCATTATGAAGCAACTCGCTAGAAACCATGTGTGAGGTGATTTTTTGAGCAAAAATCCGCATGGTTATGGATTTCTTGAATTATGGCTGAAACTTCAAAAGCTTTGGGATGAACCGAATCCGGTGGAAGCCTAAAAGAATGAAGCTTCAACCTGTACCAAAGGGGAGGCATTTATGCACTTTCTCGAAGGATATGGAAATGAAAGCAAGAATATCAACAACCCTAGCTAGGAAGATGGAAGAACTCGAAGGAAAAGGCTTCATGAAGTGCAGCAAGGATCTAAAAATATTGTACGTGCCAACCTATGCATCAATTGTCACCCACCGCTCCATCCAGAGAACACTCATCCGAATGCCCTCAAGGAAGGCTGATTTGACGTCAACATGCCAATGTCGCAGTCATCACAAGCCACAACCTAATGCTCCATACGGTAAATACGACACCCACTGGAAGCACCACCCCAATCTCTCCCGAAACCTAATCCCCATTTATGTGCTCTGGGCTAAACAACGCTTTGTTCCTATCTCAACCACAAACATCATCATCCTCTTTCTCCTCGCCGAACAAGCTATATTGAATTTGAGCAAGGTGGTAGTAATTTTGCGGAAGAACAAAGGGGATCAACGACAATTGGCCTGGGCAAAGAATTGATACCGTAGGAAAGTACATTGAACAAAGAATAGATGGGCTTGAGATAACCTTAATCGGCATCGATAACCTGCGCATCCATCACCGCATTTAACTTCGTCGAGGCATGAGAGAGGAAGGTTCCCCCTTCCTAAACATTGCCAAATCCAAAAGGAGTCCATGAGGTAGGTTCATCCAAATAAATTCAGCAGATGGACAAGTGAAATTATAATCACCCCGAGGAGTGGAAGAGAAATAGAGCAAACTGAAGGCCTATGACTCCGCTCGAAGAAACATGCAAGGAAAAGGAAGCCGAGCCCGAGAGGGTAATCACGTGAAGAAGACCCAAAGGGAAAAACATGCCCCTCCATCTCCCCCGCACCGAGAGGCAAGAAAATCCCAAACCAAGCTGAAATTGGGAGGTGCTAAGGCAAGTGAAGGTGAACACACCCCCGCTTATTACTGATTGCTGTGTCCTAACTTATGCTAAGTTCTTTAAAGGACTCAGGCACAAATAAGAAAGGGTTAGGCATTGAAAAGAAAGCCTTCCTAACCAAGCAAGTCGCCATAATCCGGTAGCAAGACCCCACTAAATACAGAAGATCCAGGATCCTTGGCCAATTTCGCCAACATCGAGGGACTTGCATGTGACAAAGCACCGTTTAGATTTAAAAATACCAGTAAACCCACGCTCATACTCAAAGCAGATATGCGCTTAGGTTTAGTGGGAGCTCAAACCTACCAACATCACTTTGTCATCAGCCGATAGGATCGCTGAAAATTCCTAAGGAATAGCGTTGAGGATGTAAGCTGGTAAAGGTAGACAAATTTACCACCCAAGACTTTGTAGTGCTCGATACCGGTTAATAGCGTGGCCCAATCAGGTGCCACCATCTCTGAAGACCATTTTTTCGCCACCGCTAATGCAATCATCACTTCCGAAATGGAGTAATGCAAACACATTTGGCAACATGACATCGGAGCTTCAAATACATTTTCTACTTGAGTCACAAGACAAGCTGGAAGGTGATAAGGAAGGAAGCCGATGAAGTCTCGCTTCAATCGTCGCAACGCGGAAGCCAAAGGTCCATAAATCGCAAAGAATTGCCAACCAAGATGAAGTGGGCTTGATTGAGTTGTCATCAATACCATCACAGAGCAATTGGTCGCCCAAATCACCCAAAGGAGAAGAAATCAAGAATGGACCAGCGCATGGCCGGCAAAGACAAAGTTATCGCCTGCTAAGGAGCTCCTCCTCCTTAACCCTCCATGAGTAAACCAGTGAAATTGAGCTGGTTTGGTGTCTACTGGAACCAAATTACAGCTCAAAATTTTTTTATTTTTGCTTAGATTTGTTTAATTTTCATTTTAGGCTATTTTTAGTAACTTCCCGTTTTAGCAACTTTCCTTTTTAAGTAGCCTAAATTTAATTTTATTTTTAGGTTTTTGTTAAAAATAATAAATATTGTTGATTTTTGTTCTTAATTTGCCTAAATCAAATTTTATTTTTTTTATTTGCAGGTGAGTCTGCCAGATTTCACTATTATACGAAATTGCCTGCAGGCTCTTCGCTACCCCTACTTCGCTTTATAAAAAGGAAGGGGGGACCTCATTTCCCGGGCCACATTTCCAAAGCCCTCCCGAGCCACCAGCAGTGAGCCCCGGGCCTCCCCGTCTCGTGCCTGTCTCCCCATCTCGCCGCCGCCGGAACACCCACCATGCAGGCCCGGTACGCCGGCGCCCCGCCTGCCGCGCGCCGCCTCCATCAGCAGTTGTTCTACCTAGCCACCACCGCGCCCGTGTGCCCCAGTCCCGCACCGCACCAGGCCGGAGCCCCCGTTGTCTCAGCCGGGCCCGCAGCTCCCTGCCTCCTACCCCGCCCTGGGCCGCCTGCCCCACTCCCGCGCACCCACGCCTACCGTGCCCCTGCCTAGCCGTGGCTCGCTCGCGCTCACCCGAGCCCGGTCCGGTGCCGAGTGAGCCGCAGCGCACCCGGCCACTCCCCACCGTGAGCCCCACGCTTCTTCCTTTTTCCTCGACTACGTGATATGGTATCGCACAGGTGGGTCCCCGCCTCAGCCCAGTTGGGGATTTTAGCACTCTAGAGCAGAGGAGCAGTCCCGGGCCCCATGTACCATGGGTCCCAGAGGGGTTCAGGAGGTATCAGACGAGCACGGACCCTGGGCCCTTCCCCATGGGAATCGTAGACGATCCAGAGGGGTCTGCCTCCAAGCTGCCCGGACATCAGCCCTGGGAGTCCCTCATCATCTCAGCCCCGCCCATCACCTCTCCCGGCCAGCAGAGGAGAGCTCATCGCTCCATTCCATCGCCTCGGCCCGAGGACGCGGCCATTGTTTCCGGGACTCACATCAGAATCAGATTTACGCTGCGACGCCTTTCATGGAGAGTACTTTACGACGCGCCAAGACCGATCACGACCCCGATTCGCAGACTCCACATGAGACTAATCACACAAGACTCGCTGCTCATGACACCGCGGCAGTTCGACACTTCGGGTGGTGCTTCAGCCTACCACCCATGACTTCCGAGTACCGAAACCGCCGGAGTCTTCGACCAATTATTGACGACACCGAGTACTCGAGCCGCGGACATTTCAAATATGAAAATCACAACCAGAGCCGCCAATTCCGAGGATATCTGATCGCCGCCAACCGCCACGTAGGGAGATGGTCCCCGTTGGTCCCGCCCGAGATACCACGGCCGGACTCTCGCACGCCTTCCGTTGTGTAGCCCCGCCCGATGCTTCGTGACCACCGCCCTGACTAGCTGCTCCTCACAGCATCATGTTCAAGATTGCGGAGCCATACTAGAGCCCTCAGATCGGATCCTCGTAGGATTCTCGTCTGTTCCTCCGTTATTATGAATTTCCCGGCCGCACTTCGAGGATAAGGTCCACCAACGCGGCGGGCCCGGCTCGAGCCGAGGGTCTACTCCTTGTTGATGCCAATTTACCAGCTAGTCCCCGGAGCATTTGGGATTCCCTTGGAGGAGCCCCCTGTGATTGGAGGAGGGGATCATACGCCCTCAGTCCCGCCCATGAGCCGATCTCGTTATGCCGATCTCTCTCCCTCTAGCAAAGCAGGATCAGCAGGAGGAAAGCCGATGAGGGAGCAAAGGATCTCGAGGAGATGCAGATCCTATTCCCGAGGTAGAGCCATAGAGGTGGAGAGGAGCCCAAGGCCGATTGCCTCCTCCATCTCCTCCCACCTCCTCTACTCCCGCACCTCATGACACTCCCGGGTTACATATACAACAAGCAGCATTCTCCTGAGCATGCTCCCATGCCTACCGAGGAGCCAGTGTGTGCTATGGATGTTGTCCGTTCATTGGCTACTGGCTACTGCACTGATGGACCGCAGATCGCCCGAGCCGAGATTCACTCTTTTAGGAGCATCACATACCATGCCCTTCAAATCATGAGACACTTCAGCCCCCGCCCGTGTCACACATCGAGATGAGCCCACAAAGAAGAAATTCTCCTTAGACATGGTCGGGGCACAGGCAGCCTCTTCAGCATCCACCCACCCCGAGTGAGGTGGTCACACTGCCTCTAACTCTCTCCCCAACCCTATGACAGGCCCATACTTCCTCAGCCGATGTAGTAAAGTTAGAGTTGGGGAGTGTCTTCATCATGTTTTTTGTACAAGCCACTTTATCAACAACCCGCCTACCATTTTATATAGGTTCAGGTATTAGCCAATAGTAGCAAGTATTACTTTTGTTATGTTTAGCTATATTAAGCATGTATTAGCCATTTTGGTTATATCAAAAGCTTTATAAAGATTATTACTTTACTAATACACTTTTGTAAATCACTTTATGTCTTCATTTTCAGGTATCTACTCTTACTTAGTTTCAGAAATTGAAGCCCCGTTTTGTTACCCTAATGATAGAACACACACCATTTTTACGATTTTTAGTTTTTAGTCAACCCGAGGTTTCTGCCAAGATTCAAGATTGAAGAACATTCCCTCTACTAATTCACACACTCCACCCCGCCGTACTAATAAAGTCGTGAAGCTTATACTCTCTTTCCACTTTGCAAGCCGGCCTTAAATTTGAAAGCTGATTTGACCATAATAGGCTTGTGTTACTCATGTATTAGGCTGCCAATGTAGTCTTCCAAAAGGAAAAGAAAAAGAAAAGGAAAAAGAAGAAGAGAAATAAAAGATTGGACGCTTTGTTTTGAAACCCAACAATGACGGTCCGCGGGTATACGGTGAAAGCCTTTAAAGCCCCCGATGCCCTAAAAACTACCTGGTTGGGAGTCATTGACTTAGTGTTCGCTACACGGGGTGGATGGGTAGAGTTTAGCGGCTGCAAAGCCACCGTAAGTCATTCTAGAGTCCTGGGTGAAGCCCGCGCAGCTTCGTGGTCATTGATCCTTTCGCTTCGATGCCCTAAACCTTAAATCGGGTCGTGGGAGTCATC
The DNA here is from genome assembly GCA_016808115.1 of Tetrastigma voinierianum. NCBI lineage: Eukaryota > Viridiplantae > Streptophyta > Magnoliopsida > Vitales > Vitaceae > Tetrastigma > Tetrastigma voinierianum. The sequence continues at coordinate 157,099 of JAEQBH010004839.1, read as the reverse complement.
GGTGGACCTTCGCTACACGGACTTTGTGAAGTCGTAGTTTTTAGCATTGCACCTCTACATTGCAAACAAGGAAGAAATAAGAGTGTAGCCAATCTTCTATTTAGGCTATTCAACGTTTCAAGGCCATGGCGTATTACCGGGGGTGAAAGAATCACCCTGCAATTTAATGCCTGCCGGTTACCTTAGGAACAACAGATTTCGGTGGGAAGTTCAAAGGATTTCCTCGATCCAATGTTGACCTAAACTAGTTCTTTATATAGTTTTTGTTCTTTCATGCCTGCTGAATCCGTGTAATTGTTCACGAAGGTAAAGCTCTATTTCAGACATACACTTCTTGAACCTTATACACTTCTTTTTTCAGAAAAGCACAACATGCATACTTTTGTTATTTTTAGCATTGCAGGACTAGCAACGTGTCGTCGGGGGTGGATTAGTGCCCAAAGTGCTAGTTTTGAGCCCTATTCAAGATAGGTTTGAGTTCTTTTGGCACTACAATCATAAGAACGCTTCTCAATTGTCATGTATAGTCCATTTAGTGCTGTTTAATTTGTTTTCGAGATCAATGTTTCGATAGTTTCGCAGGTCTGAACTTAGTCACAGCTCGCTTCATTGGCTGTGCCGAATGCAACAAATCCCCACTTCACTAAGCCGAGGCGATGAAATGTCAAGATGGGCTGAGTTCAAGGCAGCGATGAATAAAAAGTGCAGCTGCATGCAAGAAAGGCAAAACAAAAAGAAGGAGCAAGTCAGTGAATTTTCGCTATGATTGCTAAAAATTCTCGCAGAGAGTCATGGTGCCTCACACTATAGCGTGCCTTGCAGTGATCCCAGCCAAATTTCGCTTATGTGAAAATCCCTCGCTAGGCTACGAAATCCCGCTGAAGCAATGAAATCTCACTGCTCCTACGAAAATTCCTCAATTTCACTATCTCCGTGAATTTCTCGCTAGGCTAGCGAAATTCCGCACAGCGAAACCCACCCGCAGCTGTATTTTGATTCCAAACGACTCACGCTTTACGTAAATTACCATTTCAGCTTCCCATGTAATTTCATATTTTAGGCATTTTGCATTTTCGCACCTCGTGCTTTTGGCCATATAAGCCCTTTACAACTTTTTAACCCTAAGTAACTTTTCCATTTAGTACGCTTCCGCAAATTTCTTCATTTTAGGTTTACTTTGCTTCCTTCTCTCCTCTTTTCATTTTCTGGTCACAAAACACACCCCTCGAGGATGACAACTCAAGTGGATGCTCAAGCCTCATAAATTTTTGCATATAATGGCTAGCTCTAAGCTTGTGGATGCTTCGTAGTCATTCCTCATGCTTTAAATGTTACTGTGTACTGCATTTATGGTTCCAAACTTTCCAAACTAGAAGCCCCGGCACTGGCGATCGTCTTTCCTTTCGTCATCACTGTTACGCTTTAGGTTCAAGGCACTTTAATGGTGTATGCACCAAATTCTTAGATGGCATTTACTTGAGCCATTGAATGAGGTTAAATGCTAGGTTTCAAACCGAATTTAATTTGAATGCTTAGTATTTGGTTTGACTCAAATAGGAGTGGGTTCTGTGGTTAGGCTTTATAGTCAAACAAAGATCCTGGCTTTGCTAATTATATGTCATTTGCCCTAATGGGAGTGATATAACCCGAGACACTTTAATAAATTCCATGTTATCAAGCTAGTGACCCAAGCCTTCAAGGTTACCATTTCACAATTTCTTATTTAAGCTTATTTCGCGAACCAAGGAACAAACAACCTCCACCGTTTTTAAATCCAAATCCAAAATCCAAACAAAAGTCCTTTACCCATTTTCCATCATCGATGCTAATCATTCGTGGGATGAAAAACCCATCCCGTGTTCGACCCTAGACCGCTTATATCAAGTAAAGAGTTTTGATCTACTAAGCAGTTAGAGGAACATAGGAAACAAAAATTTTGTTGATTCCCGACACCCTACCATGGCAATGGGCCAAGTGGGTCAGTCCCTTTGTCAAAGAAGGTTTCCCGCACCAAGCTTCTCCGAGGTCGCTCCCTATCCGCATCATCATTCTGACTGAAGTCGATGACTTTCTCGCCCTCGCCCCCTCTATAATCAAGGTTCCTGCGCCTCCCACCTCTTACCACTTCTCAACGTGATCGCGACATGTTCATTCCCATCTCTTCTCTGGGTTCACTGAAGTTGTCGGGTAAGGAACCCTGCTGTTTCTCTCGCTGAATAGATCAAGATTGACCGATATGTACCTCCAAGTTTCTCAACTGTGTGGCTTGATTGTTCAATCGGGTGGGTCAAGCAGCTGCATATCGCCTTTGGTCTCATCTATAAAGTGATGTGAGCTAAGATCCGTGTAAAGGGGTTTCGTTCTAAGTCCAATTTTTCTCAGAGGTGTCGCCACTCCCGGGTGATGGGCATGTTGTTCGTTGTTCCTCCATCCACCTCGACCGCCTGGACTCATTGTTACGCCTACCCTCGCCTTGATTTTGATCTCCATAATGCTTCACCCATATCAGCCCTTATCATATGTCCGGTTCTCGATTAAACCTCGACACATACCGAGCCTGCTCTTACATTTTCGTTTCCCGAATCGACATTCCGTGCTATCAGGTCGCCCTCCACAGACCACACAACTCCCATGGGTTAGTCCCCATGGCATCTGCACTTTGCCGTCTAGTTAACTGCTTAGTCACCAGGCAACGTGGATTAACCGCATTGTTGAGAACCCTCATTATCCGTGCCACCTACCTAATTCCTTTACTTATGCAGTTTTCTCTGTGCCACTAATTCAGATAATAAGATCTCCAAGATTTCATAAGCTGGTCCGTGGTTTTCCATTAAGGTTCCTCCAAATGAGGCATCAATCACCGTCTAGTTGCATTCCTACACCATTATAGAACGACGGACTCGCATCCATCTTGTTAAATTGTGACAGGCACTTTCTCGCAGTTCGTGAAACTGGTCCATGCTCGCTAGGTTCTTCCCTAAATGGGTCTAAAGTATTGATCTCTTGCACAAGTTATGCAATTTTCGAGGGTGGGAAAAACTTGGTCAGGAACTTTTGCACTAAGTTGTTCCATGAAGTAATGGAATCCGGTGGCTGACTTGTTAACCAATGCTCGTTCTATCACCTAAGCCACAGAGTCGAACTCAACCTAAGTGCCTCCTTTAGTAACCCCATTGTACTGATCACGCCGCACTCTCGAGCAAGCCGGGTCGATGCATATTTGGATTCTCGCCGGGCAGTCCATGAAATAAGATGTTCCTCGGGCATCCAGTAATGTTACCGACTTCGCTCAAGTCGTCACTTTAACGGGTGGTCTTCCATAGCCGCCCTAACAACTATAGCCAGAAGGCAAACTCCTTCAACATGAATGATCATCTGTCGTGATAAACCCATTCCTCGGGTGCTTTGATTCCTTCCATACCCTGCTTCACTTCCGTGGCCTGCTTTGCTCAATGCTAAGGATCCTCGTCATTGTTTTCCATGTTTGTTAGGATTTAGTCCGCTCGCTCTCCGTTTCCTACGTTGTTCTGCAAAGTCCTTTCTAGCTCAAGATCAAACGGAGGTAGAGCAACTAGATCTCGTCGTCTCATGCGCTCATTGAAACCTTGACTGCAATCACACACGAAACAAGAAGACCAACTTACTAGCACTCAGAAGACAAATAAAACAAAAATTCCGCAGTAATATCTAAATGAAAAGGGCATATGAGACAGACGCCTTGGCGGTGCGCGCACGCTGTCGCCTGCAATATGAGGTACCTGATACTGATGATTTATCCACGGATAAGTGTTACAAGGCATAGTGATTTAGCTTTTGAGTATTATTTGGATATAAGTGTTGTGTGAAAGAGCAATTTAGTGTGTCTGAATCCTTAACTAAACTTAACTGATCTTAATGAATTACCAGAGAATGGATTGTATAGTGTCTCCCTCCCCACACTTTCATGGATTATTTTAAAGATGTTATTATTCTAGCGATTATGATTTAATATATTAGGGTGATCTTGGAGTTCACTTAAATAGACCTCTCCTCGAGGTGCATCCGCCTATCTCGCTGTGAGGGCTGAGTGGTCTCTACCCCAACCTCAGAGTCTCAAATGCTTAAATGTTTTAACTTTAATCGCCACCCTGGATCGGAATATCTCTATTTACCGACCAACCCATGGTCGCTTCAACTCGTATCCCTAGGCAAATTTCTCATCTCTTTCAGACTTCTGATCTTCCAAGATAACATGTTAATGTTGGCTGACATGACCATGTTAATGACTCATAGATATAAAGTGTGATGTTAACAAATTATAACATCGATTAATGATAAACATTAATTTTAATCCATGCACCTATGATGTGGTTCAACAACACCCTAGGTATAAATCTAGAACATACTGAACGAGAAAACACAAATAGTTAATCTATAAAACATTCGTCTTTCTGTCCGAAAAGAAGAATATAAAAAATGATGGCTCTTCTCCAAGGTCAAAATCCCGCATCGGGTGACTTGCCTACCATACGCCTGGATTCAAACCCCGATCCTCGGAATTCTAGTCCCTTTTGCTTTTAATGATGAGAATTCACGCTGGTCGCCGCGACGCCAGACGCCACACGTCAGCCGCTGTCGACTTTATACGTCGACCCAACGTCGCTGACGCTGACGTCACGAGGCGGGGACGCCGCAACGCTGGGATCGCCACGACGCCGGGACTCATCGCTCGGGCCATGAAAAGATTGATGTCGGCAACAATGTTGTCTTGATAATGTTCTTCACTTCAACGCCAATCACAACCACAGACTTTAATTCGATTAAATTGCTACCGACAACAAAGATTTTTAGTCTTTACGTTTCCGCCCTCTTCCTCCCATTTCTCCACTTCCCTTCGCGAATACGACCGCTGTTCATCCCAGTTAATTGTTCAACCAGTGATTACCAACCGTATATATTTTTGCCTATCTTTTCTTCTTGTATACTTTATTCTGATAACAGAGTGTATTAAGTCTTCGACATGATCGCTTCGTTCTCGGGTTTCTTCATCCTTAGCACGATAATTATGGCTGATCGATCCATTCGCTTCCATTATTTCTTCTCGCGGTACTTATAATGACACCATAGTAAATATCCGATGATAGACCATTTTTTTTTCAAACTTTTATTAGTGGCTTCGTTGGTTTGTTTTGTTGATAATTGGTGAAAAATCTCTGCGATAATTTGCTGGGTTCGGTGTGTTTAACAAAATAATTCGTACTTTAACAAACAATCCTTGCTTTGTGTGTTTTTCAAGTTATTCAACTACTTAATTGTTACAGGAATGGAAAACTTGGTTTTCAATAAAGTGAGAAGTGGGCTAATTTGCCCACATGTGCTTGTCATATTATCTTATTTTGGGGTCTGAGGAAACACTGTTTTAATAGAAAATTTATTTTGTTTAGCTAATATTGAGGGTTGTTTCCACATTTCCTCAATACCCTTTAATGCCTATAACCTTTCCTCAATACACAACCCAAGAATAAAACTGAATATATGTTATCAAACAAAAATAAGATAAAAGATAAGAGTATTCTGTGGAAGAGGAGGCCTATCATCACTTTGTTTATGAATCTTTTTCTACCACACAGGACTTTCCAGGAAAAAAATCAACATCGCCTTGGGCACCAGATCCGAAAGTCCAAACACCTCACACTTAGCAAATAACACGCCAACCCATATTCAGATCCAATCGTTGCTTCCTCGTAGAAGCTGATAGTAACATAAAGATAAAAGAAATGGATATTTAGAGATATATAATCATTCAGACATAAGGAAAATGTATGAGAATTTGTGCTGGTAATTTCCAATCTACATACATTGATAAATTATCATCCAATATACCTAAATTTTGCTGAACTTTCCTCCCAAAGTTGGTGCTATTTTTTTAAACTCATTTCAGAAAGAAATGTTTTAAATGGTAAAGCATGACATGATAATTTTTCAAATTATGTTTCAAAGTTAGTTAGGCCTCATATTTCACAAAAAGGTTATGGAAAGCATCTCAATTAAGCTCAAAAAACCAACCAAAATTTTTAAAAAATGTATAAAATTTGAAAACCTCAATCACCCACATTCCTCCGCCACTCTTTTCCCAAGTGCCTCAATTTCTCCTTTACACCCACTTATCTCAAAGAACATGCTACACACCCTGATTTATTCTTTTCTTCTTTTTTTTTTCTTTATTTTTGCAATCCACTCATTCTTCTTTCTTTTTATTTTATTTTATTTTATTTTATTTAGGAAACAGAAAGTCGAACCCATGACGGAGTGCTGAAAAGAAAAGCATTCAGGTGCAAGGTCAGGGCTTGTGAATACATTTGATTTTGTCCCACTCAAAATATTTCACTTTCACTTCTTGGTAGTTCGATGAACCCCACCGAAATAGAGGGCTCTGATCTTAATCCAAACACACTGCCCCATTAATTATGAATATGCTCTGGCTGAATTATTCAATAGCCAGGTGCTCTGGGATGGGAAGATTTTATGTGATCTTGCTATCTATATCCTGACAAAAATAACATACTAATCACACATGATTTATAGTCATAACAAGAATGGCATATGATAAAAAGTTAGATGTGGATTTATGGAGATTTTCTTTCCAAAATAAATTACTCACTATGTAACTTTAAAATATAAATAAAGAAACATAGAACCACATGCAATGTACTTACAAGGCGTGAATCGAGAGGAAGGTGGTCCCCGTTAGTTTTCAAGATCGGTTAGTGGCAATGACTTTGTTCAAAAATCTCTTCCCCGTGATGCCATCCTTCAACGCTTTTGAGATATGACCTGAATTTTTATCGAGTCGTAATGAGAAAAGTTCGGGCATTATGGTAAAGTACCATCGCCAGAAATTTATCTATTGCAAACAAGGTGATTGGAATGTAGCATCCACAGAATATTTTAATGGTAAGGATAACGACATCTCAATTATTTAATTACTCGAATCCATTTTGTGTTGAAGTCAATGATGGTCTGGTTTTATCTATTCCCATTGAGAGCATATAATTAAATATATCAAAGAATGTAAATGATGTCAAATATGTGGGGAACAAAGTCATCAAAGTATTAAAATTGACACCTCATAATGCAATATCGAACAATTTAGTGATATGATATACTATGACAACCAATGACAAATATAGTTCAAATTAGTCCTCACTGTAGTATCCCCAAAAAGCGGAAATAGTTTCCAACATTTTGGTCATGATATTATTTAGTAAATGCCAAATTTTGAACATGGCTTAACACAACCAGTTAATTGAGGAAATTGAATCATATTAGTTGTTGATCGCCAAGTGAATCACCTCGCGGGTGGCCATATAGATTTATCGCCCACTAGCCAATTATAATGTCAGAATTTGACTATGGTCATGGGCTCATTAGCAACATAGTACCGATACTAGAGTATATGAGATGATGAACGGTTACAGAAAAGCTAACAGATGAATCGAGAAGATGTTGGATGATAAATCTTAATGAAGACGCTGATAAACAAGTTGATGGACAGTATCATCCTTCCAGAGATTTTCAACTAAGCCAGAATTAGCAAGGGATATGTCTCGCCATGCAGATCTCGTGATGTATCGAATAACTCGATTTTTATAACCGTATGAGTCATCCCCTGCTGTTATCACTACTCCCCAAACACCTCAATCAGAATGTATGTTGAAAAACTTAGGTAATGTTATTTCAAGTGTGGTTGACTCACGGGTGCAACATACGCCACCATATTCGAGTGAAGAATTTATAGTTGACCAAGTTTTTAATTCTAAACCTGATTTGTAAGAGGTTGCAAATATTTACTCAATTAAAGCACGCAAAGATTTACTCATGGTTGTGAAAGATACTTGCTTATTTGTTATCACCAAAGATAGCGGTCTACAATGTGTGCTTCAATCCTCGTCAATCGAGACCATCATCACTCTGACTCAAACTGGCTGCCGTCATATAAAGACAATACCATGTTTAATTCACATTTGACCTCACTACTATTCAAGCAAGTGATGGAGAATGGGATGCGAAATATCATAAATACAAAAAGGCGTTATATGAAAAAGTACAAACATTTGGTGACACTTATTTCGTAATTTTTCAATATATGAAATGCCACGTTATTCAAATATAAAGAGAGGTGCAAATCCTAGATGCGTTGTAATGAAAATGCTCGGACATTAATATCAAACACCGATATTCAATGACGCGGTTCGTCATTCAAGTTTATCTGGATGGAAGGGTTCTAATATTTCGTTATCTCAGATCGGTATTTATTTTGCGGCCACATTTGTATGAAGTATAAAACACGTATTGATTATGCCGGGTACTAAAATAATCTGGCTGTTCATTAGCATTCATACGTTGTTGCAAGGCGGAATATTATTAGTCAGAGGTTCTGCACAATAAAAACAAAGTAACTCAACTGTCGGGATTTGTGTTATATTTGGATGATAATTTGTAATAGTTATGGCAATGAATTTAGCCATCTCCCATTCGATCAATGCTAATCTATCCGCCATCATAGATTTGTGAAGTCATCTTGCAAACAAATTTTATGACCACTAAAGATAAACTTCAAGAATTTGTATGTAGGAGAAACTTTTGAATGACACAAACACAATCAATACATATGGTTACCAGAGAATTAATTTCAAAGCACAACAATGAGCCGAGGTAATTCCTTTTCAGTGTTATGGACACTTTCTACATGATGGAGTAGGTCGAAGATATGGGATAATGACAACCAACATGTTTCAGGTATGCCAACAAAGGTTTTGAAGGAGCTCATAGCTTTGTCATTCACTATGATAGGGTATGAAGGACTTTTTCCGCCTTTATAACATGATTATGCAAGAAGGAATACAGTTATTAGACAGTATCCGTGAGCAATTCATCATATGGTGATGCTCGATTAGTGGTCGTGGTTGCTAAGGTCGGATCTATAGAAATTGTTCTTACGATCATACATGTACAATTTCATGTCAAGTCAAGAGTGGTTAAACGCAGCGCTCAACTTACATGACAAAAATGCAATATGTGGAAAGACATCATACGGATTTCCAGCGTGTACCATACTATATACATGTCAAAGATCGATGTGTTGATTTTCGGTTATTTGTTCAAGGCTATTATACTACGCAGTTATACTATGATACATGAGCTAGCTTGTTTCATCCAATATTCAATGAAGATGAGTGACCTCTTTATGATGGTCCTACAATTGTACCTCCTAAGTCAATGCAACGCATAAAGGATCCCAATCAACCCACATAATGAAACGGACGCTAGTGGAGGGGAAAAACTACTATCATGTGGGTTAGTAAACAATCGGCCACACCGCGTGTCTTGAAGAATAGAAACTAAGTTTAGTGATAGATAGAAGTAACTCACTTTTTATTTTATTTTTTTTTTTTGCGGAGGCAATTGTCTTTGAATCAGAGTTGCTTCTTGTATAACACTTATGTACGAATGTGTATTTCTCGATTATGAAATACTATGGTAATCTTATTTGCAAGTAAATGGTACATCATTCATGTATGTGTGTATTTAATTCATTGTCGTTGTAATTAGTACTACTAATTATGTTGATACTATTTTTCCAATGTGTTTGGTTGACACTGTACCGCCTTCTGTTACTCCGCTATAGATATACGCCAGAGGGCTTCATGACGCAGATCCTTCGATCCATCTATCTGGTAGTCGCAATATTTGCATACACAAGTCCCACTTTAGTAGATACAGAGCATTTATGTATTTTATTACTTATCAATTATCATTACCGTTGTAACATGTAATTTATATGAGCGCTAATTATAAATTTGGTTTCTTCGTTACTGTAGTTTCCCGTAGTACCACCTTACTAAATATGAAAGTTTCCTTATGCGTATGTGGAGGATGGATATACGTATTCACCATACGCGTGATATGCGCGATTTTATGGTATATACACCGCCAAGATTCATGACTGACAATACTTATCATTTGTCTTGTCGACGGAGGCCCAAGACACACGCTTTCATGTGCTCTGCCTTTGAGAGATGACGATCACATTACAGATGTCGCTATCATCTCGCCTCTATATCGACTTACCAACAACTACTAAGACATGTGTGTTCGATGTGTACGGAGTTGTGTGGGGAGTCGCACCGGTCACCCCACCCACATGCCGGGAGGATCCTATCTCCATCAAGGGTTATGTGACCGCTATCCACCCCAAAGACTCCGATGCGCATGAGGTCATTTGGAAAGGTAGCGCTAATGGTTTCCATCTGGGTCACGATGATCCTTCGTTTGCAGACAAGAAAGGAGGCATGTTCATCTCGTGCTTTCTCCCACTACTACGAGATTCGACACATATTGGGCGACTTATAGTCGAGCGGTGCAAGATAAAGACATACATATCGAGTTATGTCGTAGCCGCCTTAGATCGTGACACCAGATAAGAATAGACACCGATAAGTATGTAATATTTTTATTTTATTACATACACATTCATACATAACACATCATCAAGTTACGCATTTTGCCATTTTACATTCCGTCGGTAACGTCCAGAGGACTCTTCGCCAAGATCGGATTTGGCGCGCGATCAAAGGATCATACTCATCATCGCGTCACCGCTTTATACATGACGATGTCATGTCACTGACGGAGACCCAGCCGGAGTCATTAATGATTGGATTACCGCCGCAGCCATCATGAGCCGCCAGAGCGCTTCTTCCATCGGGGTACAGAGTTGAGAGTACCTTTCGGCACCCGTCATAACTCATCTTATGTACCCTCCCATCAGAAAGAACTAAAGTCTTATCGTATTAATGACATACAAAGCAGTGGCGCATCACATTCACCAAACACGCCAGGCAAACAGAATCCCACGCATGCAGAACATCAATTGATTTAAATATCTCGCATTATCGAGACCTGATGGATTTGATGTCATCTTATATGTTCAGATCACTGAGCACCCATCAGAGCGAATCTTGCGTATCGGGCACACCCGAGATTGTCCCTCGCCCGCGAGGAACAACCACGATGGACGCACGGATCATTTCATGCAGAGATCGGGGCGACATATCATGTCTACATTGCCTTACGGGATATCGAGCCGGTTAGATCATCAATTACACCTCTACTATGGCATTACGGGACTTCCATAATCCATATACGCAGCAGATCGTCGTATTATACAACGTTTTGGCCAGCAATCACCCATGTGTGGATGATATGATGGCTTCATAATACACTGTATTTACTAGTTTGCAAGTTAGAGTCCCCAGTTAGCGTTTCAAATTAATCAATGACATGTGATTATAATTCTCGGCCGGCTCATTCGGGATCTCTCGCCACGGCCGATATAGCTAGTCGCCGCGATGGTGCTACCACCGACGCAGGCACGACTTACATCATATCGCTGGGGATCAAGTTACACGACCGGTAATAGCACGCATCACGGCCACGCATCGGTGCATCTACATCACGGACCATCTATTGTGACTCGATGTCATTCACCCAGCACGTATACTCATTCGGCAGAAAGGGTATGAGAGTTTGATCTAAAGGTCGTGGTCGAGATGGTGGGCGAGGCCACATTAGATGGCGAGGGAGGTCGGCACACCCGAGCTAACATCGTCAATTTCGATAATTTCCATTTCACCCATCATCAGATTTTATACCCCCCACAAAATTTACACATCACATCTCCATACCCTAGACATCTCTACACATCTTTACCATATCCGTGTCGATCCCAAGTAGTTTAACCCGCCTCCATATAGAGAGCATCACCTTATCATCCTGCACTTTACCATCCCACCCTTACCATCCCCGCATCACTTCCCACGGCGACACCATCACGACCAGATCAAAGTTGGGTGCGCTCTACCAGCGACTCGCGCCCCACGATATCGCCGAAAGATCATCCATCAACTCCCCTACTCCATCGTACCGCTTCGAGATCGGGGTGATTTAATTCTATAGATTAATCTGAACACAGATTTTGAAAAAGGCCGCCCCAAGAGAAATATAAAGACACTACATCCTTTTACCCATCATATATGTCATATTTCTTATATATCAGATATTCAATACAATTTTTTATATATTTATATGATTTGGTTTACGCATGGAGGTCATAATTGAGCTTAATGCAAAATTCCATTAAATATTCCATGATTCAGTATTTTGAAATGGCAATATACATATAACTCAGAAATTAAAAAATGCTCAAAATATTTAAAATAAGTTCTGTAGTTTATTTGAATTTCGTGCCACTTGACGCGCTTTATCATAAAATTTTAATATATATTTAAGTTATTTTTAAATAAATAACTTTAAACAATTTACAAATAAGTTTATGCTATAATATAACAAAATATATTAATCCACATTTTACGTGAATTTATCAAATATTAACGTTTTAAATGTTCATGCTAAAAATAATAATGTTGACTCATATTGAATTTTAAAAATTCAACTGTCGTTGGAGTAATGGGATACCCATATCTATAATTTGATAATTCCAATCATTTCTTTATCCATAATAACAACATTTGCCATCTCAGAATCTTTCTCACAATCAAACGTGACATTTGAATAATTCATAAATTAATTTTATAATTTTTTTTTTAAATAAAATATTTCGATTTAAAATTCTATTTATACCTCAGTAAGACTAAATGAATATAGCTCAGCAATAAGTGGTTAAAAAATAAAAGAAAAATCGAATGGGCGTTAACAGTTTCACTTCCTATAAACTTTTTTTTGCAATAAAATTATATTAATAAATCATAACATACCTTCTTAAATATATGTAATATTTAAAAAAATGCTTAAATATATGTTTTTCTTATATCGTCTTCACTGCGTAGCATTTCACCCAGTCAAAATATAAAAGGTAAAACCAAAATGTCAAAATTCATAAATGGCAAATTATATTGACCATATAAAATTTCCAATTTTCCTGTGGATTTTTTCTGGGTCAGGTTTATTCCCAAGAAAACTTGAAATACGGGCAACCAACACCCACCCTCATAAAAACTCCCCTGATATTTCCCTCACAGTCATCCTCTTCTCTGTCGCCATCCAATTAATCATTGTAATCTCCTTCAATACCTAATTCAGGAAAACCAATGGAGAAAGCTGCACTTGCTTCACATTCCATATCTTGTCTCCACGCTCGGTCAGGGGCATAGACTCCTTTCCGTCTTCCAAGGAAGACCTCGGTCCTCAGCTCCTCTCTCCTCCTCTGTCCCAAGCAGTCACCACCGCGCCCGCTCGAGGCTCCACTAGATGCCTGTGCTTTCATAGCGTCACTTCATATGCGATTGCTCCTGCCTCCCTGATCCATCCACACATGATGCTCTCTCACTCTGGCCCTGAAAGCCATTTCGCTACTTCTGCCTGAGCAGCCTAGTGACCCAGCCCATCTCTTCTCTCTGGTATTCTGCTACTCAATAGACAGTCAGAAATTCGTGTATCTGGAGCCACAGATAGATCGATTATAACTTGAAACCTAGGTCGACTTGATGTTTCTGAGACCATGAAAATTCTGTCCCAGTAAAGATAAGAAACAAATCCTGAAGTTGTCAATTTTATTCTTTAGTAATATTTTTTCAGATCTTATCTTATTTAGAAATGGTCCTATAAACCCTCCTGAATTCCATTGATTGTTTCTCTGCGCCAGATCGTTGTAATGGTAAGATGATTTTATTGAGAAGGTTTTGATTTGAGAAAGTCTCTGAACAGCTTGATTGGGTGAATAAATCAATAAAGTTTTGATAAAGTCACAAAAAGACTGGAAAGCAGTCGCGTTCAAACGAATATGATAGAATGCTTAAAGTCGTTTTCACCATCAGTTTCTGCCATGCACCTTTAAAATTCTTTCCATATTCTAGCAATGGAACAAGACTTTTAATTAATTTAATTTGGACATTGCTGGTTTGTATCATGCGTTTCTTTTCAAGATACCCAAAATATTCATTTCATTCATTCTTAGAGAAGTGCTGCTTTGAGATCCTTTAATTAGAAATTACATATCATTTCACCTGAGCCTAAACATTTTGGTTGATGGTAATATGACTGCAGCACAGTTTGAGTGAATTTGAGGAAAAGAAAACATATCATTTAGGCATTTTATCAGTACTAAATTAATGTGGGATATTTAAAATGTCAGTTTGTAATATGAGAGGTCTCTGTCTTAAGCTAACTCTTTTGTAACATTCCCATTTGTTGATCGAAAGTCTAGTAGAGGACTCATTTGGTTTGATTTGATCTCGCCACTGATATAGGGAGGATGTTAAAGACATGATTCAGATGATACCAAAATTCCTGTTTGTTTTTATAGAGCTGATTTGTTAACAATACAAAAGATAAATGTATGTTTGTTGTTATAAGCTGTAAACCATATTTATCTAGAAATCAAGACTCAACTCAAGAAAAACATTTAGGAACAAGATACTGACCTGCTGGAAAGGTCATCCAATGAGACATATATGGTTCCAGGTCCAAATTTGCCACATAATACTGTTAACTTACTTAGTGCTGGTTGTTGTTGGGTGGTTGGCACCTTGAGGCTAGGCCAGATTTCTACCATCATGAAGTGGCACGTTCAGGTTGCGCTACCAAACTGCTAGAGACATTTCAAAGCTTAAAGGTTTTGTAGCAGATTTTGAAACTATTCCTTGATTGCCCTTGTTAGCATCCTCCTTAGCTTTTAAGTTTTGGTCCATTAGTTTCCTGTTTCAAACTTTGTTTTTAAATATGACTGATATAATGAGGTAGATTGACTCAAATATTCTAGGCACAATAAGATGCTCAATTCCTAGCTTGTTTTTTTTTATAGGCAATAAATAAGTTGCAACACTGTCAATTTTTCTTTCCAACATTAACTGTTGAATCTTTTTCTGATTATTTATCAGAGAGACTTTAAAACAACTTTCAACTACGCTGAAATAGTTTATTTATTTATTTTTTGGGCAAATCAAGAAATAAATAATTATTTCTATGAATTTGTAAGGATGTAAGTATCCTTTGCAACATACAACTTCACATGGACCATCTTTTACTGCTACACATTTAACCAGAAATGTTGAGAAACTAAGCAAGGGAAACAAATACCACAGCCTGGAAATAAAAGAAAACCAGACAAATGGATTGAGACTTGAAAAGATAAAACGTACTGAGGTAAAAATTCTCTAAAAAAACCATCTAGTCAGGAGGCTTTATGTTTGAACCAAAGCATCTTGAATTGGTTAGTTGAGTGAGAAATCCAAGAATAGAACCCTAAAACTTTGGCCAGACCTATGATTTTGCATAACAAGCTTCATGCTCCCACAACTCTTACTTTTCCTTAAGTCCAATGAATAGCAGTAGAATTGTCCTGCTTAAATGTTACACAAGAGCACTGTATCAAGCCCTCATCAGCTGATCCCTTAATTGTTGCTGAACCTTAACACTCCAATTAGTTTAGAGAGTTTTTAAATGCAGTTCCAAGTTCCTTACAATATATCTTGGGCCAGATGAAGAAGAATTTACTCTTGTTGTTCTAGCATTTATTTCCAATCAAATAGAGTGCTGAACCACTACCATCATGCATCTCAATCACTTTGCTGGGTTTCTTGCTTTTCTAGGATGACAACCTTCAAAATTTTTACTTGGGGACACTTGCTAAAGGAGTCCATCCTCAGCTTGCATCTACACCATGCTAATCTCTTGGAAGAATAAACAAGTTCTCACTTTTGTAGGATCAAGCCATAGGGACTACCAAAAGAGTATCTTTTAATTGAAGCCTAAAGTAAATGAAAAGGAGTAGTCTCCGCAGAGTTGTCATTGCCCTCTAGCTATCTTAAAAATTTCAGTGTTTCTCAAGTGAAATACAAATTAAACAAATGAAGGAATGGCCAACCCTTACTGAAATGTCATTTGAATTATAGCTCTGGGATGCAGCCACAAGTGTTCCGTTAGATGTTACAAAAGGTTTGATCTCACTTTGTCAGGGTAATCATCATTTTAGAAGATGTCAAAACCATTTTTTATTTTATTTTATTTTATTTTGATCAAGAAAAGCACATTTATAGAGGCGAAAAAGAGCACAAGCTCCCAAAAGTACACAAGAGGAGTACAAGGAACACTATCACACTCACTATAATTCATCCAAGCCATAACCCCAATTAAAGTGAATTTGAATTAAGTTATCCACTCAGACACTCCTAGCCCGCCTCACAAGGTAAATGTAAAGAAAGATTTCATCCTAGAGGTAGGGGGCCCCATTTCAAAATCACCTCTATTCCTCCCAAACCACACAACATTCAAAATAAACAGAGAGGAGCCACATCCATAATACTCTTCTTCCTTTTTTGCCACTACCAGCGCTTTGCCAAGGTATGAGAGCTGCCGAACTGCATCGGAAGACCCAATTAGCTTCAGAATCGCTAAGAAGATCCCATAACATCTCGCCTCAACAAAATGATATAAGGTCTATTGTTTCATATTCTTTCAAGATAAAACACCATTTACTTATGAACTCCTCCTCTTCACTATCCAGATCTTTACCCATAAGCTTCTCCTGATAAACCCACTCTTGGGGAACTAACAACCCATGGATCTACTAGGGAAATCTAAAGGAGGAGAAACCGTCACTTACGATATATGATAAAAGTGTCGAACCTAGTGCCACCAAGAATAGATTCCTTTAGCAAAGACCCATCCTCTCACATCTGACCTTCGTCAGAAGAAAAGAAAGAACCCTTTTCCACTTCTTCTGACTCTCAATGCTACTCAAAGGTCTATGGAAGATCTGAGACCAACCCCCAACGACTGGACGAATCCTCCAAACATCCTGCTCCTCCAAGTCCTGTGAGCGCCAAGTTGAACAGAGTTGGGAAGGTACGGCTCGCCACGGCCTTGTCACCGCGATCCTCCAAAACCCCCACTCACTCCAGGAGGAAACAAAGATCTTGAGAGAAGGTGCTCATCTCTTTCCGATGTCGCTTTCAAAGACTACAACCGCCCCGATATCCAGATAACTGAACCCCAAATTCTTCCTCCAACTGGCACCCACCACCATCTCCAGCAGAATCCTCCATTAGTGCAAACCCGCCACATCACTATGGCAGCTGAGCAGCTCTGGTCTGGTCACTGCGCCTCCTCACCCCAACTTCTGGTACTCTCTCTGAAAATGGCTTTCCACACCAGTGGCTTCACACGATTCCCTCACCCCAAAGAGCCTCCACCTTCCAGCCTGAGTTACAAACACCTTGTATCTGGTAACAGGAGAGGAAGTAAATGAGGCCAGACAAAGTACTCGAATAAGAGCGAGCCTCCCGCCTTGAGATATATTGTCTTTCCAGGAGGACCCTTTTCTAAATCTTCTTCAAGAACTGCACCCTGTAGTCTGTGGGAGCCCTGAGGAGACCCAAGTACAGATGGGAGGAACCAACCCCACAATTAAGCTCAACATAGCGACCCACATTGTCCAATCTCTACCTAGAGGGAACAACAATCTCACTTTGTTCAGTTAATTTTCTAATCCCGAAAAAGGTTTCAACCATTAACGGGTCTGCACTTGAGTACATCAACTCGCTTCCGAATTGGCCTACAAAATAATAGTAACATCAAGATATAAAAGGTGGGAGATGACCAACTCCCACCCTCATTCCCAAATCGCACCCAGAAATAAATCTTGTCTACCACCGCCGCAGAAGGGCATAACCTTAACTCCACAACGACAAATAAAAAGATATATATAGAGGATCCCCTTGTCTCAGGCCTCTGGAACTCCAAAAGAACCCCATAGGAGAACCGTTAAACATGACAGAGAACGAAGCCGTGAAGATGCACCAATGAATCCACCTAATCCATTGGCCTAAACCTCATTCTCTCTCTAGGCTCATAGAAGAAAATCCCAACACCCCATGTGATCTATAAGCCTTTCAATGTCCTTAACTTACACATAAGCCCTCTTCCTTCTTAGTACCGAGTCCACAACCTCATTTGCTATCAACGCTGTGACTGGCACCTGCCTCTACTAACGTGATTCGAGATTGGGAAATAATCAACCCTATAACTCCTTTAATTCGCTTTTACAACACTTTCGATAAAATTTTTATAGAGACGCTCTACTAAACCGCTCATCTCAAGTCCTTAGATCCTCAATGGGGCATTTACCCTTGGGCACCTGTGACTGTTAAAAGAGCATTAAGACTTTTAACAACCGCTCACCCTGGAAAGAAACTTTTAAGAAGCTCCATAAACCTCCTTTCTACAAAATCCCAACTCGAAAGACAAAGCTATTGGAAACCATCAGTCCTAGGGCTTTATCATCGCGTTTTTAGACACCGCTAGACTTCCTCATGAACATTTCTTCCAATCCTGACAGACTGACCAAGGCTAATCACATTATAGTGAAGGTCCTGTATATGCACCAATTGTCTGAGGCCGAGAGGAGACTTGAAAAGCACCAACCAGACTACATCTTAACCCCTACCTCCCTTAACCGCCTCTCCCATTGATGTCGATTCACTAATGGATTTCTCCTTCATGAGAATTGATCATCTTATGAAAAACCCCAAAGGCCGTCCCCTCTTTCAACCAAATCTCTCTGGATTTGTCTCCAAGAGACTCCCTTCCAAATCCACTCCACCCTTAAAATCCTCTAGCCTTTCCCCTTCTCTCCGCTTCCAAGGACAAACACCCTTTCCTTTTCACACATCCCAAAGATATCCTATTTAAAGCCTCCTTTTCCTTTTTATCCACTCTACCAAAAACCTCTATATTCTAGGCCTTCAAGATTCCAGCCTTAATTTCGCTTTACCAAACCGTAGGAGCGAAAAATGCATACTTACACTTCAGCCTCTCAGATATCCTTGAAGCTCGCAAACTTCAAACCACATATTCCTCAAACCTATGAGAAGGTCTTACTTGATCCCATCAACGGGCCCAAGATCACAGGATAAAGGGCCTTCCACACTGTCCCTGAGAGATTTGAGTCACGTTTGCTAAACTGACTTTCCCAACTACTGTCACCAAAAACTGTCCAGACTCATATTAATGCAGGAATATTCTACAATCTGCACCATTGTCACCCAAGTTTAAGAGAGAGACGTATTGAATCCTTTACAATCTTTCCTAACATGGAATTTGATAATACTCCCTCAACTTGAACTCATGCCTCAGTCTAGTCACCAATTTAGATTATCAGACCTTATTATTAATGCAGGAAAATGGATTCACTGGGATTCTAATATACTGGAGCATAGTAAAATACTGTGTGGATCAAGAAAGTATCCTTAAAAGAACCATTTGTTTAGAATTACTGAAAGGAGCTGCACACATTTGAATGCGTCTCAGAGCATCCTGATATAGGATTCTATACCAGTTACTCTACAAATGCAAAGGTAAAATGAGTTGATAGCTGTATAAAATGGAAAATTTTGTTATGATAATCTTGTCCTATTTTCACCCTCACTCCTGTTCCAGATTTCTACACAGTGAGGATTTTTATAATTTGGCTGATGCATATCTGATTGCTGCCTTTCCCAAAATGTGAGGACTTTCAGACTTTCTGCAACAGGAGGGCTACTATGAGTTGAACAATCCGTCAGAAGATAGTATCATATAAAGGTTATATTTCTTTCCAAATATAACTAACCATCAAATTTTCTTTTGACAGTAGTTTCTTATAATATCACAAATTTTTGTTATTATTTGGGGCAATGTTTGATCCCAAGAATTCATCCAAAATGATGATGGAATAATTTATTCTTTTCCTTTTTTATTCTGAGATTATTTGAGATATCACCTTACAGAGCGTTTCTCTTTAAATGAGATGAGAAGTGTGTTTGCATTTCACAGCCTGCTATAATATATTAGGTCGGATATGCCTAATATAGGGCAAGCTTTCTGTTCTTTTGTATACTTTTTTATTTTTGATATTTGAAATGAAAAATCCAGTCATTTTCCTTTCCTAAGACCCTGGTGAACTAGAGGGATAAATATATAGCATTAATTTTTCTGTGTAAGGACTTTGGGTATCTAATATTTTTAATTCTTCCACTTAATTTAATTTTATTTTTCCTTTACAGCACTCAGAGCATTTTCAATTCTCTTAAACAGCAGAATATGTGATTTGCAAAACCTTTCAGACAGCCTAGATGGATAATCAATTCTCCTCATCTCATTCAGTTTATTGAGCTGTTTAACTTTCTATCTAGATGTCCTTATCTATAAGCTTCTTAACTAATATTGTTTGAGACTCTTTTTCTCCCTTTTCTTGCTTGAAAAATCCCACAGGCACCTTTAACATCCTAACTTCATATGTCTTGTGAATCAATATAGAACGTGTCCTATGTAAAAAGAATTTTCAGGGAATGGTAGTTGGCCATGTGGCTATGGTGAACTGTGTACTAAACTAGAACCAACATATATTGAAACTAGTAATTAACTGATAATGCTGGGTAGAGAACAAAAATAGAAGAATTCATTGGTTCTGTTCTTGTTGAATATATATGTGACTTGGTAACCCAATAAGCATTACAGTACATTGTTATTTATGAACATCTATTGGATGTTCAACCTACAAAGATTGCTTTTCATTTTGAGTCTACAGAATGGTCCAAACGCTTATCGATTTAATATTACTTTGATGAAAATGCATCTGACATATCTATCTTGGTTGTATTTATGATTCTTCATAACCTCAAAGTTGTGGTGGCTTTATTCAGACAATAATATGGTGCTGATAGCGGAGGATCCAAACGCTATTCCCAAGCCATTTGAGGAATCTGCTGCCTGTGATGGTGCATCTTTTGAACTTTGCTTTTTCCAAAACCTGTTTTGCTGACATTTCACTTCTAAGTGGTGATTTTGCTTCTAGTATATTGACTTTCATCTACACAGTGTCCACTTCTATTTATTAATTCTATGATTAAAATGTGGTATTATGGTCTGTTAATGCAATTTTCATTGTTTCATCCATTCAGCATTTATAATGATGTCAATGAAGGTCTTTTAGTCTTTGAATAGCTTGAAATCTCATTATAATCGATATATATATATATATATATATATATATATGGCAGAGAGATATGGAGAGATATATATATATAGTATATATATATATATATATGTATGTATATTGATAGATAAAAGCATGAAGGCTCTTAATAAAAAGCCCAAAATGCCTGGCACAATGGTATATAAATTGAAGCTCAGGCAAAAACTGAAAATGCAAACTAAAAAGCAGCCTGCCACCCTCTGATAGAGCCCCCACCTAATCCAAAAATGACAGTTGTAGCGGTCCGGGTTAATCTAAAAATCCTTCATTCAAGACTAAAAACTACATACAAAAGAATGCTTCACCTTGAATAGAAAAATCTTCATTTCAAAAAACTAGTCGGCTTCTTTCCAAATCCACCAAAAAAAATACAAATTAACATGAGAGATATATATATATATATATATATATATATATATATGATTTTATCCATCAAAAAATAAAAATTAGTGGTCAATATTTTGTAATATATTAGCTCCATGATATGCTATCTGGAAATGGGTAAAAGCGTATCGTTTCTGCAGTTACAGAAGCTCAAAGCATTACAACCGAGTATCAGGCTGCTCCTTTCTCATGCAAGGCATTTGGGTTCCCTTAGCAACTAATTAAAAACAGCTTTGATGTAACAAGGTTTTAGCCCTAGATAAGTTACAAAGAAGGGGTTGCAACTCTAAATAGATGGTGAATCCAAGTGGGTGTGCAGAAGAACAATACAGCATATATATTGTTGCATTGCACTACTGTGGAGTGCCTCTTTTGGAGATCATTTTTAACCTTAAGTTGAGTTCATTGGGTTTTTCCAAGACAACAATGAAGGAGGTTATAATCCAGTTGGAAGGGTTCCTCTGTGGAGAAGAGAAAGAAGGTTTGAGAACTGGTTCTGTTGTGCATTTTTTGGTCTGTCTGGAAAGAAAGAATCATAGTTTTTAAAGATTTGGACCTGTGCCACAGTGAGACTAAAGTCAGAATTTTGTTGGATAAATCTGTGGAGTTGGAATAGGTATATTTAGGCTAAGAGGCTTGTCCCTTATAGGTTTTATAAGGCCTCCACCTGAGGGCTGATTTGTTTTTTATATTCCAGCCCTTTTTTGTGTTTGCTCTTTGGGCTGCTTTGTATACTCCCTGTGTACTTCAAGTTGGTCTCTTGTAATATGCTGTGCTTATTTATAAAAAAATTGTAATATAACACTGCTTATTTCTCTTACCAAACTTAATAATGGTGAACTTTCCTAGAGGTCAAATCAATCTTTCCATATGCTTTGGCAATTTGTCAGTTTCTTTTTTCATGTTCTTCAAATAATCCAAAGAATAATCTAACTTCATGGAGTAAAATGTAAATATTTATAAATATTTATGACTTAATTATGCCACTGCTTTGTATTCTTTTTGTTATATATAAGAATCATCCTCTTGTTCAAGAGGGGAACTTTGATCTCTTCCAGTTCTTTGAACTGAATAGGTTATTCTACAACATATTCTGCTTGTATTGGTTTTCAATTCAAGAAGTTGTTGTTTCCCACCTTTTTCTAAAGTTCTTGGCAATCCTTTTTTTTTTGTTCACATATGAATTTAAAGTTTGTGTTGTTGATAGTTAGTACTCTATCTTGTGTCTTCAAACCAAATTGCAGGAATTTCACCAGAAATATTATCACCCTGGCAATGCAAGGATATGGTTTTATGGTGATGATGATCCAAATGAGCGGCTACGCATCCTGAGTGGTAATTTTGTCCATTGATTTATTAGAAACTATCTCTTTCTAATGGGAGAAAACCAAAGAAAAAACAAAATGATATTTCAGCCATTAATAGCTACATATATATGAGTGCATACCTCTGCTTCATGTATTACCTGCTTGATGCTTCCTTTGAGCAGGGCAGCTTATTTTGGGGCAGGTTCCACAGTGTCAAATAAGCAAATGCTTACAGTCACAAAGGAGATCTTCCGGGGATATGAAGACCACAAATATCAGCTGCCTTTTCCAAACTAGACTTTGAAAAAAAGGCGAAAAAAAAAATAGAGAAGAAGGAGAAGCTAATTTTTTCACCTGTGGCTTGTTCTTATTTATTGTTGAAACTATGTTAATATTTGAAACATTAACTATTATCCTTTCCAGTTATATTAATGTAAAGAGGCGCAGGATATTGGGTCCAATTAACCATTAACAGAAAACATCTGCATTAGATTTTTATTTGTTTTATTGTGTTAGCTGAATATTAAGTTCTGGACCGTGGAGACAATTATATGCTTCTTATCTCTCTCCTTTGATTTTATTTATTCAGGCTGTTTCTTGTCATCCATTTTATTATATCTATATGTTTTCCTGGGGCTAGAGTATCTAGATTTGTTTGATACAAGTCCAGCCTCCAGGGAATCAGAGCTAAACTCACAAAATTACAAAACCAGTCAGATTGCTGGAGAAATAACTCAGGAGGTTGGTGGTGATTTGAAAAAGTACATGTATGCCTTAACTGGGGTGCTTCTGATAAGCTATTAGACTTGGAAACAGAGCTTCTGCTCTTGGTTTTTGGATCATCTTATGTTAAACCCCTGCTTCTCCATTGAGGAAAATTCTTACTGGTGCGGTCTGGGGGAGAAGCTTGGCTGTTGGTAGGGATGGAAGATGATCTCCTTCAACCCCAGCTTAGTATCGTGGCTGGAAGGGGTGCTTTGATGATGACATTCCTAAGGTTGAAGAATTAGCTGCGATTGGTACTTAAAGTTTAGTTGAGGGAAGGCTTTGATTCAGAGGCCTAGAAGCATCCATGAATACAATCAGTTCTCTCTCAGGTACAATACGGATCATTTCTCGTGGCTTATCTTGATGCTTCGCCTCCCACGTGAGAATTCTTCCCTTTTCCCTTCTCCCAAACTAGTTAACCAAAGCCAATTCCCAGTATTTATTTACGTCTATTTGGTGTTTACTCCCATAGGCGGATATAAGGATATGGATCCATTTGAGCTATTGAATATAGAGAACCTTTAATGGATTTAAAAAGCAAGAATAGCGAGGAAGGCCTAAAGCCGTGTTTTCCTCTTTAATGTGAGAAATACATCCTGAACAACTCTCACTGCGTCACTGAAATGCAGGTAATCTTTAGGCCTATAAAATGGTCTTCCTGATTTTGCGTGATATTATGCTATAATAAATGCCACTTGTATTTTGTGTCAGCCTGGACTCAGAGAAAAGTTTCTCGATGAAGAGCTGAGAGGAGAAATTTAAAGAAAGTGAAAGCAGGTATGATGAGGAAGATCTTGCTGAGTTAGCATCGCAGCATGACAGGAGCTCACAAAGCAGGAAACTCCTGATCCACCAGAAGCTTTAAAAGTGTTCCGGCCTTTCTACCATCCTCAAGGAACCTATCCATGTTCCCACGGAGGTTATTCAAATCTTATTTCCTTGTGTTTGAGCATCCAATGCTTTTTCCCTTTGGTCTATAAATCCTCACCGACCTTGCGTTTACTTATTGTAGATTGGAGTCATAAATGATGTCAAAGTTTTGCAGCACAATCCCTCATACAAATGACGCCCCCATACTTGAGATTGTCTTGATATTATGAGTTCAAAGCAAGACCTTCTTCCCTGAGTGGTAATTTTTCATGAGATTTCGCCCTCCAAATAATTAATTGTCATTGTTTTTATTCATGTCTTTTGTTTACATTTTGCTTAGGTGAACATTTACAAATAGAGAATATTAGGTTTTTTGTACACCCACTTCAAAACTAGAAGTAGATTTTTTACCTGCCATGCAGTATGCTTCCAATTTTCTGGAGTTAATATCATGGAATTTATTCTACCAATCTTATAAGATGTTAATGTTGGAAATTTCATTATTTTTTATGAAACAAAAGGATATGCTATAAGGCTGTGAATTTTTGCATCTCATCCTTTCTCTATCTTTGTTAAAATCACGTAGTTTTGTTAAATAAAGAACATAGAAATATTATCTTCATCATATTTGAGGGTCTAAACTAAAGTAGGTTATATTTTCCATTTAGCTCTTTCTCTATGCAGTGTTCCTCTATTAAATTATGGGTTTCTGATTACCCATACCTTTCCTATGTTCCACTCAGTTTTCGCCTAATAAGATTTTTATCTCACCTTATGGTGCCTTTGCGTGAATAAACAGTCTGTACTTGTTGGTAAATTGTTGGCCACATTGCACAGCGCTGCACCTCAAATCCACTGTTATTCCTATCATCTTCAATTGATACTCACCGGCTTCTCTTAACTTGGAACTTCGTACTTCCTTCTATACCAGCCTTGTTGGATCAATTGTCCTCACAACTTCATTGTGGGTATAGGTTTGCTTTATTACATCTTTTCTCCAATATCTTGTCCTAGAAAAAAATTCCTAATTCTATATGTATTCATTGATTTCAAAACATTTTAGAGGCACTTCTCTGGTTGTTCATATATCTACAATTCAGTGGCCAAAAGTCCTTCCAATTTAGCTCTCCTTGTCTATGAGAAGTCCAATTTTCATTATTTCCTCTCTTTTTTGCCTTTCTACAGAGGCTTTACTTCAATTTATTCCATACATTTGTGTATAAAAGAAACTATAATTCGTATACACTATGTTGCCTTGCTGATTCCTTAATTTTGCATTGCTAATTTTTCTCTGCATGGTTTGAAGCTACTTTGAGCAAGGCTTAAGGTATTGGGGTGTAGGGTAGAACACCAGGAATGCCCACCTCCAATGAACAGGAGTTACTGTAAAAATTTTCTCTTGCTCTGGACCATTAATTAAAACTATCTTGTGAGCAAAAACATACACCATGGGCCTCTTCTACAATAGAATGAATTAATTGATCCATAACCAACAAAAAAGAATGGGTCCCTGGTTCCTCCCTGTTATAAGTGTAAGCTTATTGTGTTTAGAAATTTTCTTCCCTCTAAATTGTTCTCCTGCTAGTTACAAATCATCATGAGCCTACTTTGGAACCTAGGCTTAAGGTGTTGGGGTGTGGGGTAGAACACCTGGAACACCCATCTTAAAACTTTTCTCTTGCTTTGGACCATTGATTTAAACTATCTTGTGAGCTAAAACAAACACCATGGGCACCTCTTCTACAAAAGGATGAGTCAATTCATCCATAATCAATGTAAAAAATGGGTACCTGCTGTTTATCAGTATGTTTAGCTGTGATTAGAAATGTTCCTTCTGTGTATATTGTTCTTTTTTTTTTTTTTTTTTTTTTTGATTGATAAACAAGTGTATTAATACCAAAAAAAGGACCCCAAGGGGTATACAGGGCGTATACAACGAGGAAACCAAAACCAACCAAAGAAAACGAACTAAAAAAAAAAACAAAGCAGCCTACAAAGCCAGCGCTAGGGAATATTGAAAATATCTCTAACAAAGGGGTGTTCTACATCAAACATCAAGCTAGCCCAAGAAGAGAAAGAAAATAAAAAGCAGGATTTCAATCTGGACTTGGAAAAGGCTTCATATCAAACACAAGCCTATTTCTCTCTCTTCCAAATGTTTCCAAATCAAGCAAAGAGGGACTCCAAGCTCTCCATAACTTCAAGATCCTTTTTCCAAGATGTGGGAGGTGCAAACAACCCCGCAAATGTCCCTTCACTAAAAGGACAAACCCACCCCCAATTCCGACAAAGAGAAAATTATACCATGCACCACACCTTAGGGCAATGGATAAACAGGTGTTCTAAAGATTCTTCATCCTTTCCACAAAAACACACCTGCTGGCCAGCGAAAGTCTTGGTCATATGCACCCCTGTGTATATTGTTCTTTTACTAGTTATAAATCATCGTGGAAAGTCTTAATATGATCATATCAAAAATATCCACTTGACATGCTTTATTGTTTTATAAAACTCATTGTCTATTTAGTGGTTGGTCATGTACATTTCTGCAATAAATACATGGGTTCTCTATTCTTTAAATCTTTCTAGGTAGCTTCTGCACCTAAACTAATCTTTTGATACTTTTTGTTTAATGTCTGCTGTTCTTGATTGCTTGATCTTTTTGAACACTAATTCCTGATTTAACAAAGTAGTATTAGGGATATTTTTAGTTCACCAATATCTATGTTCAGGAGTGAAAATCACATTAATAAGAGATGAATCTTTGGAATGTGATGTGTACGTGATTCTCATTTTAGTAATTGATTATGCCCGTCAAGCATTATTCTCATTTTAACATTTGGTTATTTTAGGAATTGCTTGAGCATTATGCAATTCTATATAACAGCCCTCCAAAAGAATATTTATAAAAATTGAATCTACTTATAAATAAGAAGAAATAAAAATACTCTGTCCATTTTCTTTCTGTTTTCACCTCATAGGAATGGAGAAATACAAGTCTTACATATATTAAACGTCTTCTTTACTTTCAGGGTTCATTCCCAAAAAACTGAAAAATCTAAACCTATATGCAGCACTCCAGGCATAGTAATATACTTGGAAAGAAGATATCCTTTCTGTGGTTAAGCTACCTGTTAACCAAGTGCACCCTAAACTTAAAGGGAAAAGAACATGTATAAAAAATTGTAATTTGGAGATTTAATTCTATTTACTGAATGCACTTTTATTTTTTCTTTTGGCAAAGATGATATGGGTACCGCCAATTTTTACCATCTCGAATTGTTTGACAGTCAATCTTTGATGGAGATGGGTACAAAAGAGTTGGATTTCGTGCAACTTAATCAGTTAATTGGGAGGAAAACTGGAGGAATATCAGTTTATCCTTTCACGTCATCAGTACGGGGCAAGGAAGATCCATGTAGGCATATAATTGTTCGGGGAAAAGCTATGGCAGGACATGCGGGAGACCTATTTAACTTGGTAATGTATCTTTTCCCTTTCTGGATTAGAGAGTAAGAACTATGATTGGGAAAAGGGGTTTAAAGCTGATATAGTTTTAGGCAAAAATATCTCATATTTCGTACTGGAGCTTTCAGTGTCAAAATTTATACCTTGAATAAGCACACATGTTTTGATGTAGGTGGATTTTTAATGTGCAAAATATGAGTAGACTTCTAAAGTGGATCCTGTGGAATCTAATTGGTTGATCATCAAAAGATACTTGACCATCAGTACTATGAGATATTTTGTTTAGTAGGGACAATACTACATGTAATTATTTGATTTTTTTTAAACTAAGTTTTCCTTTTATGCTTTTGTTTTGAACTTCTGCTCTAGGAAGTAAAAATATGATAGACTAGCCTATAGAAAAATTTGATGTTATTAGAGTTGTTTTAAAAAAAAAAGTTGCTGGGTACTGTTTTCAATGTTAGGTGCTTATTATAATTAAAGGAAAGCCCTAGAGTAGTAGTAGAACTAGAACTTTACTACTACTACTACAAGATGCTTTCCCATGTGATCTAATGTAGCTTCTCAGTTCTTATTTGTGAATTTCATAGGTGTGAAAGATAACCCATATTCCTTAGCTCCAAATGGTTTAGAATTCTGAAATTAATTAAATTGATGGTAGATAGCTTTGTATGCCATCAGGATGATTTCCCAGAGAACTTTATGTAATGCTTTCCCATGTGATCTGATGTAGATTTTCAGTTCTCATTTGTGAATTTCATAGGTTTTAGAGGATAACCATATTCCTTGGACCCAAATTGTTATAGCTTTTTATGCCAACAGCCTGATTTCCTTTTTCCTTTTTATTTGTTTAGTTTCTTTTACAGTCAACTGTATCTTGTTTATTGTCTTTGTTCAGGCTTAGTGCTAAATGTAGGGCAGCACCTACTTTTCAGTTAACTAATGCTTTGTGGCTTATAGTCATTTTATCTTTTAGCATAGTTTTTAGAAGTTGTCACTGCCTACCATCTAAAGCAATGAAACAAAACCAAGAAATGTGCACAATACATAAGTTTTATGATTGTTTTCAAGATGTTGATATTAATCAACAACATTGTGACTGAAATCAATTTAAATAACTTTTTAGCTCCATGGCCACTATCAAGAATGTGCCGTGCAGCCATAGCTCTGTGTCTACCTGTGTAAGAACTATGATCTTATTGTTTTTCTAGGTTCCTGACGCATCTGGGCCATGCTTGTGTACTGTAGCTATTGATAACCACAATAAGAATTTTTTATTTTTAATAAGAAACCACAATAGGAGAAATCCCTGCTGTTGATGTACCATAAGTGGTTATATATTATACCGTGATATTTCCTGAAGCTTTCTCATTTCTCTATGTTCTCATTGAAATTGTAACATACCTTTCAGACAAGTAGTTGATTTGTGAAGCTCATGCATTTCTCTTGTTATAGGCTAATTGCATTCTCCAAGAAGTCCAATTCACAGACCAACAGCGTTTTAAGCAGTTTGTTTCCCAAAGCAAAGCAAGAATGGAGGTATACATTAAAAAAATAGAATGATTGTCACATTATTGAACCCTATATCTTCAATTGTTTAATTTTATACTTCACATTTTTTTTCAGAGCCGATTAAGAGGCAGTGGTCATGGAATTGCCGCTGCAAGGATGGATGCAAAGTTAAATACTGCAGGGTGGATTGCTGAACAAATGGGTGGTGTTAGGTTAGTATATTTGTATTTATTTCAACATGTGAAAAACTCTAATCCAGTATATTCCTGATCATGACTAGTTCATAAGAGAATTTTTTATTGACATTAATATCTACTGAGTTAAAATACCAATGACATGTAAAAGCTTTCAGGCTTTATAAACTTCCCTTTTGTGTGAAAAGTCATTTGAAGTTGTCTACTGTAACTCCTATGGGACTAATGTTGTTTGTATATCTGGTGTTTTACTTGTAGTTATTTGGAATTTCTACAAGCTCTTGAAAAGAAAGTTGATCAGGATTGGATTGGGATCTCTTCATCTCTTGAGGAGATCCGCAAATCTTTACTTTCACGGAAGGGATGCTTGATAAACATGACATCTGAGGGAAAAAATCTTACGAACTCGGAAAAGTACGTGAGCAAATTCCTTGATTTGCTTCCTAGCAGCTCTCCTGTTGAAAAAACTACTTGGAATGCTCGATTCTCTTCAGAAAATGAAGCTATTGTAGTACCTACTCAGGTGAAATAAATATGTTTTGTTATGTTTGTTTTCTCGTTTTGCTTGCTTTTCCACTTAATCACATTTATTATCCTTACAGGTTAATTATGTTGGGAAAGCAACTAACATCTATGACACTGGTTATCAACTCAAGGGCAGCGCATATGTAATTTCAAAATACATTAGTAATACATGGTTGTGGGATCGTGTCAGAGTTAGTGGTGGGGCTTATGGAGGTTTTTGTGATTTTGACACTTATTCAGGTAACAATTTTGTGTTCTGATGTGTTGGAATACAAATTTAATTGCTAAACCCTTCTCTAACCTTTGGATCATTTGTATAGGGGTATTCTCCTTCTTATCTTATCGAGACCCAAACTTGTTAAAACACTCTGATATATATGATGGAACTGGGGATTTTTTATGGCAACTGGAAATGGATGATGCTACTCTCACAAAGTAATTATTGGGACCATAGGCACGGTAGATTCATACCAGCTTCCTGATGCTAAGGGTTATAGTAGGTAAGGATCAACCCTTTGTTTTCTGAATGGAATTTTCATCCCTATTTATGCTGAAACCCTTTGGATGGAGGAATTCTTGCTACTTGCAGTATAATGAGAAAACTATTTGGATTCTTTCTTTAACTATCCCTAATGTCCTTAGTAGCTAAACAAATATCATATGAATTATCATTAATTGAATGTGCAATTTAATATGACTCTTGTTCATATGTGTGTAACAGTGAAAAGAGAGATAGGCAATATTCACGAATAATTTGCATTTAGTCAATTGCTTATTTTCTCGGGTTAATTAGTTTTTTGTTTTCTCCTATTGCTCACAAAATGAAAAGAAAACCAAAATTTTGTCTGTCAGGTATTTAATTTTAATTTTACTTTTATTGTGTTTTGCTGAGGAGGGAGGATGGTTTTTTCAAAATCTCTTAGGGATTTCTGAAATATCAATCATATTTATGATGTTTGGAATGTAGGCATCCTTTATGTCCTTGTGTTAAAGGGCTAGTATATTTATGAATAAAAGTAACACTTCAGTCAAATTAAATAAATGCTGTTAGGACTATAGTTAAAATGAAAATATTGAAGTGCATGTTGATGGTATCGTTTTTCACATTTATATATATCAAGGGTGTACAATATAAAGGTATAAAAAACCTCAGTATAGCCTTTTGTATTTTTTTCTCTTTTACTGTTCTTTCATGCCATGTTATAAATAATTTTTTACTGTTTTTTTCAGTTTATTACGGTACTTGTTGGGGGTAACAGAAGAAGAAAGGCGAAAGAGACGTGAAGAGATATTATCAACCAGGTAAAAAATGTTCTTCAATCTTATTATGAGTTCTGATCTATCTACATATGCATGTCCAATATCAATTTCAAATACTGTTGCAGTGAGGTTGAGTGTAGAGTTTGGAGATTTTCCCCTAAAGATGTAATAATAATGAGCATTGACAGTGAAGTAGAATTCTTTTTGGATCTATATTCTTCCCTAATACTCCTGAAAGAGCACTATCTGAACCATGTTTTGGGGTGCTTTTTCATCAGATAACATTGTTTTTATATTTATTTATGAACTAGGTCATTTTTAATATATTTTGTGTACTCTAAAACAACGTTGTGTTTTCAACTAGAGTCCAAATGGCATTGTTTTGCTGGTAAAGCGTACAGGTATAACAAAAGCTGGGTGCTATTTTTAATATGTATCTATGTGACGTGGTTAAACGACCAACTCTCTTAAAGCTCGAACTTGTAGGATTTGAGTTTAATATGAATATCATGCCTTTAACATGATGCACAAGAAAAACCTGCTTAAAACTGTTGAATTTGAATTTTAAATTTAAATTGCATATTCATCTAATTGTTTCCCTGCCTCAAAGTAGTTAACTTGTAAACATTTGTCCAATATTTTTATTTCTTTTGTTTCCCTTTCCCCAGTTTGAAGGACTTCAAGGAATTTGCAGATGTTATTGAGGCAGCCAAACATAAAGGGGTAGTGGTTGCAGTGGCATCTCAAGACGATGTTGATGCTGCAAACAAGGAGCATCCTAACTTCTTTCAAGTGAAGAAAGCCCTTTAAAACCCCCGCTCCAAAAAAAAAAATGCTGCGAAGACAAAGATTCTCTTACCGGAATATTTTTTTCTGTAGAATACAAAATTCTGAAATGTTTTTCCAATTCTTCATAGTGATAAACAAACGAGATTGTAGCAAAACATGATTTACGACAGAGTCCATTCAGCTTGGAATGAACAGTTGTATGTGGCTTTATTTATTGTATTTTGGCGGTACTGCCAATCTATGAATTCTTAAGTTTAAGCTGGAAACTTGTAGATTTCTTTTATACTTAATACACCTTTTTATATCATTGAAAATAGTTGCTCCGTCAGAAAGCCTTGTGAGTTCCACAGGCGGTATTGCTCCTTGGGAAAGCGTATTACGACAACCAGAGGTGATCTTCTGTGGATTTGAGGCATGCCTTATTCTGTTTTGCATTATAATAACTCATACTTGGGACTTGACTGTCATTGTTTGGATATTCTACATTTATCTGTGCTGAAAAAAACATGTTGGGTTCAGATTTTCTATTTAACAGGCTGGAGGAATGCTCTGAGTGGTGTGTACTTTCAGATAGAATTTGGAATGCATAAATAATTCAAATCCAGGCACTCAGGTACACAAAAACTTCACCATTTATTTTTCCTGCTTTTCTTGATATGATCCCTAGATGTGCTTGGTATCTCCCTAAATTAAATTTTCCAATTTGTCTTTTTAGTCTCAAGATTCTTGGTCAATGTCGGCAGTAATTTGATGCGCATAACAGATACTGGCTATCGCAGAGAAAGCGTGTCCT
The DNA here is from genome assembly GCA_016808115.1 of Tetrastigma voinierianum. NCBI lineage: Eukaryota > Viridiplantae > Streptophyta > Magnoliopsida > Vitales > Vitaceae > Tetrastigma > Tetrastigma voinierianum. The sequence goes on along the minus strand of JAEQBH010004839.1, from coordinate 124,159 downwards.
TGTTGTGGTTTTGTTCTAAGTGCAGGAGTCTAGTTCTCTGATATCATATAAGTACAATTATTGACAGTGCCTGTCGGTTTTCAGTATTGGAGCCATCTCTGCTAAACATGTGCACATTCATGGTTTTTAGTTCATAAAAATGCTAGCTGTACTTGAGATGGTGTGATTTTGGGTTCATTACCACATCTACCTATTATGTTACAGGATATTGTACAAATTCTGAATCTACCATACGATAAAAAGGAGAAATTTATCTGATGTATCTTAGTGAGGTCCCATATCCAAACATGATTGATAAATAGCCATAAGAAGTACATGCTAGTTGAAAGTTCATTCCCGTTTCCACTCAATACTCTCTGCATAAAATCACCATCTCTGTTCAATAGGTTTTGATTCTTTTCTCTGGTTTACTAAAATTTGATTTGGATTCTAAAAGCTCCATGTGTAGATATGTTATAATAATAATGGTTTCATGTATTTCCCTATGAAAAGGGTGTTAATGAGATGAAATTTACGGGAGATGTAGAAATAAGAATGAAGGACAAATAAATGAGGGAGTGAAAACTGAAGAGTGAAGACCCACCCCATATAATCAAAGTTGGGTTTTGGCGTGTAGTGGGGGCGGGGATGTGGGGGCCAGGCTGATAAGAGATAGTAGATTTGTTTAATAGAGGTCAGGGACCTCCTGAAGGCCCATTCAGATTAACTCGTCCTTTGCTTCCATCCTCACAAACCAAAGGAATCTCACGGATTATGTTAGTGACATGTCTTCCTCTTTCTTTCTCTCTAGCAGGGAGGGAAATATTGAAACTGAAATCCATATAACAACATGATGTCCTATAATCCTATCCAGTTTTATGCTCAGTGGTCTGTTCGGTTGGTTCCCGTATCCAGGCTGGTTCATAACTCCCCTGCCCCTGTCACAGCTTTACCAAGGTGGCTTTGGAGAATCACACTAAAGGTAAATCTGTGCATTGCAGGTAAATCACAGCACAATCTTAAGCCTCCCTTTGGAATCTGAGAAAAGTATTGAGGAAATAAAATAGAGAGAAAAGTGGAAGAAAACAAAATTTGGAATCTGGAGTAGTATTGAGGAAATAAATAGAGAGAAAGTGAAGAAAACAAAATTCTGTGTGGAAAAAAAAAAGTTTAAACTTAATAAATTAACTCTATATATTTATTCAAACTTATTTTATTTGTTTTTCTCTATTATATAAGTACTAAGAAATTTAAAATATGTAAAATTTTGATTATATTTACTTTCAGTTTCAGTTTAATCAAATGAGAAATGAGAAATATTTAACTGGTTTTTCTTTCCTGTATTAGTTTCAAATGACTCTTTAAACATAATTCATACTCTTTGAACCAAGAAATGTTAGGGAAAAAATAAAGATAAAATCAAAGGAAAGAAAAAGCAGAAAAAAAATTATTTTTTTTTTGGCTTGTTTGGTTATCCATGAAAAACCCAAAGGAAAAAGATAAGGAATTCATTTTCCCTTATGTGGAAAAATAGAAAGAAAAAATCATGAATGTTTTGAACTTATAGCAACAAAATATAATTACATAATTAAAATGAGATATGAATAAGAATATTATATATGCATTGATTATGATATTTTTTTAATATTGAAACAATATATTTAAAAATTTATTTTTTTTACACCTGTTAAAGATAGTGGTAAATAAATAAAATTTATTAAATCCAATATTTGTTATGTTCTAAAAATAGTTCGAGTTCTGTTTTAGATGGTTTATCTGCATTATAACTAAACTGTTTAAAGAGTAAAAGATTGCCATAAAACCTGGTATTTTAAAATATAAATATAAATTTTTATCACAGGCAATGTAGAGCGATGGGTTTGTGTTTCAGAGTGGCGGCGATGGGGGTGAGGGAGAACAACCCGACGGTTAAAAATGAGGGTGAAGAGTCCAGTAAATTTTCCCCGGCTTTTTTCTTTAAATTTTCTTTCACATTTTTTTTCTTTAAATTTTCCACATCACCCAAACAGAGGAAAATATTTTCCTTTTCCTAGCATTTTGGGTTTCCAAATGGAGCCTGAATGTTTTACAAATGGGGTCATGTTAATATGTTACAGACTCCGTATATGTTTAGCATTGAATTTTTGAATTTGACGGTTGAAAGTGTATAATATCGTCAGGTCATGGCAGATTAAATTAACTTTTAAAAACCCAAAATTTGAAATTTGAGCCTTCATCAATTTTTGTTCTGACTTTAATAAAAATATTAATTTTGTTTTCTTTAAAAAATAATCCATTTTTCTAAGGGAGAATGTAAATATATGAAATAGAAAATAGTATTTTTATATGAAATGGATTATTTTTTATGAAAAAAAACATGGGAGATGTTAGATTAAAAAATTTAAGGATATTTAGTGTCTTTTAATCAAATATTTCATTTAATATAAATTGTAGGTTTAAGGTACAAAACATTGGTGTATCATGATTGGTTGTGTTTTTCGATTTATACACGAATTCGTTACTGTGAGAAGATCTAGAAGTAATTATATGAGTTTTGGTTCTCAAAAATTATCTTAGGAAATAAAAAATGTCTAACGAAAATCATTTTATCATGTTTAGTTGTTTTATGAAAATTTTTAAGGAAAATAAATCACAATGAGTTTGAAAATATAAATAAGAATAATTTAATGATTTTTAATGCTTTTTCTTTCATTTTTCTTTTTTCTTTTTATATATTCAAAATTTTCAAGAAGCAAACATAACCTTAGGTTTATTTCTATTTATTGGTGATATGTGAAGTTATTCTTTTTTTTACAATTAAGCATTTTATTATAATGTAGTAAATTGTCTTTATTGGAACTTGAATTTAAGACCCCTTATTCTTTTTTTGGATGTCTTATATTTTAAAACTTTGAATGTTCACCTAATTGAGCTAGGTATGTGGACAAAATCATGATTTGTTAAAAGTACGTCTCATAGTGTTTTTATATCATATATGAAAGTTATTCCGCTTTTCTTTATCTTAAAGCCAAAGGAAAAAAGCACTCACGAATATTTAAGTGGTATTTGTTTTTTTTTTGTTAATGCTGAAAGAAAAAAAAATAGTTTAATGCTAAATAATATTTAATAGTATTTTATTTTTTAACATTTGATAAAGAAGAATCTCATTTTTGTCGATAGCGTGGATGCTTGCTGAATTTACTTTTTTCTAAATAAAAACTTTGATATTTTCTTTGCTTTCTATTCAAAATATTATTTAGAAATTTTTACAATAAATATGAAAATTTTAAAAAACAAACCGATGATCAAGAAAATCAAAAACAAAGTGACACCTAGCACTATTGTGAGCAACCCAACGGGAGTCGCCATTCCTATAACCGCCAAACGACAATCTCAACGACAAAAAATCGTAATTCCAACGGAGGCCAGAGATCGGAGCTGCAAACGTTATCCGTGGTTTTTGGACGTTAATATTCGAGCAATTTCACAGATAATCGGTAGATCAGAACAAATGCACGCGGCTATCGCTCATCTCAACGGTTATATTCCATCCAAATTTCTATAAAAATACAGAAAAGCAAAGGGAAAAGAAACTTACCTTAAAATCGATTTGTGTACTACTTACCTAAAAAACATTAAAGTATTAAAATAACACCCTATTTTGACACCTACTATCGGAAAGAAAAACACTATTCAGCCGCTACAAAACACCGCTCGGGGCCATTGCAAAATAAATACTTGATAATTTATTTTGACAACTCCCATTGGAGTTACTCTTAGACATCAAACAAAATTTAAATTTTAAAAAACAAACGGTTGATCAGCAAAAAAATAAAAAAACAAAGGACACCTTAGTTACCTATTAGACATCAAACAAAATTTAAATTAAAAACATCAATTTTGTCTAATCTATGATTAATTTATTGACTGATTGACTCTATTCGCTTTGAATACGTTGTTTTATTACAGGGACTGGAGCAAATTTCCCCTAAGTCCATCCCATCACTTTACAACTTGAGCGAGGTTAATTTTATTTCATTCATTGGGAAGCGTATTTTGCACATTTGTGATATATATAGCAAACAATAATTGGTGGGTGTCTTTTCCACCTTTTTCTCTTTCTATCATCTGAGAGAAGAGAGGTCACATCACATTTCGCCAAGCTGGCCGCCATTCATTTTTACTTGCTGGGGTTTGGGGTTGTCCAATTCCATCTTAATTTTTTATTTATTTTCAGGTGGCTTCTTTTTCATTGTAGAAGTGAAAAGAATAGTTATATGTCTGTCTCCTTTAGTGGGGATAACATGTAACAGGGAACCTATTCAATTTCCTAAGGAAAAATATATATATATATATATATATATATATATATATATATATATATATATATATTATACTAAGTAATTATATGGTCTAATGTCTTTATCATGGGGTGGGCATGTTTCATGCACGTCTTGTGGTTGGTAAAAAAATGAGCAATAGTTTCCTCCAATGACATATCCAAAATTCCACCCAAACCTTTTTTGTCTAGTGTGTATATTCCAATGTTTTAAAAGTCGGATTGACTCAATGATTGAATAGTTGATCAGTGATATTTTCGATTTTGTTTTAATATGATTCCATCACTAATTCTATTTTTAAATCATAAATTGATAATTTTTTTTAGGTAAATTATGGTTCGATGTTAAAACATTGATATATTCTATGAGGTGATAAATTATGAAAATTTTATATATTCGCACAAGAAAAAAATTAAGACTCTATGGTTTCAAAACTAAAAGGGAAAGATGTTAAATACTAAAACTATTTATATTATGAAAATAATTAGAAACTGTGGGGGAAGAAACCAAAAAAGAAAATAATTCAAAATTTCTTTCATTTCACTTGTTTTTAAAAGTATGGAAAAATTAAAATAATACGACGTGAATCAGAAGGCGATCGATCAACACACGATTGATTAACAAAAATAGCACGTCTCAATCTAAAAATCAATTCTCAATCCAGAAAACAAAATAAAGAAAAAGCTTTGATTTTTATTGATAAATTTATAAAAGCGATAAAAGTCACTAAAACAAACTCTAAAACATCTATTTATACCATAAACATAATTTGGGTATAAAAAAAAAGAAAATAATATCTCAAAACAATAATAGGAAAAAAAAATACCCCAAAACAATAAAGGGAAAAATAAATAATATCCCAAAGAATAAAGATAATATCTCAAAATAACCAAAATACGAATTTTTGTTGATTTGATCTAACAGCCTGTGTTAGTCACCTCTACTTGCAGGAAAATCGTCCTCGAGTTACTTTTTGGATATCCAAGATTCATATTTGGCTAGAACAATGTAAGATTAACAACATTGAAGGTCTTTGAAATTCCCATCTCAGTTGGCAAGTCAACCATATAAGCATTATTGTTGATCTTCTTAACAATTCGGTATGGTCCATACTTTCTTTGTTGAAGCTTGCTATGACCACCTTGCATTCAAGCCTTGTTAATGAAAACCATCACCTCATCACCAACATGAAACGACTTGAATCGCCTATGTTTGTCTGTCTTTATCTTGTACTTTACATTAGCCTTCTCTAATTTGTTCTTAACATCTGCTTGCACCTCTTGAACTTGCTTACAAATAACCAAATTGCTACACTAAGACAGTGGACCCTGGAAGCTTCACCAAATCCAAAGCATGATTAGGACACTTCATGTATACAATGGAAAACAGGGATCTACTTGTTGCACTATGAACGACGTTATAGGCAAACTTCGCTTATGCTATGGCAAAATCCCATTGCTTTGGTCTATCCATAAATACTCACGACGCTTTTTCAACCGAACCTGACCGAGCGTGTAGGTCATGGGTTGGACCCAATTAATTTGTATCGGGAATGTGCTCTTGAATTGTCTCTACAAGAGGATCGTGACCGCTGATCTACTGCTCGACGTAGCACCCTCCGCAAAACAAGGAAGAAGGGGGTCGACGAGGGTCAAGGTCCGTGGCCGCTCCGATGCCTAAGTCAGTTTCTTTCTAGGAGAAAAGAGAGATTGCTAGAGGGCGAATGTGTTGTATACGAAGACGCCAAGAATGCAAGTGCAGCAATGCGCATGAAGACGGCTTCAAGAAATAAGGCATCTTCACCAATTCGCTGGTCATGTATTTATAGTAGATGCTCAACCAGTTGGATTGTGATTAGGATCTGCCTCATTATTGGGATTTTCTGTTACCCATATTCGATTTGGTAACGGATTTAGAAAGAAACATTTATCCGATAATCTTCCTTTCCTTATTGGGCTGTATCCAACTAGCGATGATCTTTATTATTTCCTTTCCTCTTATTACAAGATTTGATTGGATCGGTAGGATGACTTTGTTAGGGGTTATTCTATTTTCTCGCATTAGCAAAACACACCCGACTTGCTTCGGGTATGGACCTTTCACTGGTCCAAGATCGTATTTTAGGCCTAGCGGGCCGGGCCTTCGCATCGGGTACCGAGGGGCCAGGGCATTGCATTGATGCGCCGCTTCTTTGGGCTTGACGAGTGGGCCTTTGAATCCTTATTTTTCAACCCACTAACTCCGAATGATCATTTTAAAGTTATATTAACAACCTTTTGTTTATCCATTTGTCTATGGATGTGTCAGACATCAAGTTCAATGACAAGTTAAATAGCCTCCAAAGAGTCATCCAAAAGTGACTAAGGAACTTAGTGTCACAATAAGATGTAATAGTATTTGGCACTTCATTCAACCTCACAACCTCCCTAAAGAATAGTCAGCCAGATGTATTCAGCCTTCTTACATGGCAAGAAATGAGCCATCTTAGAAAAGTTGTCAACCACAACAAACACAAAATCCTTACCTCGTTGAGTTCACGACAAACCCAACACGAAGTCCATAGAAAGATCCTCCCATATAGCTTCAAGAAAGGGTAAAGGCATGTATAACCCCATGTTTTGACTCTAACCCTTCACCCTTTGACATACATAGTACCTCGACACAATAGTAGTCACATCCCTTCTCAACTTAAGCCAATAGTACCTATCCTTAACGGATTAAATGGTTTTATCTCTTCCAAGATGACCTGTTAAACCACCACCATGCAAGTCTCTAATGATCTTCTCACGCAGAGAAAAAAAAAGGAGGAAGACAGTTGCCCACTCTTCATGAGAAAAACCCATCATGTATATAAAAATCACCACAAGGTTGTTTAATACAAGTAGCCCAAACCTTTTGAAGTCATCATCATCTACATACAATTTCATTAATGTCCTCGGGAAATGATTTATCTTAACTCATATTCTCACCAATACATCAAATTAATTTAACAGATCCTGTCTCTCTATTATAGTTCTAGATTTATAGGTTTGTAGATTCTGTGTCGACCACCTAGCATACATATCACTTCTAATTTGTTTCTGTGTACTTGAGTACTTCAAAGCCTAATGATCAGTATAAAGAATGAAATCCTTGGCTATGAGATAATGCTCTCAAGTTTTCAAAGCCCTCACAATAGTATAAAATTCTTTGTCATAGGTAGCCCACTTACGCCCTGCTTGACACAATTTTTCACTAAAAAAAACTATTGATCTCTTCTCTTGGGATAAAACAAGCCCTATACCAATTCCACTAGCATCACACTCTACCTCAAATAACTTCTCAAAATCTGGTAATGCCAAGACATGTGTTGTGCTCAACGTTTCTTTAATCAAAGCAAAACTACTCTCTTGCTCCTCACCCCGATGAAGCCTCCCTTTCTTCAAACACTCAGTAATAGGGGCTACAATACTACTAAAATGTTTAATGAACCTCATATAAAAGGTTGCTAACCCATGGAAGCTCCTTACATCATTGACATTCTTTAGGGTAGGTCATTCCCTAATAGCCTTCACTTTCTCCTCATCTACTTTAATTCCCTCACTACTCACCACAAAGTCAAGAAATAGCAAACTATTTGTCATAAAAACACATTTTTTTTCAAATTTGCATATAATTTATTTTCCCTCAACACCTTAAACACTTCCCTAAGGTATCCAACATGCCCTCCTTCGACTTACTATGAATCAAAATATCATTAAAATAAACAACTACACCTTTTCCTAAGAAAGGTTGTAATACATGATTCATAATCCGCATAAAATTACTATGAGCATTTGTTAGCCCAAAAGGCATGACTAACAATTCGTACAACCATCCCTTGTCTTGAATGTTGCCTTCCACTCATCACCTGGACGGATTTTGATATGACGATAACCACTCCTCAAGTTAATCTTGCTAAGCACAACTGCTCCACTCAATTGATCGAGCATATCATCCAACCTTGGAATAGGACATCTAGATCAAATGGTAATTTTGTTGATTGCCCTACTGTCAACACACATCCTAACTCCACTTTCTTAGGCGCACAAAGTTGAACTCCGCACATGGAGCTCATGCCGACTAATATGCCCTTTGCTTACAACTCTACCTTCTCCCTTAAGATTTCCCATTCTCTCGAACTCATCCTATAATGAGGCAGATTAGGAAGAGAAGCACCTGGAATCAAATCTATAGGGTATTGTATGTTATGCATAGGAGGTAATCGTGCAGGCAAATCTTCAGGAATCACTTCATCAAACTCCTTTAACAAAGTCTGCACCTCCATTGGAATTTGAGCCCCCACTAAATCTCTACTTTCTACCTCTCCCTTCACAACCATCAAATGCACTTCCTGGGTCTCATTACATTAGCCCATAAGTGAAGATGGGTCATGCACAAAATTAGAAAATTCTTTCCGTCCACTTGTAAATCCTTGGGTTGGTTCTTCTTAGTGAAAGGCACTAGTGTATATTTTATTCCTGCCTTCTCTAATTGATACAAGTTACTCCTACCTGAGTGCTTAGCATCCACATCATACTACCAATGACGCCCAAATAAAATATAACAAGCATCCATATCCAGCACATCACAGTACACCTCATCATTATACTTGCCAATAAAGAAGGACACCTTACAACGTTCATGCACCTAAATATGACATACTTCTTTAATCCACCCAATAGCATATGGGCTAGGGTGAGTTTCCATCTTTAACTGTAGCCTCTCCATACTTATTATGTTCTCCTGACTCCCACTATCAATAATAAGATCACACAAATTCCCTTGCACAGTATACCTAGTGCGAAATAGCTTATGACGTTGAGTCTCATCACTGCACTTCGGAGATAACATGAGCTTCCTCACCACACAAGAGTACTCTTCCTGCTCATATTCCTCATAATCATCATCCCCATTAGGTCCGCACACCTCATTCTCTACAACATCATCATCCTTCTCTATTACATTCATTGCCTTCCGTTTAGGACATTCATTGGAACGGTGACCAACCTCTCCACATCTGTAACACTTAACACCGAAAGGCCTTGCATAAGGTTATCGCTTGCAGGCAATGTAAGTATTAACTTTACCTCCTTCCACCGCAGCACTTTTCCTTTTCCTACACTCATCAATGGCGCTCCAATTTTGAACACGGCTAGAGGTGTTTCTTCCCCTTGTCACTGAGCCTTATCACCTACCCTTCATATCTTCTATAATTAGTACCATGAGTTTGCTCCACGAGTAATTTAGCTTCATGGCTGTAAATATCTAGCCTACACACTAAAAACCATATGCAACCCAATTTTTTTCTCTAATAGTTTGCTTCAACCCACTCAAATATCTCGCCACCTGTTGGTTCTTACTTTCTGAAAATTGATTTCTCTTTGCCAATCTAAAAAATTCCAGTATATTCATTCACACAATTGCTACCCTTTAAAAATATATTATTCATAGTCCGAAGGCAAAAATCTACCTCGTAATAATTATTTCATCCTACGCCATGTTTGAACCGGAGCACGCCCCTCTCTCATCCTCGTCCCCTTCAATCTGTCTCACCATTCCAATGCTCCCCCTTTTTAACCTATAAGCAACAAATTTAACCTTCCTATCACCGGACAACTCAGTATAGTCAAAGAACATGTCTACTTCAGTCAACCAATCCAAAAACCCCTCAATATTAAAATCACCACTGAAGTTAGAGATATCTACCTTTAGCTTGTATTCGTCGTCTCCTTTGTAGTTTGGTTGCTGCTATCTTCCACTTCTTTGTCTACCATGTGTATTCGTAAATTCACCAAAGTCGGCATCCTCATTTGAAGTGTTATCAAATCTTACGATTACCTCTTTACTTCATATTTCGGGCGTGATTAAAAGCGGTCTAGCAGGCCACCCTCCGCCTTGTTCCTCATCGTCATTTCTACGTCCTTGTCCATTGATTCTCAATAACATCTGCACCAGTATTAGTCATTGATTGGGAGAAACCCGCTCTGATACCACTTAACGCATCGTGTAACGTGATTGATCAATACAAGATTGATTAACAAAAATAACACGTCTCAATCCAAAGATCAATTCTCAATCTGGAAAAAAAAAAAAAGCAAAAGCTTTGATTTTTATTGATAAATTGATAAAAACGATAAAAGTTGCTAAAACAAACTCTAAAACATTTATTTATACCCTAGACATAATATGAGTATAAAAGGAGATAAAATAATATCTAAAATCAATAATAGGAAAGAAAATAGTACCCAAACAATAAAAGGAAAATAAATAATATCCTTAAAAATAAATAATATCTCAAAACAACAAAAATAAGGATTTTGGTTGATTTGATCTAACGGCTTACGTCAAAATATAACAAAAATTATGGTCAAAATATTTTATTTTATAAATAACAGAAAATTATAAAAAAATATTAATTTTATTTCCTTCTTTTTCTTTTTTTCTCCTATTGAAAATGTAATGTACACTTCTTCTTCAATTTGTTTTTATATACTCATAAACCTAAACTGCAAATGTTAATATTTTATATATTTTTGAGCAAAATAATATCTTTGAAGTCACGGGTATTATCTTCTAAAGATATAATTATGATCTTTGGCTATCTTAATCTTGAGCTAAAACACACTTGTACTTTATTATAATAAGCAAATTATTATCCTCAAGATAAACATCACTGTTGGTCAAAGATCTCCTTTTTTATACTCTTTTTTTTTCTTTCCTCTTTACACAAGAAAATGGAGGGACGGCAAAAGCCTTTTACTAATATAAGAATCAATATGGGAATCTTTGTTTTCTAAAACAAAACTTTTTGTAGTTGGGATTTGATTTAACATGGAACCATAAGGTAGAAAAGGAGTTTCCACATGCATAGTCAGATATTCCATTCTCTCCAAACTGAGAATATCAAACACAAAAGAAAAAAATAGGCAAAGGGAGAACTAAGTTATGAGTTATCTATGTCATTTATTTGCACTTATAAATAAGAGACCTTAAAATAGGAATATCTCATTTCAAAAATATTTGATAAAGAATCTAAAATTAAATCGATAAAGTTAACGATCATGCAAGATATCTTAACGCAATCTTGTATGTTCCGTGCAATAATAGTACCCGATTTTAAGGTTATACTCAAGGTATCCGGTTCATTAAGATAATATTCATACATGACATACTCTTTATTAATTTAGTTTTTATTTTTTATTAAATATTTTTAAAATAAAGAGATTTGGATTTGATTTGAGGTCTTTTATTCATAAATGTTCAAATAAAATGAAATTGGGGTCATAATTTAGTTCTCCCAAAAAAAAGAAAAAAAGAAAGAAAAAAAGAAAAGCAGATCAACTAATTGGTTTCCCTTTTTATGCTTTTATATATATACATCAATGAATTGCTTTAATTTAGCTTTTACTTGTTTCCAAATTAATGTACGTAAGAAGAGGGGAGTTTCGTGAGGAATGGTCTGACTTTATTGGGGGAAGGATGGAGAGGAAGAAGTTAGCCGCAAATTCCATTTGATGAAAAGCTTCCGTCAGTTAGGTCTGGCCTTTGTTTGTTTTTTTGATCTTTGTACCAAATAGAAGATGCCTTTTGAGTTGGGAGTACCATTACCAGCTTCTGTCCCCATAAAGTAACCTCATTTGTACACGAAAGCCACACCTTTTTTGGAATCTCCTTTCTTTCATCTTTTTTCAAAATACAATTTTTTTTTATGAATTTGATTTTTATTTTCATTCACACTTTTGAATTATCTCATTATTTTAAGCCAAAAAAAAAAAAAAATTTATGTTGCCACAACAAATAATCATAAAATAACACTCTAAAAATAATTTAAGATTCACATATTCATTAGGAAAGATAATATTTAGGATAAGAGGATAGTAATGATTCAAGTTCAATGGGAATAAACGTAAGTAACATCAGTAAATATGGTTCAATGATTCGGTTCTTACATATTTCAGTGGAGACAAAATGCACTTGGATTCGAACCACTCTAGTTGTAATGGGGACTTTTTTTTTTTTGTATATACTCTCAACCCACTAATCCTTAGGTGGTTTTGCTTAGAGGTGTAATTAAGTCAAGTCGACATGGGGTTGCTCGACCATTTAAAACTTAACTCAAAATACTGAAGACTTAACTCGACTCCGACAGTTTCAAATCAATTAAAAATTAATAAATAATTATACTTGAACTCAATTCGATTCAATTAATAAAATAGTAAAACTCGATTAAACTCGCGAAAGAATTCAAATTGATATATTGCGATATTCTCAACCAACTTACTCACTATTCGGTACTGCTCGACTAATTAACTTTAAACAAATTCAAGATTTGTGTTTCAAGTTCTAAATCTACCACGAAGAACTCGACTCGTTTACACTCCTAATTCCAACCTTATTTAAGATGATTAAAACATAATTCCTGTTGTAGGATTTTTCAGTAAACCCAAAATCGGTGAATTTAATCAAGTTTAAGTGCCTAAGATGTATCCTAGGTAACTCAAAATAAATTGTCCTAAAATAGAATAAGAAAAAAAAATTTGCGCTTAATGAATACTTAGATGGAACCGGCCCCATGACTTATGATAATTTTAGGAATTACAAGCATGATCCACAACAAAAATATGGTACATGGATGATCAGTCTCTTTAACATCTCATACGCTCATACTTATATAAAAAACAAAAATAATAATATTCTGACTTTTGACATCTCATACGCTCATACTTATATAAAAAACAAAAATAATAATCTTCTTTAGATCTTTGTCACAAGGAGAAAGCCGGTGAGTATATGAAAAAATAGATATCAAGGTTTCGACCTTCTTTGCATTAAATACAGTGACATCTAAATAAACACATATAGATTGACCGACTTTTTTGTTGCATTAAATATGATTACATTCAAAAAAAAGAAAGATCCCATTGAAAAAAAATATACTAACGTCAGGAAAAAGTTACTTTATACACGTAACCTCATTTTATCATTATTATGCAAAACTGTTTATTTCAAAAGTGGTTTTATGTTTTTTGAAATAAAAAGTTAGAATGCTCAGAAATCAAATATTGTTTCTATTTTACATTTTCTAACGTAAAATAATATGTTTTAGACTAATATCTTTCCATTGTTATTTTCTTGTTTTCACCTGTTTTTCAGTGACTATTTAAAAAGAAAATTATACAAATATCTACATTTTTTAAATACATTTTTATAAGTATTAAAAATTATTTATTTGGTTTTTGACTTAAAAAGATAAAAAATGTAATAATATTTTTGACATTCATTCACTTTTGCATATGCAATTATTTGTTATATAATTCACTGTATTACGCCGTGGAGACTCCAACTTGGTTTTTTAGCATTATAGAGAATTTTTGTGGAATTATTTTTGAAAACAGTTATCAAACTGACATTACAATTTTTTTTTGACATCTATTTACTTAGTTTTACATCATAATCATAATATTTGTTCCTTACAAATTTGTTTTTATTGGAATTCAAATGATCCCCTCTTTCTCTATGCTTGTAACCATTTGAGTTATGACTGACACTACATTTTATGTTTCTTGTTGAAATTAATGACATAGTAATGAAAACCCTTGCAAAAAAAAGCACTTGGTTAAAAAAAAAGTTTCACTGTGAATATGAAAAAAAAAATTACAAAGCACAATATAATAGGGATCTGCTACTACAATATATACCTTTTTTTTTTATTGACTTTTTCTTTTCACAAAAGCCGCATCACAAACCTTCGAGCCGAACATAAACCCATAATCAAATTTGGGTCACAAATCAACATTTCTAAAAATGGAATTCATTATTGAGATTAATATATACTTATTTGATCTAATTTAACGAAATAACCTTTAAATAAATAAATAATTAAAACAATGGCATAGGATACCTACCACCTAAATGTTAAACAAAGAATCTAATGAAACGAGACGTAACAATAAATTAGTAGTGTTGGACAGACTTAATTTTTGCATATACAGTACTTGAAAGTCATTGATGTCTCACCTTTGGGAGAAACTCCCATTCCCAACTGAGGATTGATACCCACCCACATACATCCCTTCTTCAATTCTCCTGCTTTCATCTAAATCTCCATCTGCCATATCTCTTTGTTTCTCTTTCTTTTGTTTAATGTACGTACGTATTCAAGATTCATCTACCGGCATTATTATATATGTTATTGTTATTTATTTCATGCATGCCTTATAACTAAAGATTAATATTGAAGTAAAGAGCTGCTTCGTCCTTCTTCGATTTAATGATTACGTTTCTTTTCTTAGTGCATGGCTTCCTTTTTCTTTATGTGATTCATTCATTTGAGTCTGTAGATTTAGGTGGAGAGATAGAGAATCTTCATTCTCTTTTGGAGTTTGGTAATAAAATTTAAAATCAGAATGAATTTTTTTTCTCAAACTAATTTTGTTTGTTGAGGAAAATATTTAAACTTGGAAGTTGGTTTTTAAAGATTTAATTTAAAATACTACTCTAACGATAACTAAAAACATTAAACTCATTGAATATCTTGTTTTCAAAACTTTAATTTCACTTACATGAAATCGATCGGAGTAATTTGAATTGTTATCAGGGGCCGGACCATGCACAACAAACAACAGAATTAGTTTTGCACCGGCTATAGCCGGTTGGAGGAAGGATTTGATTGGATATGGGATCGGTAGGATCTCTCAAACGGCCAGATCCTTGTAACGGCACCGTCATGCAAATGCTGGCCTCATGGTCACCAGTAACGGAGTCAGACCACATGTTGTAACTGTCTAAGCAAATCTTAGCCGTTCATTTATTGATCTTCGTCCGTCCATTCAAATCTCCGTTTTTGGCCCTCTTTCTAGAACCCAAAAAAAAAATATAGAAGAGAGAGAGAGAGAGAGAGAGAGAGAGAGAGAGAGGAGGTGTTCAGAAAATGGAGGAATACATGAGCGAATGTGAGAGAATCGTAGGAATTCCAGTGATGGAGGTTGGTCATGGCGGCGTGAGGGGGAGGCCTGTGGAGGCTTTCACCACTGATGCTTCCAAGAGGAGGAGGATTGCTTCTCGAGAGCTGCGAACGTCGCCTTCGTCTAATGTTGAGTCAAGGAGCAACTGTTGCTTCGTCAACTCGCCGCCGGATTCATCGTCGCCGGTCCAGTCGGAGAATTCTGTTGAGCTAGTTCTCGGTGATTTATGCGCCAGCTCATGCACCGATCACACTCCGGTGTCTCTTTGTTCGAGCAACGAGACCGGTGAGGTCGTCAGGAACAGCTTGAGATCTGCAGATCTGGAGGTGATACGCGAATTCAGAATTTGGCATTTCTTTTTCTTATCTTCTTCATTTGCTAAGAAACTGGAGGAAAATAAAATAAATAAAAGGAAAACCTTAGTTGCGTTGGACTTAGCAGAATGATGGTTTTTGTTCTTTTGCTAAATCAAATTTATATCGGTGTACACACTACGACTTTTTTTGTGGGATCTGAAATTGCACTTTTTGTTTCATGATATTTTCTCAAACCTAACTGAATTTGTTGATTTTTATTGCTATTACTCAAATTGCTGCTTGCGCTTTAATTCCTCGTTTACTTTTGTATATGCATGCTTGTTTTTCGGGCAGGCCAAATTTGCTTTGAAATTGAAGGTTCAACGTATAGAGACGGAAGATTCAGGTTTAATTATTTACTCTTAGTTATTATTGTGGACGATGAAACGAAAAGAATGTTAACGGTTCGTTATCTATATTCCGTTTCATCTCCACTCTTAACTTTTGCTTTATTCTGATTCTCATACATATTTTCTTTCCCTTTTCTCCGTGTACGCATTTGTTTTTTCAGCAGCGAGACCACTCCAGTGAGCGAGGTCTACGCTGATTCAGCCGAGATGGAGCCTCCGGCAAAGTCTTCAGCGGCTAAACCGCGGCGGAAGTCTCCGGTGATGAAGATGCCGTCGGCAGCTGAGATCGAAGAGTTCTTCTCCGCAGCCGAAAAGTACCAGGAACAACGATTCTCAGATAAGTGAGTGTGAAGTGCGCATGATTATAAGACCAAAAACTGGCAGGTCTCACACTTGAGCACTCTCAGGACCAGAAACCCTAACCAGTCTTTGTTGGGCAGGTACAACTTTGATTTCGTGAAGGATGCTCCCGTGGAGGGTCGGTACCAGTGGGTTCGGTTGGAGCGATGAAGGAGAAAATGATGAGAGATTTGCTAAAGTGACAGCAGGGGGTTAAAAAAAATCTTTTGGAGGGGCGTCGTGGTGGTGTGGTGTCTCTTTCTTTGTTATATGTACAGTTTTTTCTCTATCTATGTAAGAAGCAAGCTCTGTCTCAGTGTGTACGACATTCGGGGAAGGTTCTGCTGCAAATCCTTTTTGGAAGACCCATTTTCAATAAAAATGCTCCACATTTGGGCCTTTCAGTTCTTTCTCCACCAGTTTCAGGTACAGTGATCAGTAATTTTTATTTTTATTTTCTGTTTTTCCTTACTTGGAAGAAAGCCTTTTGTTTTTGTTTTTGTTTTTCTTGATTTCTAGATTTAAAAAAAACGTTTTGAATGTTTTCAAACTTGTTTTTTCTGCTGTGATTCTTCTGTTTCTTATATTTCTTCTCATCATCTCAAATCCTCAACTTACAAAATATATGAATATGGGTGTGTAAAGTGGGGGACCATTCAGCCTTACATCGATGAAAAGAAAATAAAGATGGACAGATCGTTTTGCATTATCTACTTCACATTATTTTATTTTTAGTCAAGAAGGATAACACCATTTCCTTCCAATTCTTTAAAATATTTTTCTAATATGTAGTTAGAAAAACCTGGATCTGCTTGGAAGTAAATAATTCTAATTTATAACAAGATATAATTTTCTTCAGCAATAGGAGCAGCACCAGGATGAGTCATTTGCGTAATATTAATGAAAATCAACATAAATTAGTCATTTTATTAATTCAGTGAAGTAAAAGGAAAAAGTGATTCTGGAATTGATCTGAATCAAGACCAAGCAAAAGAAGTTAATAGAACTTCTCTGTAGCGTTTGAGTGAATATGTATATATATTCATAAAAAGATGTGGATAAAAATGAAAATAATGGAGGGTGACAGGGGCACTATCGGAAGGAGAAAAGGTGCATATTGGCGTGAATGTGGCACGTGTCAATTGAAGGGCCACTCACAGCCCATTTGACAGGGGGTTGAAATTGAATTGAGAGAAAAAATAATAAGAAAATAAATAAATAAAAAATTAGAAGGAAGGAGGAGGGCACGTGCTGGTGTGGAGTGGCGGGCTCCTCAGTCCTCATCACTGACTTCCCCGTTTGCTTCGGATCTGATGCCCTCTCCTCTCATTTTAACACTTTTTTTTCTCTCTCTCTCTCTCTCTCTTTCTCTCTCAACAGAATTGGGAAGAGAGAGAAAGAGAGAATGAGAATGTTGCTTATTAATGAAGAATTAAGGTTGGTTTTGAATTTCACTGCTCCTTAGTCCTTTCTCTATTCACGAAATTGATTACCGTGCAGTTCTTGTTTCCAAGTTGTTTGATGATTTCTGTGCTCTACTGCTTCCTTAAAGTTCCTTTTGGCTGTTTTTGGTTTTTTTTTTTTAAATAATAATTTATATGCTTGCTTTAGGCAGTTCTCTTCAAAATACTTTTCACTATTCAGATCTAGTAATTGTTTGTTAATAAAAAACTATGAATAATAACCTTTGAATTCTGTCAAAAAAAAAAAAAAAAAAAGAATAAAGACTAACCTTTTGAATTAATATGTGAATAAATTTTAAAAATGAATTTTAGTATAATTTAATAATTGGGTAGTCACTTTTTTATTAAATGACTTAACATCTATCTAAACTAAGTTAAGAATGCTAAGATCTAATATTAAAGAAAAGGTTCAGAAACCAAACAATCCTAAGAATAATAAAGAACCATATTGAAAAACTAATAAGTTCAATAAAAATATCTGATTCATTACAAATATAACAAGAGTCTAATATCTCTTCCTTGTTTTCTAAGAATGCAATATTAGTTATATACAAACTATGTCTATAGCTTATAGAGTCACATAATTTGATATCTGAAAATTATAAAAATAAAAATTATTCTTAAATCAACAGGTTACTGTTTTTCTTAAATTTTTCTGATCTTAAATGTCCAACAGTCGTCAGAAATCCTCCCATTTGGTTCTGGTTTCATGTTTGCAATAAAATTATCATACATCTGTTTATTTATACTGATATACATCATGAACAAATTAATCCATCTAACTCTGTCCCCATTCAGTTTCACAATCATTTTGAATACTATGATTTAACTTTTGTTATAATCCAGAAAACTTTTAATATTAATGTGCCAAGTCTACAAACAAATCCAAGTCTTATCCATTGATAAATATTATTATTGATGAAAGGGTTTATAATCTGATATCCAAATTTCTAACTTGTTGTGTATATTTTAATTATTAATTCCTTATACGACTTTTAAGATTGTACAGAATATATCTTAAGTAATTTTAATGGAATTCAAAACCGTGATTATTATAAAGCAAATCCAATAATAAAACCAATATTAATTTAACATTTTTATGGTTTATAATGAATATTTTCTTTATATATTAATATTCATTTTTAAGGAAAATACGTAAAATATATTTTATTTTTATCTTAAAATTTTATCGTAATTTCTATTTTCATAGTTCTGCGTAACATATGAAAAAGTCCTTTGAAATACAATTTTTATGTGAATTTTAATTATACAATTTGATTAATCAATATAATGCTATCAACTCAAACTGAACTCAGAGTTTAGGAAAAATGAGTAACTGAATATTCTAAGTTAAAGGCCAGGTTGGATGAGGCTTAGCTTGATTGCTTGTTAATTCAAGTTAGATTTATATTAATCGTCAATTCCCTAATATCCAGTTATATTTTAAATTATTAGATTATAAAAAGCTATGTTAGAAGATTTTTTCCTTTTTAAGGTTTCGCTTGGTATTGGGAGAAGTTGAAATGAAAGAAAAACAAAAAGTAAAATGATTTTCAAACAATAAATGAGAAGTTAAAATGTATATTTTTAAATTATGTAAGGGTTACTTGGTTGTTTTGATCGGGGAGCTGATAGCTGACACAACCGAATCACCTCTCATAGGTTGTTGATTAAACCTAAACACCTTTTGATGGAAAAAGCCACAAGCTACAGATTGTAGCTTATTCCATTTCGTCTAATTAAAAAACTTTTGATGAAACCTGTTGGAACTTTGATCTTCGGATCCCTACGCTGAGTTGCGTGGATCTCTTGGATCATTGGGGCTTCTGGAAGATCGCAAACGCAACGCGAACTCGCAGTGCATTTCTCGATCGATACTTGCATTCACTCCTTCACGACAAG
Source organism: Tetrastigma voinierianum (assembly GCA_016808115.1). Lineage (NCBI taxonomy): Eukaryota > Viridiplantae > Streptophyta > Magnoliopsida > Vitales > Vitaceae > Tetrastigma > Tetrastigma voinierianum. Next base: position 104,445 of record JAEQBH010004839.1, on the reverse strand, counting down.
CTTCGCAATAAATATGGAGAGGGAGGAAGAGACAGCGAGTTATTTGCATACTCCTCTCCCTTAAAAGCTGTGTGATCTTTGGACTTATAGGGTTAGGTGCTGGGTTTTATGTGTATTAAAACCAATATAAGCTCCAAGAATTACAATTTATATTTATTGCCGCTTGATTATAAACTCAAAGCGGTCACACACAAAAAGAATACCTCTGCTAAAACAAAATTAATTATTTGATAATTATAATATTTATGATAATTAATTATGAATTAATTTATCATAAATATTAGAAATAAATATTAAAATCATTATGACTAATTTCTAATATTTATGGAAATTAATTATGAATTAATTCTCCATTGAGGAATCGGTTGCCATATCAATTAATTTATCATATTTATGATAATTAATTATGAACAATTCTCCTATTTATGAAATTAAAATGATCCTATTTTACATATCATTTAGACCAGAAAATCGATTCATAAATGTATCGTAAAACTTGAAGTTAGACATTATGGTATTTATCTTGTTAACTAAAGATATTGCTTCAGCTTAAAAATTCCTGAGCATCCCGTTAATCACCGCGATACTACACGACGCGCCGCTGCCTTCATCAATCACTTTAATCACTGGTCATGTTTCTTAAGAATAATCCAAATCCGTTGTGTTTCAAGAACAGATGTATAAAATGATTTATTTAACTATATCACAAGAGAACAACACTCTTACACTTATCGTGAAAAATGTGTTATTCACATTACTAGATATCATGCAACGGCATGTGTGATAAGATTTAAAATTCAATTTTTCATTGTCTTTCACCGCATTTACTGAACACAAAATATTATTCTTAAATGTGATTATCGAATATATACGACAATCGATTGTTGTCTTCATATATGCTAAACAATTTTTAACAATATTGAATCCAAAGATCGTTCACAAAAACTGAATTTCTACTTATGAGATTTAGATCTTAATTAGTTTGGTTTGATTTATCAAAATATATGGCTGGTTGAGCTAAATTTAAGGTCAAGTGTTTTTGAGACAAGAGATTAGGAGACATATGTGATATGTATCAAAAGTTGATAAACTCCTATCTAGGAATTATAGTGCTTGTACTTTAGGCAATCTAATGTGCTTATGTAAGCTTTCGCTGTATCCACATTATGGCTAGCTAAAGATCCATTGTATTTGGTGTTCCGCTTTATCAAAAAACAATCAAATGTTTGTTTCATCAAAATGAAGATGAGCCTGCAATACAAAAAAAGATCATGGGAGTATTGTGGTTTTTCTCTATTTTATATGTGGATGACATATTATTAATAGAAATGACATAATTCCTCTCTTCAATCGCTTAAAGAGTGGTTATCGAAAACTTTCAACTAAAGATTTAGAGAAGCAATTATATTGGGAGTTAAGATCTATCGCGATAGACCGAATGTTGCTGTGTCCGCTACAATCGACATATTGATAAAATGCTAAAGAAGTTGTATGGATCAATCAAAGAAAGGTTACCTTCCCATGTCACATGGGATCTAATTCCTCTAAGGACATGTGCCCCAAAGATGATGTCGAGGTACACATGCAAAATGTCCCCGCGCTTCACCAGGGTCAATTATGTATGCTAGCGATGCGTACAAGGCCAGATGTCTCCTTATGCTCAAGGTTATGCTAAATTTCGTGCCACTCCGGTGAGAGTCACTGAAAGCAAATAAAAATATTCTTGGTACTTGAGAAGAACTAATACTTTTTTTTATTTGGTGGATATGAGCCGTGAGCTAAAAGATGGGATTTATCGATAATTCTTCAATATGATAAAGATGATTGCAAGTCTCAATCAAGTTATTATTCACCTTAAATGGTGGTGGGCCACATTGAAGAGTTCCAAATGTGTCACTACAACATTCTTACAACAGAGGCCGGCATATTGCCGCCTGTGTCGCAAAGAGGTCGTTTGATCAAAAAGTTCACACTGAACTAGAAGTGGTTCCATACATCCCATTTTGTTGCATTGTGACAACAATGCGGAGCTATCAGACAAGCAAAGGAGCCCGCATCTCATCATCGATCCAAACATATACTACGACGCTATCATCCGATCAGAGATTATCGACAGGATACAGATAGAGAAGGTTCAGAGCAGAGGAGAATATAGTCGATCCATCAAATTTTTTGTCTCAAAAATACTTATAAACATGTATTTTCATATGGTTTGGAAGAATAAACATAGATGAAAGCTTATATATTTATTTAACTCATTGTGTTTTGATTTATAAATAATAATATGACATTTATCATTTTATATAATGTATATTTGATGATAAAGTCCTAGAATAATATATTATTATTCTGAACATTCTCTAATCGTGAGTATTAACAATAAAAGGACATTGTTAATGCGACAGATTAGCACATATGATGGATATGTGAGTAATGCGCTGGGAGAACATATTTACCGGGAATGACCTACGTGATATTTTCATAAGGTTAGCTATTTGAGTGTCAATGGAATAATCTCTATGATAGTGGTATAATCGATCCTCGGACTTGAGATCATAAGAGTATCTTTCGTGGTTTGAAATTATGCTTTGACTCAATTAGTTCATACTTGTTACACTATGTATGAATAATGAAAGTCAGTATAATGAAAACATGAATTGATAGTTTAAGGATCAATATATGATTCATCACTCCTATTATGCGGGAGTATATCTCAAAGGTAACCACTGCTGAAATGTCAACTGTAATGTTTGCAACAAATATGTAGATTTAGAAAAGTTCTAAATTTATTTAAGGAGTTGATTTTCTGGAACAAATGGTAATATTAGTACAATGAGTTGACACTTACACTTTACTCGTGTACTAATAAGAGATATGGGATGGTGAAAGGATAATAATTATACGGAATCTAGTTCATGTACAGGTGAAGTCGATCACTCTGACTTTCCTAACATTCGGGGTGGTCATGATGTCCTGCCAGAGACTGACTAATCTATAAATATTAATACTAATTGTTGAATTAATGATAAATTAAAGTTGTTTAATTTATCTAATCTTAGAATTTCACCGACTAAATCGACTTTAGTCCAAGTGGGAGTTTGTTGGTTTTATGTGTGTATTAAAGCCAATATAAGTCTAAGAATTACAATTTATATTTATCGCGCCGATTAGGAACCTAAAGGGTCACACAAAAGAATAATTTTTGGTTAAAACAAATTAATTATTTGATAATTATAATATTTATGATAATTAATTACATCTTAATTTTATATCATAAATATTAGAAATAAATATTAAAATCATTATGAATTAATTTCTAATATTATGGAAATTAATTATGAATTAATTCTCCATTGATAATCAGTTGCCGCTATATCAATTAATTTATCATATTTATGATAATTAATTATGAATTAATCTTCCTCTATTTATGGAAATTAAATGATCCTCTATTTATGAGGATTATTTATAACTTAAAATCGATCTATAAATAGATTGTAAACTTGAAGTTAGGATCATGAGATGATCGTTAATCAGCATATTGTTCTTCTAGCTAAAATTCCTACGAGGATCCCAAGAGTTGCTTTCAGGTGGATGCCTTGGAGGCCGGACGCTGCAAAGGCTAGTGATCGGCTTTGCACTTAGAAACGTTCGCAGCCGGCTAAGGAATCGGCCGTGTTGTTTCTCAAAGAACGGTATGTATGTACAGATTTATTTTAAATTACATTTCCGTTGCGTATAGGAATGTTTGATTCCTTACATTAGGTTCATGAAATCCCCTCATTCCTTCTTGGGGTAGGATTTTATCTCCTCCTAGTTTAAGGGAGGAAATCTCATTTTCCTTATCAACGACTAGTTCTTCTTTATCAGAGATTATTTTTCCCTTTTCTGTGGATTGTCTTCGAGGAGATGATCCAAACCGGAAAATCTACATATATCAAGTGCGAATTTTCCGTTTGTGCGCTTATTCGTGAATAAACTCCCTATATGGGATAGAATTCTCATACATTGGTAGAACAAATTGGTTGGCAGATTTGAGTCCAAAATGGGGCCACCTGAGCAAACCTACACCTGCTTCGACCACTATAGATTCTCCAATTTGAGAAGTATTCGCCTGGTTATGGTGAGGTGAGTGGAATCAAGCCATTTCACAACACAGGCCCAGCGGGCTCTAGGCCCATTGAGTAACGGATATTAGAGATCATAGTACTCACAATGCCCCCCTTTTCCTCTGGCTAGAGTTTTTATGTTATTCTAGTCGGGGGAAAATATTGTGGCTTTAAATATTGAATGTTGAGCCTTGAAAGGTTTGTGAAAAACGATTAGAGCATTAAATGCGCTCGGAGGTGATGCTTGCATTTGTTTAAGGCGTGTAGGAGACGCACACCTCCCAATGTGCATTCTACGCATGTCGTTCTCGACGCCAGTCGCTTATGTCACCCCTTCCCATAAATAGTGGATGGTGGTCTCATGTTTTTTTGTTTTATTTTGATTCCTATACTTCATCCTCCTCTGTGCTTCTGCAAATTTTCCTTCCAAAGGAGTCGTCGGAGATTCTTGACGCTTTGACGACTTTCGATTTTCTGGTGAGTGTTTGCAATTCAAACATTTTCTACATCGTTGGTTTGCTTGAGAGTCTCCGTGGTTGGAGGTGTTCCATTAGTTTTCGCGAAGGTTTTTGGTTTACTTTCTTTAAGTTTTATCCTTGTTGTGTCGTCAAATCCCTAGGGGAGATTTCTTTTTCCTTTTGAGGGTTCTTTCGTTTTTGCCCTTTCTTTTTATTTTTGCTTTTCGGGCCTCAAGTTGACCCCTTCTTCTACTCCTTTTTTTTTTATCTGCCTGTAGAATGGCAAGAGGTCACGAAGAGGTTTCGACCAATCAAGCAAGGCGTAGGAGGGGTACCCTGTAACGCCCCAAAATTACCCTAGAATATTATAATAGAAATTATTATATATTCCGGATATAAATTGAGCCTTCTTGGGTATTTCCAAGAATTGTTAAATGAATATTGAATAAATGATTATATGGCTAAAAAAGCCAAAGACAAATATTATATGTTAAATGAAAATTGGATTGAACCCTAAATTCACCAAGTGAAAAATGGGAAAAATCGAATTTGTAAAATGAGACCTTATGGGTCAAAATGATAGCTTAAATGCTAATGTAAACAATGATAAATGATAAGGAAAGTGAAATAAAGAGTTAGGAATGCAAAAAAAAAAAAATGGAAAATTGATTTATTGAGGGCCAAACAAGGTCTTATGAAGATATGACTTAAGACAAAAATGAGAAAATGAGAATGTAGTTAATTTCTCGAGCCCTAATTCGACCCGATTGGCGAATCTGAACCGAAACCCCGGGGACGCTCGTTTATTTCTTTTATTTTTCGTGTTATTAAATTTTCTTTTTAAAAAATGTCGCGACCAATCCCTAGCCCGACCCGACGATGATCCTAACCTGGAGTCCTAAGCATTCCGAATGCCAATTATCTTGTCAAAATGTTTTCTTTATGTTATTTTTAGGTTTTCGATTCAAGGCTTAGCTATTTTCAAATGAGTAGCTCCACAAACATTTACATTTCACAAATATATTGCAAAGTGAAGTGCATTCTATGCCCTTTTCAAATGATATACAAACAAAACGCTTTCGTAGTTTGACTATTTGTTCACAAAATATCCCATGTTAAAAAAGGAAATGATATGCATATGGCGGGGTATACGCTTATACGCCGCAGCTTGCTTTATGACTCGCGCTCACGATCTTTGCCTTCTTCCCCGCCTACCTAAACCCGCGATGTGATAAAATCCATACGCAAGCATTTTCATGCTTAGTGGTTCTATACAATTCTATTTCAATATTCACTTAACTTGGCATGCATTAATCATTAAACCATGCTCTATTATATCAACATATACTGCTATTCACTTTCGCATGCTTTCAATTTACAAATCACTTATATCACAACATGCATTTCAATGCAACAATTCATTTCACAATTCAATTTATGGTGATTTAGGTATATACATAAAATCCCATTTTTTTACACTCGTCAATGTTGGTTATTTCACTTTGACTATTTAATTCACATTTTCGACCGATTCGCTTAATGAATCCCGCCCCATTATCATCTGCAATGTGCTTACACATTTAACAACAATTCGGTCTCCCATCATGACGATGCCGCTTGCGCACTCATGCGGTATCACTTAAATGCCATACACCATCAAGACGCACGCCGATTGGTGCATCCCGCCTGCTGACATTTCTTCAATGCCATACGCCATCATGACGGATGCCGATTGCGCATCCCGCCCGCGGACATTGACAATTTCGGGTGCCTTCGTGGACGGATGTCGCATTTGTGCATCCCGGCCGCGCTCATTCGATATATCAATCAATCTCCACATTTATGACGGATTCCGCGAATGAATCCCGCCTTTATCATCATTCACATTCATCTTGCCAAATATCACATTTCAATTCCATATTCACTGTGATTCACATTTATGACGGATTCGCTTGATGAATCCCGTCCTTATCATCATTTACATTCATTCGGTTTTCATATATCACATTTCAATTCCATATTCACTTTCGTATTATCTTTTCAAAGAAATACTCAATCTATGTACTCATTTCATAGTTACTTGGTAAACTACCAAAATACTTGAAATAAGAATAGAGTCAGAGAACAAACCGAAGTTGTCGGATCTAGTTTCCTTCTCTTCGATCTCGGTCCTAGGTTAGGCGATCATCACCCGTCCCTAGTTAATAACAATCACGCTACTCTTAATGGGATAAACAATTATCATATTTTTAATGAATAACAATTTATCTTTGTTAATGGTTTTGGGTTAAGACACTAAGTCTGCCCAAAGACGAACTCGCTTCGCCGAGGTGGCAAGGTACGGTACGTTTTTCACTTAGTTCTATCCTTATTTGAACCCCCGTTAATCATTTCTTACCATGTATTCCAATTAACTTTAACCAAGCGATTAGTACACTTGGTACAACAATTCAATTTTTAGACAAGATGTGGGCACCAAATGCCATTAAATGGTATATGGTTAGATTCTAGACTCAATGAGCTTTCCATAGAGTCCAAGAATACCCATAATGGAGTCCTAACGAAAGAGTTATGCAAGTTATAAGCCGTGACGAAAATCAACAACTTGCAACACCTGCAGCAGCAGCCACCGTCTTTTGTCATTTTCGGGGGTCTTAACTTCACATTTGACACTGGTTCTTTGTACTACTTTGAAGCTAAGGTTCTAAGGGTTCTTCTCCAACTTGAATCACCCAAATCGGAGCACCGAAACTCATGTTATGTCCTAAATAACCGGGACTACTCTATGTTCAAAAACTGAACCAGAAATTGGCTTAAACATAGCCCCATTTTGAGTGAATTCTGGGCCATATAAAGTCAGAATTTGAAGGTACCGATTTCATGATTTTTTGTTCTCCTTGAAGTCTAGTTTAATTAGCCACTTGAATCACTCAAATCGGATAAGAAATGAACAAGTTATGACCATAATACGAATACTAGTATGAAATAGAGCAAGGTACCTGCACTCAGCTGGATCAGAACTGAATGTGGCACCGCATTCACTGCTTGGTACGGCACTCACCCTTCGAAAATTGTCCGTAGCTGGTTTTCTCCCATTTTCCATATTTTGCTACTCTAAATCAACTCAATAATCAATATACACTTCAAAACCACTCCATATTCATCTCTTAACCTCAATTCTACTCAAATCATCTTTTCAATACACATCTTATACACTCTATCAACCTAAACATGCTTTTTTATTCATATCTTATACAAGGGGCCTGTGGTTTTACTCAACCCAACTCAAGAAATTCCAGTATTCCTATCAAAAACCTGTGAATCAAAGTTAACAAACATGTCCATACTTTACATAACCCTAGCAACTCCAAAAATACTGTATGTAATGGGAACTCTAGGTCCTCTCATAACAAAACCCTAGAGAAACAAAGGGATTTGTGATGATTTCCATACAAGAATTCATTCTAGGGTTGGGTTTCTTACAACCCAAAACATGTATCCATACAAGAAAATCCAAAGATCCATACTCATAGTCATAGTTCCATACCTTGGAATCTTCCTTTCTTCTTCTCTTCCCTTCTCTTCTTCTCTTCCTCTTCTCTTCTTCTCTCTTTTCCTCTTCACGTTTTTTTCTTGCCCAAAATGAGACCAAATTTGGTCTTAACCAAGCCTCTTTTGTGCCATGTTTGGCTCCCAAAACCCATTTTTGTTCAGTTGTCATTTATTTCACTTTAGTCCTTCACCTCTCTTTTTACAAAATCGCCAGGTATATTTCTATTTAAACCCCTAGTCTTTCCCTTTATGACCACTAGGTCCTCAAGTGGTAAATTATACATTACCTCTTGCTTCTCATATTAATTTCTCGGGGTTTCTATTTTATTTCAAATTCATTTAACTTTTTATTAAACCCTAAACATGTCCGAAAACTGCTAGGTATATTTCCCGAGGGTGTTACGAGAAAATGAGAATAGGGGTGGAAGGCCAAACATGGCCTACATATTCTAAGCTGGATTTAAAGGACCAAAAGTGGTCTTGGGAGCTCACTTTGAAAGCAAACTCACAGAGAAGGAGGAGAAGTGCGGAGAAAAGCTAGGTTTGTAAGAAGGAGTGGTTTTCTGCTAGGGTTTGCTTCCCATTTCTGTTATTTCAAAGAGATCAAACAACCCACAAGGGAGATTCAAGAGATATAAAGTGTGCGGCTAAGACAACCCGTTTAGGACTGCATCGGAAGAGAAAAGGAATCGAGCACTGCTTCCATTTCTTCGACCCTATTCTTATTTCGTTTTGTAGTTTACCAAATAAATTTGAAATGTCAAAACCGAATGAATATAAACATAAATCGAATTAAACACCCGCCAATTCTCGACATCTTGACTTGAATCGATATAATCAAGGAATCATCAAGTGGGATGCACCAATATATCCGCCATGATGGGAGTATTGCATTGAAGAAATGTCCTACTTGGCGGGATGCGCCTGGGACCGGCATTCCGCCATGATGGCGTATACATTTTAAGTGATACCACATGTCTGGGTACACCAAACGACGTCCGTCATGATGGGAGACCGAATTGTTAAATGTGTAAGTGCATTATTGAATGATAAAAAAGGGCGGGATTCATCAAACGGAATCCGTCACGAATGTGAATTGAATAGTCAAGGTGAAATAACCAACAAGGACGAGTGTAAATGAGATTTTATGTATATGCTTAAATCTCATAAATTGAATTGTTGTATTGAAAATGCATGTTATGACATGATAAATGATTTGTAAAAGGAAAGCATGCGAAAATAAATAGCATGAGTATGTTTGGATATAAGAAGCATGGTTTAATGTTAATGCATGTCAAGTTAAATTGAATATTGGAATAGAATTGTATAGAACCACTAAACATGAAAATGCTTAGCGTGTAGTTTTTAACTATGCGCAGGTATCGAGTGAATATGAAAGAAGGCCAAGAACAAGAAGTGCAGAGTCATAGACAAAGTTAAGGGCGTATAAGCAGATATTAATTCGCCATATGCATTTCATTTCAACATGTGACATTTTGTAAACAAAGCGCATAACGCGTAACTACTGCTTTGCTTTCGGACATTTTGTAAAGGCATGATATGCCTTAATGTAAAAGTGTTTGTATAAATGTAAATGTTTATGGGCCTACCATTTGAAAATGCTTCCGCGTATATGAGAACCCTAAAATGAAAATACATAGATAAAATGTTTTGAAAATAAATAAAACTGGTCATAAACCTGCCCGGCTCGGATCCGCTCATTAACACGGTCGATTCTCGGTCGCGACATTTTTTTGAAAAGGAAAATTTAAATAAAAATCCAGAATAAAAAGAATTTAACGAGCGTCCCTGTTTCATCGACTCGCCATTCGGCCGATCCTGCCTCGAGGGTCGCTACATTTTAGTGGTATCAGAGCCTGGGTTTAGGAGATTCTACAAAGTGATTTCGAAATTGTTTATGACATGCATTGCATTTGCATATAAAGGATGATATGACTCTGACGTGGATCTTATGGGTCTTAATAGGATAAGCATGGATGGTTTAGGTTCCCAAAGGGTCGCAGGTGACCAAGGGGATCGTCCAGATAGTCATGCTAGTATGGAAGGTGGGCAAGTATCGCATGCTCCACCAATGAATGAACCGGAACAATTGGTAGGAGGTACTATGGTCCCCAACAGCTAAGGTTCAGCTCGCGAAGAGCCTGCGCAACTACCGCAATTGTTCGCAAACATCACCGCTGAAAGAATGGCAAGGTACCGGACGGTAGATTTCCGCGAAAGAAGCGCGATGACGAAATTGGCTGACTGCACCAAAACATCTCCTGTATAAATCCATTTTCAATATCGGGTTTCGCCTCCAATATAATCGCAAGTGCAATGTGCCGACAAGTAATAAATCGATTTAAGCCCGTGATATCGATCCCATTGTAGACCTCAAGAATTCTAGATCAACTACCCCGACTAATTGGCCCATACTATTCGACTATAAATGACATTTGTTCAGCCTAAGAAGCCGTAAATTATACAAGTATATAATAAAAGAATGAACAATCGAATAAATCAATCTAAAGAATAATGAATAATGAATAGTCAAGAAAATAGCGGAAATCGAGTAATTATCGTTTAGAGTACACATTAAGATCAATGCTATTGTGAAGTATATCAATTCTTGTTAATCGTTAATTTTGTTTCGTGGTATTTCGTGTTTTTGTAACTGGGCCCATGCAGGTACAAATACCTGGATCTCCACACTCCACATTTCATTATCTAATTTTTACCCGATCCTCTTGAATACAGGAATGAGATAACTACTTTAACAGGACTTCCTAATTCGGGTATTTTTCTTTGCAATACTTCACATACCCATTTTATAATCAAACCTTAGCTCCCAAGTTATCGGGTCAAGCAAGGATATACAACCTGTGTTACTTTTCGTAAATTAGGAATAGATCACCTCTCCTGATTAGATCTCACTTAACACTGGATTGCTTCATTCGACCGAGGTGAACTTCATTGCTTAAATTGATAACTCATTCAACTCATTCGATTTCAAGTGAGAAGAGGATTTATCAAGTAAACTTACAAATTAGATCTCTAATAGCAAAAAGTTAATATACCTTCAAAGAAATGTTCATAACTCCCAGGATTGCTTCATTCTCGTGTCACCCGTAGGACCTCCTGAAATCGTAGAGCAATGAAACGATTCTTACTACGCGTATAAGAAACTGATATTCCGCATCAAAAACATTAAACCTATAACCGAAAGTAAATTCATAATTGAAATTCGCAACTGCTGGAAAAACAAATCTGATAGAAAGATTATTTCCGACAATAGCATTCACTTAATGGAAGCTTCTGCCTCAATTACCGGGTCACACACTACAAAGATTCCTCCGATCATAAGAATAATCGTACATGCAACCGAGGAGTCGACCCCGTATATTCGGTCTCGAACTTCAAACATTCCGTAGTAATTTGAAAAGAATTGAATTTCGCATTCAAATTTTCCGCTTCAAAACGATAACATCCAGTTCCAGAAAATAAAACGCAAACTAAAACAATAAATCTAATCTAATCTCTAACTATCAATCTTGAAGAAAAGAAAAGAAAATTTAAAAGAAAAATAAAGAAAATGAGCCTTCAGCTACCCGCACCTCTCGCCCTGCGGTCGCGCCAAGCTACCGTTATGAGCCGGGTAGCCGCAGAGCATAGTGTGGTTTCGCCTGGGCCTCTAATCCCAATGCAGCCTAGGATTTCAAGTGGGATCGCCTAGTGTTAATGTTCAGGTCGCGACTTCAAATCCTCTTTGTCGCGACATCATCCATGTCGCGACATCGATCTCACGCCGCGACATCCGCCTAAGTCTTCGCAAATTCTTCAACCTGGTAGCTCGGCGTCGCGACATCGCATCCCTTTGTCGCTGACATCACTTCATGCCTCGCAGGTTTCAATTGATCTTCGATGTCGCCGAAGATCGGATATCTGCCGCGACCTCGCCAATCATCCGCAGCCTTCAATCGGTTATTTCGATGTTCGACATCAATCTCGTCCGCTGACATCGCCTATAGTTCTCGCTGTTTCAACTGTCGCCAGGTATTGTCGCGACATCAATCTTTTGTCGCCGACAATAGCTCATGCGTTCTTGTAATCTTTCAATCGAAGTCTTTCCGATGTCATACAACAATCATTGCCGTGACATCAATCGATCAATGATGCTTCAATCTTTGCCGCCACTTGTATCTTTCAACCGGTCGCTTCGGTGCTATACATCAATTCTTTTGTCACACATCATCTCACGGTTTGCAGCCTTCAATCGTCGCCATGATGTCGCGATATCAATCTCTTTTGTCGCGACATCGCCTTAAGGAACTTACAAGTTTCCATCGACGCTTTTCGTGTCGCGACATCAATCTCTTTGTCATGGTTGATCGCCTTACGGCTCGAGTTTTCTCACTTGATGGTTCGTTGTCGCGACATCAATCTCGCCGCCACATCACTCTATGACTCCACACGTGTCTCAACTCGCGGGTTCCCGGCTGTCGCTGACTCAACCTTTGTTGGCGCATATCACTCTTGCTGAACCGCAACCTTCAATCGAGTGTCTCACGTCACGCATCTCCTCGATCTCCTGTCGCGACATCACTTTAGTTCTCTGGAGGCTTCAACTGGTTGCCTTTTTATGTCGCTAATTTCATTCCTCGCCATCTCTGCGGATCCCCGCCAGCGACCTTCATCAATTTCTTCCTTTTTCCTCGATGTCGCGACCATAACTTGTCAGGTAAACCCCAAACCGCAACATTAGTTAGCCGTTTGCTTTCATTTCGCTCCGCTATTTTCTCATTTTTACTCCGCTAGTTGTTGCATTTTTCCACTGCATTTTCTTCTTTCTTTATACTCTCGCAATAACGCATTCGTGAGTTTCTCATATTTCTAAGATCTTAATTATTCATTTTTACATTAAAATCAAATTAAAAATGGGACTAAAATAGATGACTTTAAGCTCATCACCCGCTATGGCGTTAAATCGCTCGAGATAATCGAGCGAATGCTTTGTGCAAATGCATCGCATGTTTCCGAATATAAGTCGAATGTGCGACCTCACACACGTGACGAGGCTTATCGGGCTGGTGGGTTTCGTGACCGTGACCGCACCACCAGAGAGAGTTTCATAGAGGTTCTTCTTGGATGAGTTCAAGAAGCATTATGTGGGCCGCATCTATTTAAACAATATGCAACGAGAGTTTCATAATTTGAAACAAAGGCAATCAAGTGTAACCGAATATTTGAGAGAATTTACACAGTTGAGCAAGTATGCCCCAGATGCAGCGAGCGAGAAGAGAAGTGCCGAAGTTCGAAGATCTGGGCTTAAGCGCACTACATTGGGGCCCATACAGATTTTGCCATGATGATTTCCAAAATCACAAATATGCTCAAATGTGGAACGAGGAAGAAAGAGGAAAATGAAAGAAAAGATGTAAGACAAAGAAAGAAAAATCCCCGCACCTAAGTGCTCATCAACAAACAGTAAGAGATTCAAGGGACCACATGGTCTCAGTGCCTTCTACAACTCAAAGCATCAGGTAGAGAGATTCATTCGCACCGGCGCCTCAGTCAGAAGTGCACAAGGAGGTGCCTCTAGAGGACAAGACGTTCCTCGTTGTTCCCATTGTAAAAGAAGCACAAGGGAGATTGTTGGAGATTGACTGGTGCTTGCTTCAAGCAGATCCATGGAGCACAAAATACGAGAGTGTACTCCTGCACGCCCTTCACAAGACCCCCAAACTGGGTCAATGTTTTATCGGGCTCAAAAGGCAAGAAAAGTGTTGCATCATCGAGTGTTCCTGGAGATCAAGGACACGTGACTTTGGCAAAGTACATTTCTACGTGTCTAAACTTGAGCATATGCGATGAAAGCAGTGGAAGATACCGATGCACCGGATGTGATAGCTGGTAATTTTACTATCTTTGATACTATTGCACATGCATTGATGTGATCCGGATCAACCCATCATATTGCAGACCGATATACCCAACTTGCAATTACTCATGAGTGAAACCCAGTATATGAGCCTCATGACTAACCCGCCACATAGTGTTATTTGTGAATAATAGAATGTATGAGATTGTCCATCAAAATAGAGAGTATGAATTCTTGTGAGATCGATCATTATCTCAGAGAATTCCGATGTGACATCGGGACGGATCGGTTATCCTCGACACCAAGCGAGGCTGATTGTAAAATGAAAAGAGGACTTTTAAGAACACCGAATGAGGATGAAGTATCTTTTCATCGGCGAGAGGTCAAAACCACCTCTATTGTGGACATCCAGCAGCCACCGCTGTGAATAACAGCTGGGAAGGGTGTAGTTTACTTTGCCATGATTGATACAAAAAGGTGCGGGCCTAGTGTATCCGGGAGTATCCCTACCAGTGACTCTCTCCTGACGTGTTTCCGGAGGAGTTGCCAGGATTGCCTCCACATAGGGAAGTTGAGTTCGCAATCGACGTTGTACCAGGAGCCACACCGGCGGCATCCATGACACCAGACCAATTGTCTAAGGAGCTAAAGGAATTGAAATCATAGCTTACAAGAACTACTAGAAAAGGGTTTGTTCGACCAAGTGTATCACCATGGGAGCCTCCAAAGTGCTTTTTTTTTCAAGAAGAAAGATGGTACACTCACTATGTATTATTATAGACAACCTAACAAGTCAGACAAATAAAGAATAAGTACCCATTACCTAGAATCATGATTTGTTCGAATTAATTGAAAGGTGCAAGTATCTTTTCAAGACGATCATGATCCGGGGCACGCTTGAAAATTAAAGATGCCGATGTGCATAAACGGCCATGAACGTGATATGACATTATAAATTCAGAATGCCGTTTGGTTTGACAAACAACAGCGGCTTTCATGGACTTTAATGAATCGTACTTTCCACAAAGATGTGGATCTACTTGTCGAGTTTTATAGACTAGATTCTCAGGTATTCAAAAGATTGGGAAAATCATGACAAACACACCTGGGTAGTGTTGTGAGACTGGAGAAAAGAGCAAGTGTATGTAAAACCGAGCAAGTGTGAGTTTTGCTGAATGAAGGTCCTGGGCACATTGTATCATGAAGCAACCAAGTGATCCAAAGAAACAGATGATGGCTGCTGAATGGAAGCCACTAAGAACAAAGGCGTGGCGTAGTTTCGGGACTCAAGTGGTGGTACTACGTAAGATCTAAGTAAGGGGTTTTTCTATGACCGCAACCCGATGACTAGACGCTTTAAAAATGTTAAGTATGAATGGAATGAAAATGTCAAAGATGTTGATAAGTTGGAAAGCATTCTTAACTGAGTACCCGGTTCTTACCAAATTAATCCCTACAAAGAAAGAATATGTGATCTTTAGTGATGCATCACTAAATGGACTGGATGTTCTGAACGCAAGAGGTAAAAGTGGTAGCTCATGCTTCAAGACAATGAAGCCACATGAAAAGAACCCTACGTATGATTTGGAATTAGCCGCAACTATTTTTTACGCCAGAAAATTTGAGACATTATTTGTAATGGAGAAAAGTGTTTCATTTACACCGATCATAAGAGTCTTAAGTATTTCTCTCACAACGAGCTTAATCGGAGACAAATCTGAGATGAATGGAATTGATAAAAAGATTATGACTGCGTGATTGACTATCACTCCTGAAAGGCCAATGTAGTGGCCGACGCTTTGAGCAAAGACGCTGGCAAACACTCAGCGTTGAATGCTCAATTTTCGCTGACGTATCGGCGGTATAGTAGTAAGGTAATCTGATAGAGAGACCGAGCTGTTGAATCGAATGCTGGGAGGCAACAAAGAGATGAGAAAATTTCTACTATAGTGAATCAAATTGAGATGGTAAAGAAACCGAGTTCAAGTAAAGAAGATGGAATTTTAGAGTCAGAAAAGACGGTTTGTGTACCCGATGATAATGATTTGAGGAAAGCTATACTTGAAGAGGCGCACAATGGATCTTTTGCTATCCAATCCAGTAGCACAAAGATGTATCAAGATTTGAAAATGTCATACTTTTGGTCCGAAATGAAAAGACGCTTCGCACTGTGACCAAGTGTTTAAAGTGTGTCAAAGAGTAAAGGCAGCATCAAGTTCCTTCGGATTATTGCAAATCATCAAAATAACGAGGGAAATGGACCGAATCACTATGGATTTTGTGGTTGCTACTATTGATGTGGAGAAAGATGACTCGCTTTGGGTTGTAAAGAGACCGGGACGACTGCTAGCTCACTTCCTATTGGTGAGAACCGACTATTCGCTTGACAAGCTCGCAAAGCTGTATATCAAGGAAATAGTTCGGTTACATGGGATTCGCATCCATTATTTCAGACCGAGATTCGAGGTTTACTTGTATTCGGGGGAAATGCGCATGAGGCCATGCACTCGACACTTCGCACATTGCCTAATTCAAAATGAATGGACAATCAAAGAGAGTGATCCGCATTTTGGAAGATATGTTAAGGAGTCGCAGGATTTACTACGAGGTAGCTGGGATCGCATTACTGACCTTTAGTTGAATTTGTGTACAACAACGCTTCAATCAAGTATTGAATGGCACCTTACGAGGCTTTTTTGTATGTGAGAAAGAGGTATCATCATAGTATTTAGCAGATTAGGTGAAAAGAAAGTGATTGGCCCCGACTTGATACATGAGACTGAAGAAAAAGTGAAAATGATTAGAGAAATATTGAAAGTGGCCACCGATAGACAGAAATCATATGCTGACATGAAAAGAAAGGATATTCGATATGAAATTGGCGAGAAAGTGTTCTTGAAAGTATCGCCTTGGAAGAAGGTGATAAGATTCGGGAAAAAGGGCAAATTGAGCCCTAGGTTTATTGGGCCGTATGAAGTATCCCTCAAAAGTGGGTCCAAGGGTATACAAATTAGCATTACCTCCGGACTTTGAAAAGATCCATAATGTTTTCCATGTCTCGATGCTACGGAGGTACCGTTCAAACCCGTCACATGTAGTCTCTTCAGAGACAATTGAGTTGAAACCGGATTTGACATATGAAGAAGAGCCAGTAGAGATCTTGGCTCAGGAAGTGAAAGAACTACGGAACAAGAAGATTCCGTTTGTCAAAGTGTTGTCGAGAAACCACAAAATCGAAGAAGCCACTTGGGAAAGTGAAGAAATGATGCAGCAGCAGTATCCACAACTATTTAACTAAGGTAAATTTTGAGGACGAAATTTTATTAAGTGGGGAAGAGTTGTAACGCCCTAAAAATACCCTAGAATATTATAATAAAAATTATTATATATTCGATATACTGAGCTATCTTGGGTATTTTGGAATTGTTAAATGAATATTGAATAAATGATTATATGGCTAAAAGCCAAAGGCAAATATTATATGCTAAATGAAAATTGATTGAACCCGGAAATTTACTCAAGTGAAAAATGGAAAAATCTGGAATTTGTAAAATGAGGACCTATGGGTCAAATGATAGCTTAAATGCTAATGTGAAATAAATGATAAATGATAAGGAAAGTGAAATAAAGAGTTAAAACGCAAAAAAAAAAAAAAAAAAAAAAATTGGAAAATTGGATTTATTGAGTGGCCAAACAAGGCCTTATGAAGATTAAGTGACTTAAGAAAAAAATGAGAAAATGAGAAAATGAGAATAGGGTGGAAGGCCAAACATGGCCTTACACTTAAGTGGGATTTTAAAGGACCAAAAGTGGTCTTTGGGAGCTCACTTTTTGAGCAATCCCGTTTTTTAGAGAAGGAGAGGAGAAAAGGGGGAGAAAAGCTAGGGTTTGTAAGAAGGAGTGGTTTTGGTTAGGTTTGCTTCCCATTTCTTGCTCTAAAAAGATCAAACAACCTACAAGGGGAGATTTGAAGAGATAAGGTGCGGGTGAAGACAACAACCTGGCCTAGGACTGGTATCGAAAGAGAAAAGGAATCGATAATTGGTTTGTTTTCCGAACCCTATTCTTATTTCAAGTGTTTTGGTAGTTTACCAAATAAATTTGAAATGTTGAAAACGAAATGAATATAAATGATAAATCGAATTGGAAATGAATCGGTCAATTCTTGACATCTTGACTTGAATCGATATAATCGACGAACCGCCCAGCAGATGCACCAATCGACATCCGTCTCAAGGCACCCGAAATCGTCTAATGTCCCACTCATGGATGCACCAATCGGCATCCGTCATAATGGAGTATGACATTGAAGAAATGTCCCACTTGGCGGGATGCGCCAATCGGCATCCGTCATGATGGCGTATGGCATTTAAGTGATACCATATGTCGGGGTGCACAAAACGACATCCATCATGATGGGAGACCGAATTGTTAAATGTGTAAGTGCATTACTGAATAATAAAAAAGGGCGGGATTCATCAAACGGAATCCGTCACGAATGTGAATTGAATAGTCAAGGTGAAATAACCAACATGGACGAGTGTAAATGGGATTTTATGTATATGCTTAAATCTCATAAATTGAATTGTGAATTGAATTGTTGCATTGAAAATGCATGTTATGACATGATAAATGATTTGTAAAATGAAAGCATGCGAAAATGAATAGCATGAGTATGTTTGGATATAAGAAGCATGGTTTAATGTTAATGCATGTCAAGTTAAATTGAATATTGGAATAGAACTGTATAGAATCACTAAGCATGAAAATGCTTAGCGTATAGTTTTTAACTATGCGCAGGTATCGAGTGAACAGGAAAGAAGGCCAAGAATAAGAAGCGCAGAGTCATAGACAAAGTTGCGGCGTATAAGTGCATACCCCGCCATATGCATTTCATTTCTTTTTGAACATGTGACATTTTGTAAACAAAAGCGTATAGAACGCAGTAATCCGTTTTGTTTATCATTTTGTAAAGGCATGATATGCCTTAATGTAAAAGTGGTTGTATAAATGTAAATGTTTATGGGCCTACCATTTGAAAATGCTTCTGCGTATATTAGAACCCTAAAATGAAAAGACATAGATAAAATGTTTTGAAAATAAATAAAACGGTTGGAGTAAACCGAGTCTCGATTCGACCCGCCATCTGGCCTGGGCCTGGGTTCCTATCGCGACATTTTTGAAAAGGAAAATTTAAATAAAACGGAAAATAAAAAGAATTTAATGAGCCACTCGGCTCTTGCCTGACCCATCTCAGGTCTGACCGGCTCCTGGTCTAAGACACCTAGAAACACCCCACGTTGCCAACTAGGGCCGCCGCCATGTCTATAGAGGAAATGAGGTTATTCTGCCAAATTCCTGCCGAAAATCAGTCTAGAGACATTAGACAATGCGGTTACCTCAACTTTTGGGGAGGCAAATAACGCCGTCTATTTTACCCGGGAGCAGTTTTCCACTAGCCTTCGCCTCCTTGTTCCATCTCTAGTGAAGCGGTTCCTTCATTTTACCTAGGTACCTCCTACGCTCGTACATCCGAACGCTATTTGGATTTTGATTGGTTGTAGTGTGCTAAACTCTCTCTACCAGCTGGACATTTCGCTGGTGGAGATATGCTTCATTTACACTTTGAAGCTTGGGACCGGGGGCCGCCTGTCCATGTCAGCCTACAGTCCCCGTTTGCAATTTGTGACCGAGCTCCTTGACTCCCCTAAGACGGAGGCGAAAGGGGTTGTCATGGTTAAGGACCCATGGTATGAGACCCTTGGCTCCCAAGGCTTCCTTTCAATCTTAACCAGTCCCTTAAATTCCCAGGTTTGTCTCCGTTATTATTTTGGTACATTTTTCTCTTCCCTAGGTTGTGGGTGTATTGACATACCTATTTTCTTAATGATTTGTAGATAGGCGCAGACGAGGCCGGCTAGTCAACTAAGTAGAGAAAGCAAGGTTGAATCGCATTCGCCGGCTATTGGAGATTAGAAAGAGGGAGCGCCATCACGAGCTCCTTCTCTTTATAAAAAACCTACAGGATTTGGGTGCCAGCCCTTTCTCTTACATAGTGCCTGTTCTTTCTCGTCCTTTGCCCAGCGGGTTCATCAAGGGCGAGCATTTTGTTCTCGCGGACCTTCTGAAGTCACTGCCTAAAGGCTCTACCTAGGCGAAGCCTCCCCTCCCTTTGTTCGACCTCAAAGTTGTCTACCTTCGGGCTCGCACAGACTTCAAGTCAGCTTCAAGAGGTGACAAAGAAGAAGAACGGCAGCGAAGGTTGCCGACTGGCGACTGGGAGCGGTTTGGGCTGACCGACGAATCCTAAGAGTTAGCCAATCGATCAAGAAAGAGAGGCCGAAAATGTTTGGCCTTGTCGCTGGATTCGCTATACTGATGCGTAAGTGAGTCGCCAACGCTAGAAGAGACCACACCTTACCGAGGTTCCCGACTAATAAAAAGTTCTAGACCGGGCCTAGATCCTCAAGAGAGGTCTAAGCTGCGACGATGATTACTATGGACTCACCTAATGAGCATATACCTTCGCCGTCTGGGGTGCCGCTCTAGAATGCCTCAGTTATACCGAGGATGATTCCACCAGAGAATTTCCATGTCACGATGCATCGATCAAGGCTTTACTTGTCAAAGCGACTGATACACTACCACCACGGGCCAGACGGGCCCGTTTAGTGGTTAATGGTGCCCAGAGGCTCCTCGATAGGTTGGTGCTTAGCTCGTATGTTGAGCCGATGGAGTGGGCTAGGCCTATAGAGGATGCGCTGACTTTTGATCAAGAAACTGCCCAAGCACTTGTTAACTACTGGAGGCCCTTCGACCAGAGGGACCCTTTCGTCTTGCACATGCGTGATCTTTACCTCATGTATTCCACGCATCACAGGCTCGCGGGGAGGAACACCCATCCCCTTCCCCGGCCAACCCGGATAAGATGTCCTACCAAATACAAGTGGTCGTAGAATCCAGATATATAATGCGCGAACCATAACTTCGATGAGACTGTTGAACTGGTATGGCTGAACCTCCAATGTTTGATTGTTTGTTTTGATGTTATGATTTCCATCTAATGTCCTCTCTTTCACAGCCGCGACTCATCTCACATCCATGGGCGCCAAAGATAGGAGCTTGTCGTAGCCGGAGGATGCCGAGAGATTACTCGCCCATGCCACGGCGCTCCGCATCGTGCCCTCGAAAATTCCCTAGGCAAGACCTAGTCCTAGTCTTGATATTGGGAACGGAAGGCCAAGGAGGGCTTTAAGAGGTCAGCGGGTGCGAAAAAAGAGAGGGACGAGGCTAAAGAGGAAGCCCAGTTGTCTCTATTAGCAACCGTCGTGAATGCGGGCGATGATAAAGAACCGGAGGGTGACCTAGCTAGGTTAAAGATGCCTCTGCCGCTGTTGTACGTAGCCAAGGCAGTGAAGAAAGAAGCCAGGTGTAAGGGGCCAGTCCGAGGCCGCCCGACCAGAGAGGGTCGATCGCACGTCCCTCCTACTGTGAGCTCGAAGGTCAAAGATGAGGTGTCTTCCCTTTAGTCTCAAGCCGGTAAGGACAAGGAGGCCATGGAGAAGGAATATCATAAGGCTCTAGAGGTGATTTTTTCCTATGGGTACGGGTGTTGTGTTTTCAAACACAACATCTGCGAAGATCGTCCAGAGGTTCTAGATGGCATGCCCAACTCTGCCGACCCGTTGCCTCTTGGATTCTTCGCGAACCCCGAGTGCCCCCCTGTCCAGGCGGTTGCCGAGGCTGGTGCAATAGAAGTTCCTCTAAACGAGGCGGCCAAGGAGCCAATGGAGATTGCTACTACCGAGGACCATGGCATACTCTAGTCCCTCTTTTTCCGGTCTTACCAAATTACACCTTTTTTTTTTTTGGAAAAGGAGAGCCTTGTCTGACCGTCATTACTCAGATACTCTCTTGACACCATTAGTGCTTAAATCAAAATGCATCTTTTTTTTTTTCTGCTTCGACTATTTTTTTTTTATTTCTCGCTCCAACGCCGTTGGCACCCTTATAATTTTTTGCTTAGGCAATTTAAACCTGTCATTACGCAACCCCTCTTCCCAATTTTGGGTTGGGATGGTCGGGCTAGACATCAATTCTAAGTTGGGACCTTGGCAGGTTGCTCTGCCTAGAGGCAAGGCTCCATCTTCAGCTCGTGATACACGTCAAGGACCATCCTAGTCAGGTACCTACAAGGCGGAGGTCTTTTTCTGGATTTTTTTGTTTGGAAGTTCCAATAGGATTAGATCCATCGTTTGGTCTTCTGAGAGGTGTCAACATGCTTAGCGTTGTGCGTGCCAGGCAGGCCTTGGGCCAAACGAGCCCCGAGCCAACAGAGTAGCGAGTTTAAAAACCACGGTACTCGCAATGTGGTACTATCTTCCAAACCTTGATCATGGAAAGCTAGAAAGGCTGGAAAATTAATGTGCATGTAAAGCGTGTCGCAAGGTGTAGGGTGACTAGCCATAAAGCGTACGGGTAGCACGCGCGTCCAATCATTGTCTGTGGTGCATGATTTTTTTGTTAGGGCATTTAATGCATGTGTTGACGTTTCATCCCTAAATATAGGGGTTTGACTTCTAGTGCTGCATATCCACAAAGTCTTTCGCTTGTTGCAATTTCTTTTCCTCTTTGTTCTTGTGAACTAGTAGGGATAAGGGAGCCATGAAGGAAGGTTATCAAAGAGCTTTGGAGCCGTTTTTCCCTCATGGATGTGGGTGTTGTGTGTTCAAACACAATACCTAGGGAAACCATCTAGAGGTTCCGGATTGTAAGCCCGACTCTCCAAATGTTCTTTTTCCAGAGTGCTTTGCGGGCCTTCAGTGCCTTCCTGTCTTGGAATCTTCTGAAGACGTAGTTGTCGAGGAGCAGCCGTGAGAGAGTGTGGCGAGGAGCCTCGTGTAGGTGCCCCCTCAGGGATTAATGAATATCAACCCCCCCCATGTGACGCCCCAACTTAGTACCTCATGTCAAGAAAGGGTGTCACAAATCTGAGAACTATAAACCTATTAACTTACATCATTCTAAACAATTATCTTGAAAATATGAACTTACAAATTTATAAATTATCATATTAGAAAATAATATCATACCCCACCATCGGAGTGATCAATATATTCACCACGTTTATATACAAACTTTTCATTGTTTTAAAAATATATGTACATAATCTAAAATAACCAAAACATCAACATGGCACTCTATTGTTGTGTCGCTCACGATGTGGACGCCTCTTACTATCATTACCCTCAATACCTACACGGATAAACACCCGTGCTAAGCTTTATAGCTTAGTGGAGATCCATAAATATAGACGACCACTATAACGATCGTCACAAATACATGTACAAATGCATCTAACTATACATATACATATACATTTAACCATATATGACACAATACTTCAATTACTTATCACTAACATTTCAACATAAGATAATAAATCATAGCAATTCTACTAATTGATTTATTTGCATATTCACGACATTCATTATTTTTAGCCTTATGAGTTATGCTTCATGTCTTATATCCTGCCATTTATAATTTCATTACATTTTTCATTTCATGTAATTTCCATGTTTTATGTCTTTTATAAACATTACAAAATTTTTATCGCATCTTATGTCATGCTTGCATATTCCAAAGAAGTGGATCATGGGAGGAACTGTATGTACCCAAAAAGGTACCATCACCATACGAGACAATGATTTATGTTGCATCAGACAGGCGACTCGCACGGCCACCGTAATGATCTAAACGAGATCCAAGTCATCGACCCAAACGGGGCCACTATGCTATAAACTGTATGCTGCAACATTGTTATCCATATAGGCATGCCTATCTATCCAACTCTGACTGAAAACAGAGATCCCCTTTTGTGAATTTTTTGGGTACAATGAGGTCTAAATCTGATTACACTTCCTCATGGAAGTTGTTCTGAAGCTCCACAATGACTAAAAATTGGAATCACTACATTTGGATCAACCTATCCCAAGATATGACTCAAACACTCAAGACTGGTCTGGACCAACCTTAATTGACTAAAAACAGAGCTTCTCTTTGATGAATTTTTGGGTACAATAAAGTCCAAATATGAATACACTTCCTTCATGGTAGTTAGTTTACAAGAATTCTAGTTTACCTAGAAATTGGAATCACTCAATTTGGATCACCCTACCCCAAGATATGACTCAAACATTCAAGGTTGGTCTAGTTGCCAGTCAAAATCAAGAACTAGAATTGAATTCCAAATTTAGGGCTTATAGTACCATAATTTGACTTAGTGGTCTTTTGAATATTTAAAGCTACGGGTATTAGGATTCTCCTTCAATTAGAATCATTCCATTTGAAGGTCTCTAAGGCAAGATATGGCAAAAAAAAAAAAAAAAAAAAACAGGGTTTTAGAAAATTTTTGACTGCAAATCCCTTAAAATACCTACATGTTTCCTTACACATTTTTCACACCAAACTCCTCCATTGAGGATCCAAAACAAAGCCACAACACCAAAAAACACATAATAGAATAAGGAAATCCCAAACCTTAACCAAACTTCAAACCCTAGCTTTCTTCTTCTTCTCTTTCTCCTCTTCCTTTCTCCTTCTTCTTCCTTCTCACTTGAACTAGATCTCCAAAGAAATTGAAGAGAAAGCAACCAAAATGGCTCTTCTCCTCAAGAACCCACAGAAGTCTTCTAAATTTCTCCAAACACCCAAATGAGAACTCTTCTTCATAAGACCAATTTTGGTCTTATTCCATTTTACAAGGCTGTTTAAAAAAAAAATTCTCTTTTTTGGTTAAACTTTCTTCTTTTTGCATTTTAGTCCCTCTTCATTTTATCATTTGTAAATCACTTATCACAAATTCTAATATGGCATAACATCATTTAACTTAAAGTCTCGTAAGTCCTTAATTTGCAATTAACCATTATACCCTTGACTCTTGGATTAATTTCGGGTTTACCTTTTTTCACTCTAAAGACTTAAATCTCTGAAAATAAAAATTTTACTTTTTATTATACCTCTAAATTATAATAAACTACTGCGATAATTTAGTGGTGTTAAGCACCCCCCTTTTTTTTTTTTTGTAATGGTCCCAATGTGGCCACACTTCTTTTTCCTGTAGTGATCCTTATATGATCGTTTTGACATATTTCATAGTATAACTAATGATGTCCTTGGCGTATTTATGAGATGTAATTTTGTAACTGCCTGTCGCCACTGACATATATCATCAGAAGCCATCAGTTTTCATCGCATATTTATGAGATATAACTTTAGATTCTCGAACAAACGGCTCCTGGTGAGGACTGGGATGCTTTAGTGAGGCGTTTGAGTTAAGTTATGACCGGATGAGTGCCCTCACTTAAGGCCGACCCCAATGGGGCGCAGCCACGCACGTATGCTTAGGCATGCCCCAAAGTGTGCTAAGGATCATGCCGTGTATTTCAAAAGTGCCAGCAGGGTGATGGAGCTCTCTCCGGCCTTGAGAGTGCTAGCAGGATGTCAACCACAGGCGGACTTTGTGAATGCCAACAAGCCGAGAGTCACAAGCCCGGGTCTCGGGAAAAATGCCAGGATATCATGGTTTGAACTTTTATGAGTGCACCGATAGCACGTAAAATGTGATGTGACTTGTATAAATCAGGTAGTACTGCGCATTACGTGTGCACACGCCTTATCAAGTAATATAGTGTACCTGGCACGGATATCGATCCATATGAGAAGTGCGCTGATCTATCGAATCGCCCTACGATATTATCCCACTTCTTAAACTCTTAATGAATTCCCCCGACACGTATAGAATTAAAACTAAATCTAAATAACTTGCGGGAAATTACCAGGAAAACTAGGTTTTGCCTCCTCCCGCCACATTTGATGGATTATTACCTAGAGGAATTATTATTTAATCTATTAATGAATCAGTTGACAAGCAGATCACAGGTTTATGAGATATCCTCTCTCGAGGTATATCCGCCTATTTCGCCAGTAGGGTTGGGTGCATCTCTTCCCCGACCCTGTACTCCAAAATGCTTAAATGCTCAAACCCTAATCGCCACACTCGGAACCGGGATATCTCTATTCGCCGATTGATCAAGTGTCGCTCTATTAAGATCCATAAGAGTCCTTATCTCTCGATCTCGGATACCCAAGAAGATCATCATGTCAATGTCACAAACATTGCCATGAAAATAAACCATAGATGCAAAGCAATTCGATATAATTCATGAATAAACTGAACAAAATAGAATTAATCTCTAATCCATACAATTGTAGCAGGGTTCAACAAAACCTTAGAAATAAATCTAGAACATAATGGAAATTAATATAAGCATAGTTCTATAAATCATTGATGGTTTTGAGAAGAGAAATACAAAAAAAAAAAAAAAAAAACACGAGTCTTTACAATCTCTCTGCCGTTTTTTGCTTCATTCTACCTCGTCCGTACATCCTTCGATATCTCAAAAATTGGGTCTCCCGTGCTTTTTATAATTTTGATGCAGGAATCGCAGAAACGTCGCGACGTTGCAACGTCACGATGCTGGAACATTGCGACGTTGCCGCTGGGTCTTCATTTCTTCTTCTTCGCATTTCCAAAAAGCTTATGAAAACCACCATGCTCACTTGTAATGCACAAAAGATCCAAAATCGACATCTGACAATAATGCACTTGTTAATATATACACAACTAAATGTAAAGACGCGCATGACATGAGAGTGTTTTAGAAACTCATCACCAGCAGGCTAAGATCCACAGTCTAATCTTTGGAAAGTACCAACAGGATATCAACCATATTTGGACTTTTATGAGTGCCAACATGCTAAAAGCCATAGTCTGGTCTTTTGAAAGTGCTAATAGGATATCAACCATATCCGACTTTAGAGCTGCTAAGGCTAAGAGCTACGCAGAAGGTTTTCGAAAAAGTCAGATATCGCCCATATATGGACTTTTTTTTATGAGTGCTAAAGGTGCCAAGAGCCATAGTCTGGTCTTTGGAAAGTGCTAGCAAGATATCATCCATATCTGGACTTTTATGAGTGCCAATAGGCTAAAAGCCACAACCTGGTCTTTGGAAAGTTCCAACAGATATCGCCTCATATCTCGACTTTGTAAATGCCGCAGTTAAGAGACACAAAGCCGTCTTGAAAGTACCAAATAAAGATATCAGCCATATTTGGACTTTTGTGAGTGCCAGCAGGCTAAGAGCCACAGTTTGGTCTTTGAAAGTACCAGCAGGATATTAGCCATATCCAAACTTTTATGAGAAGGTAATTGCAAAATTTCACAATTTTTTAAAGACGATCTTTATTGATGGTAGCACTTTTAAATGAAATTTACTAGTAATAATACCTCTTCAGATGTGTGTCATTCCACATTCTAGGTACAGGGGTCCCATCTCTCTTATTCAATGCGCATCGACTGACTAATTCCCACTGACTACCCCATACGACCCTTCCCAAGCCATCGAACTTTCGTTTGTTAGGTTAGCCGTGGTTTTTAAAGACTCTTCAAGACCATGTTCGTCCCCGAATGTTCGCAAATGCATCTGGGCCTATCAGGATAGGCTCACAACCTTGCCGGTATGACGCTTATACGCACAAATCAGAAGCCACAAGTTCGCCCGCTATATTCAGTCTTTAGCAATGCTTCTGATTAGCTTTCTTCAAGAAGCCCCCACCGAGTGTCGGGCGCGTTGATTTTGTGGGATTATGCCCTCTCTCCCGTAGCAAGGGCTAATGGCGATACCCGATTGGTTCTACAGGTCCCAGAGGCCTAGAGAACTCCCGCAGCTCATCTACCCATTTCGTCGAATGTAGACGCTTTCAAAGCCGCTAGAGTAGTCTTATCGATGAGATTCTGCCGCTGCTTGCGGTACCGCGGCTGAATACAAGTTCTTCATTTTTAAATCGTTGAAAAAGTTCTTGTATACCCTACTATCAAATTGTGGCTTGTTATCAATTACTATCGACTGTGGTATTTCGAACTCCAGAATGATGCTCCTTCCATACAAATCGACGACATATTCGTATTTCTCTGATCGAGGCGGCTGGGCTTCAAATTTCTTCCCATTTGTCAAAATAGTCCTGTCGCTACTAGTAACAAAATTCTTCCAGGCCGGGCGATAGGCAATGGTCTTACTATGTCGATTCCCCCACTGCGGCTTGGCAAAATAAGGGCTAATTATGGTTGTCAAGTTCAGTTAGCACCTGAGACTCCGGGCCATTACTGACAAATGATCACACTTCGACGAAGTACAGATTCATCTCATGGTCGGGCCAATAGCCTTAGGTAGTAGCCCCGTGGCGCCAAAGTTATGTTACCTGGATGGTTTTCGCATATCCTTCATGGAGTTCCCCCAATGCATACTGCCCCTGCTAAGTGGTGAGGCATATAAGATGCGGGTCGTTTAGGGAATGTTTATACAACTGCCCGTCCACTAGGGAAAATCGAGCTGCCTGAACCTAAGTCTTATGGGCTTCGACCCTGCTATCCAGGAGTTATCCCGTGCTCAGGTAGCGGACTATTGGAGTCATCTAGGAGGGACATGCTTCTTCTATCTCGCTCCTTCACTTCCTGGCTATAAAGAATTGACAACTCCGCCAGTAATGCATGTAAGGAGAGCATTGTTTCTTTTGTTGGGAGGTGGATGCGCTATCGCCGCTAAGGCATTCACCTGCTTGCACCCTTTGGGATATGCTCAAGCTTCCAAGCCGTGAAGCTTTCCATTCGGAGCTTAACCAGGCATATATACTTGGCCATGCACTAGTCCCGTGTTTCGTATTCTCCGTTTACCTACCCAACAACTAGCTAGGAGTCACTTTGTATGATGATATTTTCTGAGGATACGGAGATTGGGGGGGTCTATACCGACTAGGATTGCTTCATATTCAGCCTCATTGTTGAACATGGGAGTCCCCAGCAGGTATAACTTTGCTCTCATTTCCACGGTTGGGGCTTTAAGTTTGCGAAACCCGACATGTCGGCTGCCTTTTATTAGAAGCACCGTCCACACTAAGAGATCCACAGGTTGGCGTTTCTCAAGTGCAACGTCTTTACTAGGGATCTCTGCTTCCAAAAGTATATCCTATCTGTCCCTTTATTGCGGCGGGGTTTTGTCTTTGGATGGCGAACTTGCTTAGTTGATAGTAGTCGGTAGTCCTCGAGCAGTCGGGTTTGTGTATGGTGAGCGGGGGGGAGATTGGTCGACAGGCGAGTTTTTTTACCGCACACGACACCAAAGACCTAACGCCGAGACGTATATCGGTCTTCGCCGTAGAGAGATCATTTGCTTATGAAGAACACCGGTTTTGTTCCGCCATCTTCTTTGAATAAGGCCGCACTCAATTATACATCATAATTGCTGTGTAAAGATGTAGAGCATATCACCTACTTCCGGTTAAACTGCACTGATGGTTAAGGAGATATCACACTGGGCCATGAAAGCCTGGTCGCATTCCATATTCCAACCAATCTGTTTGGCCCCTTTTAGAGTGGTAAAAAATGGCTTTAATTGGTCTGTAAAATGAGAGATGAATCGTCCTAGAGCCGACAGTCGACCAATTAGTTGCTGCACTCCTTTTCTAAAGGTAGGAGTCTGAGATTCCATGATAGCTTTAAGCTGAATAGGATTGGCTTCAATTCCCCTATGTGTCACCATAAAGCCTAAAAACTTGCCTGAACTGACTTCGAATGCACATTTTAGGGGATTGAGTTTCATAGCGTACGTGCGCAGTGGCTCAAAAGTTTCTTGTAGGTGCTTCGTATGATCGGGGCGTTCTTTGGATTTGACAAGCATATCATCGATATAGACTTCCATAGTCTTGCCCATCAATGGTCGAAACGCCTTACTTTCTATCTCATAGGTTTTGTAGAGGGGATAACATTCAGTTTGTGAGAGGCTAGCGTCGGGTCGATTTCGGTCATATCTAAGTAATTCCAAGCGAACATGTCTATGTTTCCCAACAATACGCATTGTAGCTACTCTTTTTATTCTCTAGGTAGTAGAGTGTTGACATATGTGGACTTCTCCGGCCTGTCCAACGCTACTGTCTCCAAGGGATCTACAGCTAACAGATCATTTTCTTCTGCCCTGACCTGGGCAGTGAACTGTGGTTGCTATGCGGGAATGTGATCTTAGAGGGGAGGACTATCTAAGCTCTTTTCCCCTTTTCTGTTCCCATATGGATAGGTTGTAGCACTACCGTGCGCCTAGCTGAATGCTTTGAAGGTTAACCTGCCCTGCATTGGTTAAATAATTTATTGTTTGGTGATATGTTGAAGGGATGGCCTTCATCAAGTGCATCCATGTTTGGCCTACTATGCAATCAGAAGGGCCCCAGTCTTTACCGATTGAGAACAAACCTATTCCTGGGTGATCGGTCTTACTCAGATAGAGCTTCGATGCCTCCTAAAGGTCGAAGGTTACCGTTGAAAGCAGAGAGGATTCGCCCGACGAGTTTAGCATTCCTAAGGAAAGCTTCATCTGATTGAAGGCAAGTAGCTGCAACAAGTCTATCGTGCTGCCAGGATCTACCAAGACCCTATGCACCTCAAAACCGTTAATACATAGGGTGAGTACAATCGATCATAATAAGCACAATGACCCTATTCTAAGCCATCGGGGAAAGGATATGGGGTCATCTATTAACTTGGTTTCTTTATGGCTACCTCCCGTGTGGATAACATTTACTCAGGCCTTGATTGTGGCCACCAAGAGCTTCTTTAATTGACGCTCGACATTAGTCATCAAACTGCCTCCCAATATATAAGTTATGGCTCATTCGGATTCTCGGACAGAGCGATTGCGCTTCATCAGAATTCGTATGTTGTCGCTCCGCACTCGCCTCGCAATCACCCCGACATATCTTCCGGCGCCCCTAGCTTGATTAGTCTTTCCACTAGAATTTCCAGCTCAACACCCGCCGTCTCTGTGCCCGTGATCTCTATGATAATCGCACCGTACGGATGGGTTTCTCTGAGAGGGATCCGTCTAGATCGGTGTTGGCCATTTGAAATCTGGCAAGTCGCGAATGAGGGGTAGCAGCCTCTCATATGTGATGTTCAGAGGGGTGAACCGCAGTTCCTCTTTTTCCGTCATTGTCACTTCGGATCAAGCCGGGTTTTTAATTCGACCATCCTTGGGCTCGGGACGGCTTCTTCCCCTACCATTATCGCTTCCACCATTGCCGTGATCATGATAGTTTGAGTTGCTGCGCGGATGTTATCTTCCAACGTGGAATACCTATCTGCCCGCCTGTATAATTCTTCCATTATAGCTGATGGGTCTAAAGACAGTGAGTGGAAGAAAGGAGTGGATGGCGTGAAGCTTCTCCTGAAGTTATAAAGGATCGTATCCATGCTATAGGCCTATACTTGCTGGATGGCTTGCCAAAACCTTCTTGTGAAGTCTCGTATGGATTCTTCTTTTTGCTTTATAATAGTTTGCAAAGAGCTAATGTTCCTTTTCTGCCATACCGAGCAAAGATATTGAGAGATGAATGCAGTTCAAAGCTCATTGAACTAGTTAATTGAATTACGCAGAGCTTATGGAACCGAAGCAAGACAAGCCCCGCACTAGCCGAATACTTTGGCACAACAGATGGTCATTTCCAACGCTCGTGAGTCATTGCTTCGGTTGTAATGGAGCAAGTGATCATAAGGGTTGTTAGAGTCATCGAACGAGTAAAAGTCAGCATGATGAACCCGAGGCTCGCATCATGACGTGTTACCCTGGGGGGGCTTAAAAAGAAAGCATGTCATCGCCCTCGAATCAAATGTAGTTGAACATAGAATGCCTAATTCTGCACCGGTTGGATGCATATGCTGCATTGGCAAAGATCATGCCTTCTGGGCAACATTGCACGTTTCAAGGGGCTTGAGGTGTTTAGTTATGCCTCTTGTCCACCTGCTCCTTAGCCAGATGGGAAGTGCCACTGACGATGTCGTTGAGGGCAAGGCGGGTGAATGCTTCCTTCGCGATTCAATTGTACCACCTCCCGAGTAGTCCTTTTCCGTGGGGACTCATGGATGGGGACCTTTAAGACAACTCATCTCGTTAGCCTCTTTGTCAGAAACAATGGGCTCTTTTCCTTTATTGCGGACTACTAGATGTTCAGCAAGATCGCCACCTTGTACATCCTTTCCAAGTTTGAGACTTTTTTCTACTTAGGACCGCAACTGACCATTCTCACGTTGCAGGCATTTAGCGCGAGCTTGTAACTCCTGCATCTACCTCGCCTGCTCCTCCTACTTCCTCTCCATCTCTTGACGTTAATGGAGGAATTAATTCCTTCGCGCTCGATGCACTAGGATTGTTCGATATCGCGACCGCTTCGTAGGATCGATGTGAAAGGGGAGTCGGAAGCTGTCGGCAATGCGAGGTCGCTTAAAGAATTGTTGAAGCCAAGCCCTTGCAGCTTGTCGTCGAGACTTTTTATTCGTCTCTACATGCATGACACCAATTGTTAGGACTTTGATCTTGGATCCTCCTCGAGTGTTGCCAGACCTGACTGCCGCCCCCGGAAAGCATTAGCAAAGGCAATGAACTCAGAAAATGGCGTTCCTGGCAAAGGTCGACCGCCTCCGATGATTAAGTTCACAAAATATGGAGAGGGAGAAGAGAATGAGCGGTTGAATCGCATACCTTCCCCAAATGGGGGATCTTTACTTATAGGTTAGGTCTACGAAATCCCTTCCTCCTTCGTAGGATTTATTCTCCTAATTTAAGGGAGGTGATCTCGTTTTCCTTATCAACGACTAGTTCTTCCTTATCAAGGGTTATTTTTCCCTTTTCTAGGATTATCTCTCCAAGGAGTATGAGATTCAAAAGATGGAAAATCCATAGATAATATCGCTTTTGCGGATTTTCTACTTCTAGGTGCTTATTCATAACAAACTTCCCATATGGGATAGAATTCCCATATGGGGTAGAATGGTCGGTCACTAATTCAAAAGTCCTGCACGGGTCGCCCGAGCAAGCCTTGGAAGAGTTTAACCTTGCTTCCCCTAGTGGCCTCTATAGATTCTTCCGTCTGAGAAGTGTCCGCCTGGTCTTGGTGAGGTGAGTGGAATCGGGCCGTTTCACAACATAGGCCCAACGGGCCTCAGGTCCATCGATTAACTGATCCTAAAGATCATGGTACTCGTAAAACCTTTAATTCCCCATCTCATCCATCTTTTTATCACTCGTAAAGTCTTAAGGGCACTTTTTTTTTTTGGTAAGGCCATGAGGTGTCCTGAGCGGGTCCGTGCACACACAGAAGACACCTTTAAAACATACCACACCCAAATTAATCCCCATTCAAGCAAGGATGGACCACAAGGGTAGTAAAGCTCTATCACATAACACAACCGCATTCCCAAGGCTCGAATTAAGGGCACTTTTTACCATATATTTCACTTTAATATGATGATTTCTTAAAAAAGCTCTAAAAAACTTATTTTTTATTTTATTTTTTGGATAGGGCTAATTTGGGTTTCAAGGTAGTAAATATCCTCAATTAGACTCTAATCTAGAATCTCATCCTCATGCCCTTTGTCTATTTTAATGGTGAACGCTCTACCACTTGAACTAAGTTTGATGGGCCTAAATAAACTTTATTTTGATTGTGCACTAAAGGTTTGTTTGGTAAATATAATCAGGAGAGTAATAGAGAGATTTTAATGAATTTCAATCATTTGTGTTGTTACCTTGATCGTCTAACCTCCGAAGTATCAGCGGCGCAATGTTAACCTGCAAAAAAAGGCGATCCGACGACCGTGAGCCAGTCGCCTCTCCGATGACTAAGTCAGCAAAAATAGGAAGAGGAGGAAGAAAAAAGTTCGCACAATTGGAATTGAATACATCTCCCTCGTGAGGGATCCTCCTGATTTATAGGCAATGGTTGTTGAATCTCCCTCATCTCTCGAGAAGAAATTCTCCACTTTTAGTGGATAACCATTTTCCTTATCCAGACTCATTT
Organism: Tetrastigma voinierianum; assembly: GCA_016808115.1. Taxonomy (NCBI): domain Eukaryota; kingdom Viridiplantae; phylum Streptophyta; class Magnoliopsida; order Vitales; family Vitaceae; genus Tetrastigma; species Tetrastigma voinierianum. The sequence goes on along the minus strand of JAEQBH010004839.1, from coordinate 70,489 downwards.
TTATCAAGGATTATTCCTCCGAGAAATATGGGATTTGGAAGCTAGGAAATTTATGGATAAATACCCTTTACGTAGTTCTCATCTTTATCCATTTATCAATAACGATCTTGCCATGTGCGGAAGGATGGCCAACTGGGGGACTTAAAAATCTAGAATGGCCACCTTGAAGCTAGCCTTTCGGAGGACACCTTGGCTTTTACAGAAGGGATTTCGGATTCTCCCACCTAAGTAGTGGCCTCTCGATTTAATACTACTGGTGGGCTTAGGCCTAATATCAAGGGTTAGGCAGCCTTGGGTCCATTGAATAAGTAAGCCCAAAGATCTCGCACTCCGAGAAATATGGATTGAAGTTAGGAAATTTATGGACGAACACTTTTGCATCGTTTTTTATCCATTTATCAATAACGATATTGCTATAAAAGTGAAGAATGGTTGGTCGGGACTTAAAATCTAGACGGGTCATCAAGTTTCTCGGCCTTTGGGGAGACACCCTGGCTTTTACAAATGAGTTTTCTGATTCTCCCACCTAAGTAGTGCACTCCCCCCCATGTTTTAATATGACGGGCGGGCTCAGCCGCCCACATTGAGGGGCAAGGTGGGCCTTGGGCTGGGCCAGGCCCTAGGCCCATTGAGTAGTGGGTCTAAAGACCATGGCACTCACAATGCACCCTTTTTCCCTGGTTGAAACTTTGTGCTTTTTTAGTTAGGGACAATACTGTGTTTGAAATTTCGAGTGTGGAAGGTTGACATGATTGGAAAATTCATGTGTACCTCAAACGCGGTGGAAGGTGAAACGTGTTGGGTCACAATGCGTGTGGGTAGTGCACATCTCCCAATATGTCTACAGCGCATGATGATTTGATGGCATAATTAATGCATTTTTTGATATGTTACCCCATATATAGGGGTTAGGTTACGAATGCCACTTCTTTTACCATTTCACAAAGGCTTTCATCAAGGTAATTTCTTTCTCCCGTGCTTCTACGACCGTTGTCAAAGCCAGGTCCAGCTCCCACGCTTTCGATTTTTCGGTGAGTTTACAAACTTCGCTTGCATTACCTCCCGCAAGGGTGCGTCCACCATTCATCTATGGCCTCGTGATGTGGCTACGATGGTTTATGGGATTTAGTTTGGGGTCATCCCATTAGGTTTGGTTATTAGGGTGTTGTCAAACCCCTAAAGTGTAACGCCCCAAAAATACCCTAAAATTTTAATAATAATTTTATTATATATTCCGGGTATGAATTGAGCCAAACTTGGGTTTTTCCGGGAAAACTGATAAATTGTTAAATAGTGAAATGAGAAATTGATTGAACCCGGAAATAAACCCAAGTGAAGAAGGGCAAATTTGGAATTTTGTAAAATGAGGACCTAAGTGTCAATTGAGGAAATATTTATGTGTTTAAGTGCAAATAGAAGTGATATATGCGCTATAAGGTAAATTGAGGCAATTTAAATCCAAAAATGGGTTTTTGATGTGCCAAACATGGCCTTAGGAGAAATGAGTAATATTAGACCATATTGGTCTTAGAATGCTCATTTGAGCAAAAACGTGTGGGAGAGCTTGAGAGAGGAAAAGCTAGGGTTTTGTGTGTGAAGATTAAGAAATTTGTGTGGGGCTTGCTCTTTGGTGCAAGATCTCAGTAAGGGAGGGGAAGGAAGAAGAAAGCTAAGGCTTCAAGTGCATAGGGATTTGAGGTAAGAACCAAACCCTAGATTTCTCTAAATGATGTTTAGGTTAGAAAAACCCTAATTCATCCATGGGTTTTGCTCATGGTTGGTTTAGGATGACTTTAGAATGTTATTGGGAGTGATTCCTATGATTTGTTTTGAGATTTTGAGTGATTTTTGGAAGAAATTGCAAAAAGGAGGAGGAAAATTGGAAAAATCTAGGCTGTTCGAGTTCCTACGCGGCAGGGGGAACCCATGCATCGTGCAGCCCCATGTCGTAGCGTGGTGCCCGTCGTGGCGAGGCCGTGGTGCCAAAATGCACCCTAGTACATCAAGGGCTTAGAGATACGCCGCGGCGTAGACACTATTCACAATGAACAAATTTTCGGATTTTTGTTCCGAAAGTCTAGTATTCGTACACCGATAGTTTAAGGACCCTAATAAATGATTAATGGGGGTTCAAATAAGGATAAAACTAAATGAAAACGCATCGCACTACGCGCCTACAAGCAAGTTCGCCTTTTAAAGGCACTTGGTGTCTAAACCCAAGACCGTTAACGAAGATTAATCGTAATTCACTAAAAATGTATAATAATTGTTTATCCACTAAAAGTGGCTTAATTGTTATCAATTAGGACTAGTGAGGATCACCTAACCCAAGATCAAGATCAAGGAAGGAAACGAGTTGACAAAATTTCCTAGCTTGTTCACCGACCCTCTATCCTTATTTCATATTTATAGTTTACCAAATAATTATGAAATGATTATATGGAATGAGTATATCTTGGAAATGATATTACGAAAGTGCATATGGATTTGAAAATGTGATAATTGAAATGTTTGACAATTAATTGCATGCGAGTGATTAATTGAATTGTAAACGAATTAGTCAATTCTTGACATTTTGAATTGAATCAATATACCAAACAACCAACATGGTGGGATTTACCAATTGAATCCGCATGAAGGTATCCCGAAATTGTCCAATGTCCCACTTTGCGGGATGCACCAATAGACATCCGTCATGATGGTGTATGGCATTGAAGAAATGTCCCACTTGACATGATGCACCAATTGGCATCCATCATGATGGCATATGGCATTTAAATACCCCATGTCGGGGTGCACCAATCGGCATCCGACATGATGGGAAACCGAAATTGTGAAATGTGTAAGCAAATTACCGAATGATAAACAGGACAGGATTCACCGAACGGAATCCGTCTTGAATGTGAATTGTATAGACAAAGTGAAATAAAAAACTTTGATCAGTGAAAATGAGATTTGTAAATTAAACACATCTTTAAGAGTGTAAGTTTGAATTTCATGAATTGAATTGTTGAATGATTTGTTGCCTATGAAAAGGCATACTTATAAATGATCAATGAACAATAAATTGATAGTATGTGAAAATGAGTAAGCATGAGTATTGTTTTACATTGATCATGAATGAAGTAAAAAGCATAGTTTGATATAAAAGGCATGGTTTTATGATAAAGGCATGTCATGTTAAACTAAAATTTGGAATATAACTGTATAGAACCACTAAGCATGAAAATGATTAGCGTGTAGTTTTTATCTATGCGCAGGTTTCGGTAAATAGAACGGCTATGATCAAGACGTGCGCAGTCATAGACAAGGTCAAGGGTGTATAAATGTATACCCCGTCATATGCATATAATTTCTTTTGAAAATGGGATATTTTGTGAACAAAAGAGTTAATCTCTTAAATAGTGTTTTGTATATCATTTGTAAAAGCATGATACGCCATTTTGTAAACGTATTGTATAAAAGTAAATGTTTATGGACCTACCATTTGAAATGCTTCTACGTAAATGAGAACTCTAAAAAGGAAATGACATAAATAAAATGTTTTGATAAGATAAATGAAAACGGTCAACCTGCTTCCGTTCGAATCCGCCCTTCGTGTCGGGCCGTGGATTCGATTGCATGTTTGAAAAGAAAATTTAATAAAAAGGTAAATAAAAATAATTAAACGAGCATCCCGGAACCGGTTCGAATCTGCTAATCGGGTCGGACCGTAAAGGGTTGCAACATAAAGGGGGGTTCCTTTTATCATTCTAGGGTTTTGACGCCTTCACTCCTTTAAGGTCTTCAAGCTGATCCTTTTCTATTCCTTTTTATCTCTTTTTTTTTTTTTGTCTGTAGTATGGCGAGAGGTGAGGAAGATTCTTCTACCAATCAGATCGGGCGTAGAAGGTTAGCCCCACTGGAATCGCCCACTACAAGTAGCCTTGTCGCTGCTATGTTTGTAGAGGAGTTGAGATTCTTTTGCTAAGTCCTGGCTAACATTGGTCTGGAGTTGTCAGACGGAGCAACTGTCTCAATTGTAGGATGGGCAAGTAATAGCGTTTACTTTACTCGGGAGCAATTTGCTACGGGACTTCACTTTCCCATTTCGTCGTTGGTGAAACAATTCCTACACTTTACTCGGGCACCTCCTGACTTCAAACATTTGAATGTCTTTCGAATTCTTATGGGTTGCAAAGGTGCTGAACTCATCATACCGCTTGACATCTCAATCGGTAGAAATTTACGATTTACACCTCAAGCTTAGGGGATCAGTCGCTCTATCTATGCTCGGCCCACAGTCCCTAACTACAATTTGTAATCGGGCTCCCAGACTCCCCAAAAATTGAGGCAAAAAGGGTTGTCTTAGTGAAAGGGCCATGGTATGAGACGTCGACTTTGGCTCCCGCTTGACCTCGAACTACCCATAACGTTCCTGTGCCTGCCTAAGCCTGATGGGGCTCTTTTTTTCTTTTTTTTTTTAGATCGCCCATATTTTGATGTGCCCATTTTCTTTGGACTTTGCAGGTAAGCGCAGGCGAGGCCGGCTAGTCAACTGGGTAGAGAAGGCCAGTTTAGAGCGTATCAGAAAACTGCTTGAGATTATTGAAGTGGAGCGTAATCATGAGCTCCTCTTGTCCATGAAGAACTTGACGGAGTTGCGCACCAGCCCTTTCATATTGTCCTCGCCATCTCTCGCTACCAAGCAGAGCTTGTTAAGGGAGAGCACTTTGTACTTGCCGACCTCTTCAAATCTATCCCAGGCAGCTCTTCAGAAGTTGGTTCTACTTAAGCCGAGGTCACCGAAGGAGCCTTGGTGAAATCTATTCGGCCCGACCAACTACCTTTGGCCGAGTGAGATCCACAACCTACCCCCTTAGCCTCGAAGATGAAGAAGAAGAAAGCAAAGAAGGGTGGACAAACCAAGGCTACCGAGGCGGGACTAGAGGGCTTTGTGGATTGGACGGATCCAACTGCTAGTGAGCCAATGGAGGAGGGGGAGGACGATATGTCTAGCCGTACTGCTGGATTTGCTGCGTGGATGTGCAAGCGAGCTGTAAGCACTCAAGGGAAGACTACCCCTGGCTCTGAAGTACTAGGCGGCAAGATCCCCAAACGGTCCGGTCTAGATGGAGGTCTCGTATCACCGACTATTATTGTCAGGACTCTTAACCCGCCTCAGCGCCCGCTTGCTTTGTCGCTTTTGGCTAGGCTTACTTAATGCTAGCCCCATGTGCCAATGGGTCATGGCAGTCGGTGCTCAACTCACCCGGCCATCTCGATAAAGTGGAAGCGCTTTATCTGGCGCTTGTCCCAGTCGCGCTTGTCGGAGTCTGATACCACCGGTCGATCATCTACCATTGGGCCTTGACGGAGGGGATGCCACCATCGCTCACATCAAAGCCTCTACTATACGACCATCACATACCAGTGGTGGCGCTTTTAGAAGAGTATTCTATCCTCTTCTCGGGTTATTTGGACAAAAAGTCCTACCTGCGTGTGGTCGAGGATGGAATACACATGCACAGCCATGATTTCAATGAGACAGCGAAGTTGGTACGTTCTGACCTCTTTCATTCCTTTCTTTTGTGTTTAAACGTGAATTCTTGTGTTGTTATTTAGTTCTAATGCCTCCTCTATTGCAGGTTGTCACAGCCATCCAGAATATGGTGCGCTAACATAGGAACTTTATCTACGGCTGAACGATGTCGACATCACGACCTTATCGCGTGGTGTAGTCTCGAGCACGATTCTAGATGACACCCTCAGCAAGGCCAAGGTTAAGTCTAGGTACTGGGAGTGGAAGGACAAGGAAGGCACTGAAAGAGCCACGGGTACGGAGAAGGAGAGGGACTAGGCTAAGAAGGAAGCTTAGATTGCCCAGCTAGTTGCCGTCGCAGTGGGTGATGCAAGGGCATGGGCAGAAAATGACATGGCTGGGGGTCAGGACGCCCAGCAGCGGTTGCGACGGAGGAAATAGCCTCTACTTGGCTGGGACCATCCCTTTTGAGTTGAACAAATATCCATCCCTTTGGAACTTAGGGGCAAAGATGAAGTGTCCTCCACTTACGGTCCCGAGTTGGTAAAACCAAGAAAGCCGTGGAGGAGGGACAGCGAGATGCCTTGGAGGTGATCTTCGCCTACGGTTACGGGTGTTGTATGTTCAAACACAACATCAGATAAGAGTACTAGAGGTTCAGGACTGACATACCCCGGCTCGCCCCCGCTGCCTCGGAGTTCTTTCGCGAGCCCTGAGTGCCCACCCATTGTACTTGATCATTGAGCGTGATAATGAGGTGGATCGTCAGTATTGCCAGGAGATTGCCTCCGTTGGGGGATCAGAGCTGACTTTGCTCTCCTTACCGCTCCCTTCCTTTTTTTTTTTTTTGGTAATTTCTTTAAGGGGCCTCGTTTGGCCACTAAGACATACATATTTCTATAGTCATTGACACTCATTGGCTTATTTATTAATCTGATTTTAAGCGTTCTCATGTAATAGATTCTTGTCTTCTACTTGAACATTGGCTAGGATAGTTAAGTCTTTTAGGGGCTAAGGGCTGGTAGAGATTAGGCCTAGGTCAACAGGCAAGGCATCATTCTTGAGCTTTATGTAGGCTTAAAGTTACTGTGTGTAAACATGCATCGGTATGAGCCCGGTGGCTCTTTGAAAGTGTCAGTCGGCTTAGAGCCACATCTCTAACCACAAGTCTAGTCTTTTGAAAGTGGCAATGAGGCTTAGTGCCCTGGTCTGGTCTTTGAAATTATGAGGGCTTAGAGCCACAAGTTTGGTCTTTAGAAAGTGACAAACTAAGAGTCACATCTAGGCTTTTGCATGGGGTTAGTTGCAAAGATTGAAAGAAAACACTTAAAAGGATAATTTTATTGAATAAGGAAACTTTATTGATAATACCTTTTAAGATGCGTAGCATTCCACATCTAGTCTTTGAGGTTCATCTAGTTTATTAGTCTCGCGTATGGGCGAGTACATGCAATTAGTGCTCAAAGTGATATTTTAGGAGCCTTGTTTATTACGGGTTTGAGCACTTTTGTGTATAATCGTGTAAATTAAACACAGGTTGCACATTCAAAGTCCTATTATTCTCTTGGTCGCATTTTGTGGCTAATTTTGTAGTTTTGCAAGAAGCTATTTATCTTGAAATTCTCGAATCGATCAAGTACGAAGAATTAGAGCCAAACTTAGCATTGTATATCGAAACCGAGGAAGGGAAGCGAAAAATACAAGGAAGTGGAGCCATGCGGGAATTTTGCAAGGTTGCGAAAATTGCAACACAAAAAATTTCGCGGCCTGAAATTTCGCGACATCTGCGAAATTTGCTTCACAGCATCCTTATTCATGCCTCTTGCACACTATTCACTTCTCACACACTGTTCTGCTGACCGTTTGAAGTTTTACCTTTTTGTTCCTCTTTTGATTTCTTCCCATTTTGTCCTTGTAACAGTTAATTGCTTTTGTTGATTTTGGTAATTTTGCTTGTCTTGGTAGTATATAAGCGATTGTAGGCAACGTAACGAAGACTTTTGTCGGGTGAAAAACCGGCGCAAAAAGAGCTCAGTTTTCGCTTTTCTTCACCTCTCCCATTTTCTGCGCGAAACACCCTTGAGGATGACAACTCAAGGGATGGATTATTAAAACCTCCATCGTGAAGAGGAGGGCTGCTGGGTGCCGAGTTTTGAAGTAAATATTTGTTCTCATGTATTTAATGCAAGCATTTATGGTATTTATGTCTCTGCTTCTCACAGGTGGTTTAAATCTCTTAAATATGCGATTAACTGTGGTGGCAAGCTTTTGTGTTCAGTGGATGCTTGTGCTAGATCCCGCGATGTCAGGACCACTGCCCTCCCATTAGTTACTATGGGGTAAGTTTACGGAGGCGTGTTCTCACTGTCTGGGAGCATTTATGCTCATTAAATGCCATTTTCCAAAAGGGAAAAATGATAGGGTCTGGTCTTTAAAGCTAAATGAAGATCCGGTTCGGGAAATGACTATAGGTCATCCTCCCCAACGCGAGGAAAAGGACCCGAGAACCTCTCATTTACAGTAGGATCTCAAACCCAGTAGCTTGATGCTTTAAGGAGTTCTTTTTCTTATTTTATTTCGTTTATTTTCAGTTTCCGAACATTCTGCCTCCTTTGTTTATACAATTACTAAATCAAAAGTGAAATTCACCATTTTGAATCACCATAAATCATTTTGTAATAAGAAAAGCCCATCATGAGTTGTGCTGCGTGGCTATCTTGTGTAGTAGCTTTCTTTACCCAATGCATTAGGAATCTAGGATACAAATTTTGTTGATCGGAATTTTGTTATTGGCACAAATCAAATGGCGCAGTTATTAGGACGGTGCCTTAGTCTTAGTGAAGTTGTGACTGTGATCTTACGTCACAAGTGTTGGTGAATTCTAATCCCTTTTGCCCCTTACTTTATTTCCCACAGCGGTTCAGCTGATGGGGCGATTCAAATTTTACCTTGTCCCGGATTTAATTTTCCTCTTTATTTATAGCTAATAGTAACCCTTCTAGGTAGCCCTGCTTTTTGTTTGTCTTTGTGTCTTGGCTGTTTCCACGAGGTTATACCATTGGGATAGAAACACGGCCCGGGGCGAGCTAGAGAGGATCGGTGACCCTACAGGGAACAAGGCTTTGAGTAAGCTGTAGTGGTAAGATGAACCTCCACCTAAGGAATGAGTAGAGCTAACAGTGTGAAGGAACCTAATGCCTACGGTCAATGAGGACCATATATGCCCACGAAATTGAGTACACCCTGCGTGTATTGGCCACTACCTATGGCGAGGATGTGATTGTAGGGCCTTATGCGGGTGCCCTGCTCCCAGCCTTCCATGGTATGGAAAATGAAAATCCATACACACATTTGGGATTTTAGAGGAAGAAGTTTGCGCGACTTTCAAGGAGGCACAATTGATGTAAATTCTTTGAAGTTAGAGAGGCCTTCCTTAACCCACTAAAAAAACGAGCGAGAATTTGGTTTAATTCTCAAGGCAGAACTATCGGGGGTAGGCGAAGCGTAAGCGGATTTTGAAGAAGTTCTTCAGTGCACGCAGGACCAATAGCTTGAAGAGGCAGATTTATACATTTGCAACCCATGTGATAATGAAGTTCTACCGAGTCTTGGGAGGGTATATGGAAGCCATGGTCTTTGTCTCCTGTAGCCGATCATGGATCTTGGTGAATCACTTTTATGATGGGATGTCCCTATTTATGTAAAACAATTGTTAGAAACCATGTGTGGAGGGGACTTCCTGAGTAAAAATCCTGAAGAAGCCATGGATTTTCTGGAGTTATGTAGCAAAAGGGCAACAAGGCATGGGATGAGCCCTGACCACACAGGGAAGCGAAAGAATGAGGCACATCCGGTTCAAGAAGGGGGAGAGGCGAGTACTCACTCCCGAGAGACATGGAATTGAAGAAGAGCTATCTACCTTGGCTAGGAGGGTGGAAGAACTGGAAGGAAAAAGACTACATGAGGTCCAGGCAGTGACTGAAGTCCCTCTACAGGCCAAACTATGCTTCATCTGTCAATCAATTGAGCATGTGGGAGAGCAGTGTCATACCATTCCAACAGTAAGAGAGATGTTTTCTGATAAGGCAAATTTTGTTGGTCAAAGTAAACCACCATCCAATGCCCCATACAACAATACATACAGCCCCAACTGGAGAAATCATCCCAATCTCTCTTGGAAGCCAGACCCTCCAGCTCATGTCCCCCCCAGTTGCCACGACAATGAGTGGTTCCCATCTCGATACGACCATACCGACCTCGTATTGAGTAAGCTATTGTAAATTTGAGCAAGGTGGTGAATGAGTTTGTGGAAGAGCAAGGAATCAATGGTGGCCCAGAAGAATTGATCTCATGGAAAGCACCACCTGAACAAAGATGGATGGGCTCGAAGTGATCTCAATCGGAAATAGATAATCTGCGGTATTCCCCGTCCACCGGGATTGCAATCTGCTGGAGTGCCGAATTAGGAGATTCCTTCCCGGACACAATTGATCCTAAGGGGTGTGCATGGATTGAACTATTCAGTGAATGCTGAATGGATGAAGTAAAAGACATTTATCACTTTGAGGAGTGGTAAAGAAATTGAAGCGACCATTGTCCCGAGCTTGTTGAGAGGCTTGACTAGGAAAAGGGGAAATGAGTGAATTGAATAATTTATTAAGAAGATTCAATGAAGAAAAACATACCTCCTCCATTTCCTCATGACTCACAAAAGCGAGAAGGTCTCAGCGAGGTTGAAATTTTGGAAGTGCTAAAGGCGGTGAAGGACATCATCCTTGCTTGACATGATTAAGGTCCCGACATGCGGAATTCTTAAGACACATTACGGAGTTAAGAGGTTGAATGTTGATAAGAAGGCCTTCCTAACATAGCAAGTGAGCTCTGTCGTTCAATGCAGGGCGGATCAATGCAAAGAATCGAGGTCCCCCACCATTTGGTCAACATTGGAGGGACTTACATAGATAAAACCTTCTTGGATTTGGGAGCCGGTGTCAACCTCTTGTGCATACTTTCGGTGTCTGGCTTGGTTAGGTTTAGAGCTAAACCTACCAACATCCTCTATCCTTAGGTGATGCGATGGGTAAAAATTCCTAAGGTATAGTTGAGGATGTTTTGGTGAAGGTAGACAAATTTTATTATCAGGTGGACCGTGGTTCTCGATCACGGCGGTGGCGAAGGGCACTGGCAAGTGCCCATCATACTTGGGAGGCCATTTTTGGCCACATCTAATGCTACAATCAATTGCCGAAATAGAGTCATGCAGCTTACCTTTGGCAATATGACTTTGGAGCTTAATATTTTCCACCTAGGCAGCAAGCACAAATCAGGAGAGGACGGGGAATAGGAATCGAGATAGGGAATTTGCACGATTAACTGAGATGCCGAGAAAGCATAGTGCTCCTGAAGCTACGGGAGGGTGATGAAGAATAGTGAAGCGATTGATGAAGAATTAAGCTGCATCGGTCCGCCTCCTCCGGCACCATGATTCCTGACACCACCGAGCGAGTGCTTAAAGCAGTGGCGAGCTTCGGCTTCTAGCTGAAACCACCTCCACCGGACATGGAGGGACTTCTCCTCCTTGACCCTTCATGAACCAGAAGGACTACCTGAATGGGAGTGGTTTCTGCAGTAACATAGGAACCACTCCAATTTTTGTTAAAATTTTATTTGATTTACTTTAAGTTTTGTTTGTGATTTATTTAATTTTTCTTTTTAGATTATCTTTAATTTTTAAAGTTAATTTTGCTCTTAGTATTTTTAATTTATTTGTATTTATTTTAATTTTTTATGTGTTTATTTTTACTGAGTCTAAAGGCTACATGGCCCAAAATTTGTGACATGCGAGAAATTTCGTAGGTTGTGAAAATTCGCGACACCTGCGTATTCCTGGAAATTTCTGGCCTCACGAATTCCCTTGACCCAGCTGTTCCCTTATCTGATGTTTGCTTTGTTTTTGGTTTTTTTTGTCTGCTTGACACTATTCGTTTGTCTTTATGATATATATATAAATTTAAAAAAAAAATTGTCTCTCACACAAAATTTAAAAAAATATTTTATTTATTTTTATTTTTATTCAAGAAAAAAAATCCCTTACCGATTGTAATTTTCGCAACCTCCCTCTAGCCCTAACGACCAATTTTGTTTTGAAGATAACTTTTTCATCCGAACTCCGTTTTGGGTAATTTTGGTACCGTTGGAAAGCTTAGAGAGTGTAGAATCCAAATATATCCAGAAAAAATACTTTTGAAATTATTATGAAGGTGTAATTTTCAAAATGCTCAAACTGGTCACTTTTTTCTCTCTCTTTTCTTCTCCTATCTTGTTTATTTGAAGCCCAAATGGAGTGAATAAGGTCTCGATGGAAAGCTTGCAAAGTCTCCTATCCAACAACTAGTACATCTCATCAAGGAGGGAGCACTTCCTTCCTAACTTTGCAATCCGAGCCCCATTGTGGACAATGTGACATTTGGTTGGGGGGAGAGTTAGCGAAGGAAATGGCATTTATTTATGTTTTTGTTACTATTTGAAGCGGCCCATTTGTGATGTTCGAGTGGCTTGCTGGTTTTCCTTATCGTGAAGCTGTTATACTATACAACACTTTTTAAAAATTACTGCATTTGTACCAATTTTTGTGTTTTGCCTAACCTTGCGGAGTTTGCTTAAAATTGAAACACTATCCAACTTTGTTGATGTTAGATTGATTCCATACTTTGGTTAAGTGGATGATTGGTTGATTCTTATTGCTTTACGACCTTTCCTTCACCTCTGGCTAACCACACTATGCATATTGGGGTTTAATGATAGGTTGAAAAAGAGCGCCTAACCACAAACTTTGCGAAAACCTATCCTAGTTTCATTGACCTCTAATAGGTTAGGACCCTCATGAATGAAGGCCAATGTATCTTCCAAAACAAAAGAAAAAAGAAAAGAAAGAAAAGAAAAAGATGAAAAAAAAAAAAAAAAAAAAAAATTACGCTTTGCCTTGAGAGCAGAGCACGGTCAGGGGTATATGGCGAAGCCTTTAAAGCCGGTGCCACTAGCCCGATTGGTTGGGAGCCATGGACTTAGTGCTGCGCTATAGGTGGATGAGTGTGGAGTTTAGCAGAGTTGTAGGTGCTGGGTTTGAAATCATTAGTAGGGTGAAACTGGGTTAGTGGTCGAAAGATCCTTATGACTTGATACCTAAAACCTTAGTGGTTGGGAGTCATCGATAGATCCCAGTTACATGGACTTTGGTGAGGTCGGGTTCCTCGGCTGTGCACCTATAACACGAGAGTTGAAATAAGAGAGGGTCTGATACATTTAGGTTGGTTAATTGTCTGAGTGTAAGCATTAGCTTGGTTGGGAGAGTTAAGTGCCGTCGGTTGTGTTGGCTTGATCAAACAAAACACTTAAGTTTGGTGAAGTCTGGTTGATTCACCTGAAGGGAAGCTCTTTTGATGCTCAATTACGTATGGCATTCATTCTCTCGAAATAGTTATTGGGCAAGGAGTTTAGTGATTCTCGCCGAGGTTAGGCATTACTCATTTACAACCTTTTTGAAATATAATTTTTGTGAACATAATTTTGATTTTGTTTTGCATGCTCTTTCTTTCTTTCTTTCATTGCTAAGGGACTAGCAATATGTAGGTTGGGCGTGTGATTAGTGCTCCAGGTGCTATTGAGCCTTGTTTAAATCTGCGGGTTTTGAGCACTTTTGTGTGCTAATGGGTGTATTAACCGATTTGCGCATTGAGTCCTACCTATTCCTGCGTCGCACATTTGTGGCTAATTTTGTAGTTTTTGCAAGCTGTATGCGAGGTAATCGAGTCGATCAGGACACGAAGAATTGAGCCAAACTTCGGCGTGCGGTCGAGCGGAAGGAAAGAAAATGATAAGGAAATTAGACACTTAGTAAATTTTGCGAGTTGCGAAATTGCAAGGTTATGACATCTTGCGAAATTTAGCTACTGCTGTCACTGTTGTGCCTCGTACTGCTGTTCACTTCTCACACACTGTTCCTGCTGGTCGTTTGAAGTTTTACCTTTTTGTTCCTCATTTGATTTCTTCCCATTTTGTCCTTATAACAGTTAATTGCTTTTGTTGATTTTGGTAATATTGCTTGTCTTGGTGGCTATATAAGCCAATCGTACACATTGTAACAGGAGAATTTTTGTCGAGTGAAGAAACTTTTGGCACGAAGAGCTCCAGTTTTCCCGCTTTTCTTCTTCTCTCTCATTTTCTCTCATTTTCTTCCATTTTCTCGGCTGCCAAACACCCCTTGAGGATGACAACTCAAGGGATGGATTGGCTAAAACCCCTCCATCCTTGAAGAGGAGGGCTACTGGGTACTAGTTTTGAGGTAAATGACTGTTCTCCTGTATTTAATGCAAGCATTTATGGGTATTTATGTCTCTGCTTTTCACAATAGGTTTAAATCTCTTAAATATGCTGATTAACTGTGTTGGAAAGCTTTTGAGTTCGATGTGGATCTTGTGCTAGATCGCGTGTGATTGGTGCCCTCTATTAGTTACTATAAGGTAGGTTTATGAGGCGTGTTCTCACTGTTAGGGAGCATTTATACTCATTAAATGCCATTTTCAAAGGGAAAAATGATAAAGGTCCCAGTCTTGAAGCTAAATGAAGATGGGTTTGATGACTATAAGTCATCCTCCTAGCAGCGAGGAAAAGGACGAGAACTTCTCATTCTGTGGGACCTCAAACCCAGGTAACCGATGCTTCAGGAGTTCTTTTCTTATTTTATTTCGTTTTATTTTGATTTCCAAACATTCCTCCATTGTTTTACAAATCTACAAATCGAAGTGAAATTCACCATTTTGAATCCTGTGATCATTTGTCTGAAGAAAACCCATCCACAGGTTCGACCACTTGAGTACCACTCTCGTGGTAGCTTTGCTGCGGCGAGTGAGAATCCCTAGGATACAAATTTGTTGATTCAATACACTATTTATTAGCACGAATCATGCCTTCGCTATCATGTACGGCCTCTCGATTGGTGGAACTTGCGACCTCTTTGGAGTCGGCCGTGTTTCAAGACCCTTCTTAAAACTAGGTCTCGGGTTGGCTGTATGCGACCTTACACGCATGTTATATAGATTTGTCATCCTTTGTTGGTATGAGGCTATACATATATTATTTAACAAGTTTGTCTACCATATCTAAGTCTTTAGTGATGGCTTCAACATTAGTCTTTCCAGGGATTTCAATCCAAAGTGTGGGCATCTCAATTTCTATAGGAATGATTGCTTCCATCCCTTAGGTGAGGGCGAATGGTGACACTCCAGTCGGCTTCCGGTTGGTTGTTCTATAGGCCCAAAGAACTCTTGGTAGCTTGTCCGCTATTTTCGTTTAAGCGGAATGTAGTAGCACCAAAGCTATCAAAAGGGTTTTGTTGGATGCTTATGCCTGGCCATTGCTTTGTGAGTACCACGAAGTTGAGTACAAATTTATGATCTTCAGCTCCTTGCATAAATTTTTGTATACGTCGTTGTCAAACTGTGGCCCATTGTCAGTTATAATCGACTAGGGTATTCTGAATCGGCAAACGATGCTCCTCCACACAAATCGGACGACATCTTTGTCCTTGATGGAGGCAAAGGCTTCAACTTCTATCCATTTATTAAAATAGTCGGTGGCAACTAATAGCAGCTTTTTCTAAGCTTGAGCGGTAGGCAGTGGTCTTACTATATCAATTCCCCATTTACCAAAGGGTCAGGAGCTTGTGATGGTTGCTAGGTCTTGAGCAGGCATCCTTGACACGAGAAGCATGGATTATTGTGGCAGTCGCACTTCTTAGCGTGTGATGCATCTATCTCATGGTTGGCCAATAATGCCTTTGTGTATAGGCCATGTAGGCTAAAGTTATGCCTTTGGATGGTTTCCACATGCCCTTCACGGAGTTCATTCAACACATACTATCCCTGTTGAGTGGTGAGACACTTAAGATACGACCCGTCCAGAGACCGCTTGTATAACTACCCATTCCGCAAGAAAACAAGCGGACTTAGACCTTATGGGCTTCAACTCTAATATATGGAGTTGACTCGAACTCGGATAATGCATTATAGTCCAGCCAGAAGTGCTACTTCATCCTGGTGACTTTCGATCGGTGTAATAGGCGACGCCCGGTGGTATTGGGTGGGAGAATACGACTTCTTTTATTGGGATGGATGCGGCCACTGCTGCCAATGCATCTGCCTTTTCATTCGAATCCCTTGGGATATGCTCAAGCTTCCAAGCCGTAAAATCCCTAGTCTTTGTATTGAGCCACTACCCGGTTGGGAATCCCGCTGCGTATGAGGAGATTTTATGATGATTGTGCGAGATTGATCTCGGTTAGGATTGTTTCATATTCATTATCGTTATTGGACGCAGGGAAGTCTAACTGTATGGCTTGTTCTACAATTTCCCCAGTTGGGTCTTTAAGTTGCAAGTCGACGTCAACTCCTGTATGGCGAGAATCGCCGTCCACATTAAGAATCCACCAACCCTCGTTATCCTGGTCCACATTTGGTTGGGGGAGTTCTGCCATAAAATCCTCTAATACCTACCTTTTCAACGCCAAGCGAGGTTTATATTGAATACTGAATTCACTTAGCTCTATCGCCCACCAGGCCATCCTTCTTGATAGGTTAGGCTTGTGCATAGGTTTTTGGAGGGCCAGTGTTGCCTATTCTAGATGGGTGTACCGAGTTTTTGCTTATGTTAGGGATTTGTTTCGAACATAAAAAATTTAAAAAGAAAAACATAAAAAAAAAAGAACAAAATTTGAATAAAACAAAAATTAAAGTACAATGTTCAAATTAGCAGTTTCCTCTTTGGTTGAAATATTGATCTATAAACATCTTGCTTCGATCCCCGACAACGGCGCCATAAACTTGATTGAGACTAAATTTTCCAACACTACTACCAAAGATTAACTAAAGTCCTCGGCAACGGCGCCAAAAACTTGATTGACCTAATCCGTTTATTTTTGTTTTATCTCTAAAATACCTAACAACATTGTTGCCCATAAATTGTCACTATTTTAGGACTGAAATTTCTGCTGCTAGTTTTTCTATTTTTAAAACATATAAAAATGCAAATTGATCTAAATTAAATCGCTGCAAGTGCATAGGTCGTACAAGTAATAAAGTGGACCTTTAAGTCCGGATATCGTACCCACAGGGATCGATAAGAGAATCTATAGATCAACTACCCATACAACTCAAGGTCATAACTATTTGAACTTGAGTTCAAGATGGAAATTAAACTAAAACTAAAATAAAGCTTGAAATAACAAAATCTAATATTAACATAAGAAAAATCAATAAAAATAAACTGAAATAACAGAATTGCTAAGATGTAATCCAAACATTGGGAGTGGGATTAGTGTTCTAATCATAAATCTGCAACAGGTTCATTAAAAACAGGTTTTTGTTATGGGTTTGAATCCTGAACTTGTTCAAGAGCAAGGTAGTATAGCCTTGGATTCCTCTTGACACTACACATTTCACTCTCCAGTTTGCTACATTCCTACCTCTAGATAATGGGTCTGAAGAGTTACTTGTAAGACACGACCCTCTTTAAGATATGGTTTTTTTCTTTTCCAATAATTCACAACCATTTCTTAAGTACTGAAGTCTGCTTGCCCCTATAGACAGGATAACACAAGCCTCCTCTAATCTCATTAGTACCACAATCTTGATTAGAATTTTAGATAACACGGGATAAGGATTGTTCTACTGAATCGAGATGACACCTCTAAACATTAAACTAATAACTCAGTAGATGGTCCTTGTGCCTCGGGAACACACTTCTGCTATCACCTAGAAGGAAACCTTGAATGCAGAGGTTAGAACAATCACCTAATGATTTATCGGAGTGACATTTAGAATATATTAGTTCTAAATATATCAGTCTAGCATACCCAGGTGTGCTCATGCCTGCTCGGAGCTCCATCTACGGCTGTTGCCAGAGGGCCTCACAGGAAATCGGGCACGAATCTGGCCCTATTCTAGGTATAATGCCTTGATATCAAGAACTGTTCACTACATGAACAATTCCGATTAAATCAATCCAGTTCTCAAACCCAAAACAATCATTTATGATGATGCTTTTCAGCGGAAGGCTAGAATTTGGGCGTCTTTTGGAATCCTTTGGGCAGTCGCTACCTGCAAGATCGGACATCTCTACAAAAACAAAGCGAAAAGGATCGGCAGGGGATCATGCGTTGCCTCTCCGTCTTTAAGTTAGTTCTTTACGGTGGAAGAGGATGTTAGCAGGGAATGAAGTTTTGTGCGTACCTTTCACCGATGGGGTGTCCTGGTATTTATAGTGGATGATTTTCCCAATTGGATGGTGATAAGGATTCTCTCTTATTGGATGTGGGATTTTATTTCCTTATCGTTGTCAAATTAATAAGGGATAATTAGAAAGCAGTTATTGGGAATTATTCTACTTCCCTTATTGGTGGAGATTTGATTTGATTTATAGGATATGAGCTCTTTGGGCTTTCCGTGTTATCGGCCCTTAGGATGGATGAACTGGGCTCTCGTTTTAGGCATGCGCTGGGCGAGAATTTGTTTACTAGGCACAGCATAAGTCTTCTTTTAGATCACCTTCTTGGACTTGGGAGTGGGCCTATCTTTATTCTTTAAACTTAATCGATTGCCCCGGCCTTGGATTACGACGGCGTGGGCAAGAGAACATGTGTTTTCTTGGTCGACTTCCACATGATTTGTTCGAAATTTGGTTTAGTTGGGGGCTTTGTCACCGTCAAATGTCCTGTGGTAATGATGACTTTTCGACTTTCGCGCTTATTTCCTCTAGTTCTTTCAGTTTCTTTTGAGAACATCCTCTTACCGTTAACATTGTGTTCCCCTGATATTGAAGCTTTTTCCTTTTCTGCGAGTTCGGGCTTCTTTTTCTTGAAACTCGTCTGATCATTTGTTCAGAATTTCTTTGGTGTTTTGTAATACCCTACTAGGGGTTGTCCCTTTCGTTCTATTCCTAGGACCGGTACGTCTTTTTTCTTCTTTGTCTTTTCGAGTGGTATTGCAAGGCGCTAGGGCTAGTTAGGTTTTGGTCCAACTTCGGGTATTTCCATGGGTCTGAGTCGCTCCTCTTCTTTGTGTATGAGGGGTGGGCTCCTCTGCTGAGTGGCGGATTCGGGGCGGACGGTGGTGAGTCGACGGCAGCCGTGGTTGTTCTTCGAGATGCCTTGGGGGAACCTCCTTCTGCCTTGGGTAAAGGTAAGGATAAAATTGATGACATTAAATACGTGGGAATCTACGGAATATCTGAAATTAATTTGTCTGGTACTGCAGCGAGTGGAGTCTATGAGGTTGAGCCTTTATATGGGGAAGTCTTTGCAAGACGATATAGGCCCCCGTTTGGTGTCCAGGTTTGGTCTCCTGACGTATTGACCTCCTATGTTGTTCAAGTACCCAAGATGGTGTGCTTCTTCGAGGTGGCCTTTGAGAATGGCCTCTGTTTTCCTCTGCATCCCTTTATAAAAGGGTTTTGCAGCATTTCAACGTCTGCCCTTCTCAGCTTTTGCCCAACTTCTAGAGTATTCTGATTGGGCTGTTAGTTGTCTTTAGGGATAAGGGCTTGGGCGTTCCCAGTATAGCTCTGTTCCTGGACCTCTTCAGCGTGAAGAAGCCAGGGGCTTCCTTTATTTATCCTAGCGTTCGGCTCATTTGATCATCTCGGATCTCCGGAGTCATTCCCTGAAATTTTGGAAAGAGCACTTAACTTTTTGTGCGTGGCCGTCCTTGGGAGTATGATCCCAGCGTAGAGAGAGACATTTGGGCGATTAGGCTGTGGACCCTCCCAGAATCTCGTGAGCTTTGTTTTGCTTTAGTTTGGTCTAGTCTTCTAAATTACCAAGAATATCCCTAACTTTGCATTGGTTGTGCGCTCTTCGAGGTATCATGATCTGTACGAGCAGGCGTAAAGCAAAAGTTAGCCAAGTGTCTTAGCGTGCTTACTGCGAGCTTATCGAGAGATTCGAGGGACGTTCCAAGGTCTTAGGGTTCAAAGTCTTTGACCTTCTACTGCGAGGCCTTCACCTCATCCATTATGAAGTTCTCCTACGAGGCCTCCCGTTTGTCAAGCCCGCTGGGGAGAGCTTCAAGCGGTAGAGCGTTGTCGGGGAGTCTTGAAGTGCGAAGCGAAGTCTGGCACTCCCTTGAAAGAGTTATCGGGCTGGGTAAAGCCCGAGGTTGAGATGTCTTCTTCATTGCCCTGCGCCATATCAGGAGTGCGGGGCAAGTATTGCCATCGGTCGAGGTTCAGGCGCGGGTTTGCGGCCTCGCTCGCCTGCGCTTCTGAGCCACGAGATTCCTCGGGGAGGGAGTGGCGAGCCTCCGTTGTAGTATGCCATCTGGGTTTGAGTCCTCCTACGCGAGCTAGAGCCTCCTCCTTCCGTGAGAGAGACTTGGGAGGCCCCGAAGCATGGAGATGAGGATTCCGCTAACCGATCTTGGAGCTTGGCTGTTTGTGTGATCTCATCCATCCTCGAGGGATTTTGATCTCAAGAGATGGCGCCACACTTTGTTGAGGAAGGGCTTTGGCTCTATCCTCCCGGGGAATTAGCCTCAGTAAGTTCCGATGTCTTTATTTAATGCGCCTTTATCTTGGTTTTGAGTTGCATATTGACTCTATGTTGTTGGGTATCGGCGGTGACCCCACCCTAAAGAGTTTAGTAGAAGAATTTGGGCGGAACGGTCATGTCGAAAGCGCGAGCCTCTGAAAGCTAGAGTGGCTTCTGCACCTCGGCGGTGAACTTGGTACCGGATGCAAAATATGACGGAGGAAGCGGTAAAGCTCAAGTCCGACACAGAGCATATCGATAGCCTGTGTGGCGGAGTAGAAGGCGGAGCAAAATTGCAGGCGGCTTGAGAGGAGTCGAGATGGGGCTGCGCGAGAATGATCTATGGGTGGCCGGGGATGGAATTTGCGGGGCGCGAGAATGAGCTTCAGGTAGTCAAGGAGGAGCTGTAATCATCCCAGAATAAGTTGCGGGTAGTCAGGAGGCGCAGTGCTGAGATAGTTGTGTAATAAGCGGTCTTTGCTAGACAGGCCACGGTGAGGATTTAAATTTGAGGCTATTGGGCGGCAACATATGAGTGCCATGCGTTGGGGGACCTTGAGTAGAGAGGCTTTGGTCGTTTGGGGGATGGAGCGATAAGCAAGTTTGGGGTTGCACTAAGTGGGAGAAGCTACGGATGAGCCTTTCGGATGAGGGTTGCTAACGCCTACCCGGGCTTGGACCTTAATTTTGATATTCCCAGCGACAAGGAGGCAGAAGATGTAAGCCCGAGAAATTACAATTTCTGGAATAAGGACAAAATCGTAATTTTGGTTACGAAATTGTTAATTTTAGTTAAAAATCCATAATTTATTCTCTAGATCTCGGATGTGAAACAAGATTTCCACTAGTTAGAATCGTCTCGTGAAATCTAGCTAGCACATAAAATTTCATTCGAATCAGAGATAGTCGGAATTTACGTTTCGAAGGCATTAGGTTTGAGTCTGTCGCGAATTACTGATGCTACGAAAGTTACATATAACAAGTCTTTCATGTGCCGTAAAGTGGTATGGTAAATGATGAAAATGGACTGTAGAGATAGTGCAGAATATCGGTCTATTAAGGGACATAAGCGTCGTTTTTGAAAAAGTTTTAAGTCACTAGAAGACAAAAAAGCGCTGCAGTGTTTTCTGTTTCTCAATAAGAAAGGGAGGAAAAAAAACGTGAAATGGAGGAATTTACGATCGATGCCATTTTGGAGAGGTTTCCTTTAGAGAAAACTTCTCTCACAGAATGTCGGAGCGATAAATGGTCGTAGTCTTCGAGACCCGAAGGAGAAGCTCTACGCGGAAAGGAGCTTGACGTGGAGTCACCGGATTTAGAGTTCTTCAAAACCTTGGGGTAGGGGTTTACCCACTACTTGAGTTTTATTCTTATTTTAAGTGTTTTGTCGTGTTTGAGTAGAATGAGAGTAGTGAGGGACCGTCGATCGATCCCAGACAGGACTGAATTGATATGAGATTTTTAAACAAAAGTGGGAGCGGCCAGGTGTGGGTACGAGTTTGGGTGCAGTTTGTGTAATTTGTGCATTAAATGTTTGCTTAGTATGCATTGGGCCGGGAATGGCCGTGGATTCTTGAGGTTCACTAAGTGAGCCAGTTGAGTCCATGATTTTCGGAAAAATGGCAGGGGGTTTCACTATTCAGAAACGATTGTTCCTAAAATTATATTTTTGTGAAAATATGTGTTTGTAAGTGATTGCAAGTCGTGCTCGTGTTTGATTATTAGCCCAAGGGAGCTAATTTTTATATGTTTGAAATGAAAATTTCATGACATGATTGTGTGATTTGATATTATGTGAATATGCGCGGGTTTATATTTGCATGTGATTAAGCTTGTGTTGGAAGTAAATACATTGCATTCCATATGCCTTGGAACATCCTAGGGTATAGGAGTTAGTGCATGGGACGAGTCTAGAAAAAGGTTCGAAGGGTTGTCTAAGAACATTAATTATCGGAGGGTAGTCCAAATTTAAAATATCAATCGTCGGAGCGGCCCAATTGATATTCATCGGAGGGTAGTCCACAAACAAATAATATATATCCCAATCATCAGATGACCCAATTGATATATATATACATCGGAGGAGTTGTCCGCTAATAAAATAATAGGATTCTCATACAAGGCTTGAGCTAGTGTGAGAAATTAGGTGAGGGGCTCGGGATGGAGTTAGTCGTGTAGGCGTTCAGTAGGATCATGCGTTTAGCGAGCGTGTGTTTAGGTGGAACGACCTTTGCGCTTAGGTGATGGCCCATTTAGGGCGATTCTCCTACTGAGTGGCTCACCAGTCGTGGGATCCCCTTTGCAGTGCGGGGAGCGTGCGAGAGGCAGTTCGATCCTTGAGGCGTTTATAAAGAGTAGGGATGTGGCTTTGGTGTCACATTGTATACATGTATTAGAATACTTTTCATTTTAATATATGTTGTATGGAAATAGTTTATTAACTCTTGATCTTGTGGATATAGTTTGAATATATGTGTGATGAGTATTTGGCATTATGGGCCCAGAGGCCGTTTACTCATGTTGGGATTATATTGGGTATTTGGGACGGTATACTTGCAGTGCGTATTTGGGTAGGCTCGATGGAATACCTGATTGGCTTGATAATTATAGTGAAGATTTACTTACATACCGTCACAATTTACCCACATTCGACATGAGGATAGGTACTTTTAATCTCTTTTGTGTTTTAGGTAGTGCCAGTCTTTCGGGTCTTAAACATAGCGTGGAGTATGTCAGGAAGCGATATGGAAGCAGCAGGAATGTGGGTGTAAGCGATTGATGAAGTCTCGAGAACTCGGCAATGCTAGAAAAGCACCGAAGGAAAAGTATAAGAATCACATCTTTTTTTATGGTGTCTGTACACCTTGCTAAAAAGTGACGATGGGCAAAGTGTACGTTACCCCAGTAATGTCTTAGAATTTTCGATCGAGAAAATTGGCGTTAGCAATTGTGCGGTACACCATTGTGTCTAGGTACACATGAGTCGCGGGAATGGAAGCGAAATTGTGATCCCTAACGCAGGGCATACTTGTCAATCATCCTTGAACAAGATGACATTGGAAAGAATTATAAAGGCGGATAGATGGAGAAGGCGACTTTTTTGACTTCTAGGGTTGAGTTTTCATAAGAGGAGTTCCCTTCCATTGTTTTGAGTTGAATTTTATAGATCGAATTGAAGACTCTTTTCTTTGGCGTTTTGGTCCAAGCATATGTAATCTTTAGCGGAACAATTATTCGGTTTCAATATGGTATTTCATTCTTCATTCTTGGGTTTGCAAGCTGAATTATGATTTTCTCAAATTGTTTTTTATGATTAGACTCTCTTCAATGATAATTTTGTTCTTATAAGTTCCGTGGGTTCTAAACCCTTAATGCTGGGATTCTACGGTTGGAAACTCACCCTGATCAAGGTATAGTCCCTCAATTCCTCTTTTGAACTTCAATGGATTGTGTGATGCTAATCACTTGTGCAAACATTTTGTAAATCCTTAGTTGGGCATATTCTTGACAACGTGTGAACGAGATATCCCTCGATTTACTGCGTTGTGCTTGATTGAATGCGAGCTGGGGTTCGTAATTAGAACAGTGCCTTTAGTATTATTCAATCATCCTTATTTTCCAAAAGAGCATTTAAAGATAAATTCTCCATCAAAGACCATTTATCAATGGTTCTTTTTAGATGAGTTGTAAAATAAGAAGGTGGGACTTACATGATGAAGTGAGTGATTTCCTAAAAATCAACAATTATGTAATTTTCAAACATTTGAAGCAATCAGCCGTTCAATCAAACAACACAACCCTAATTCTTTTAAATCCCACTTTTGGGAGAGTGGCTCCCTGCGATCAACTAAATCGAGACCACTCCCACATGGAGATGACACATTAGTTCCCACGGTGTTAAAATCTTCTAGACAATTTATTAATTCCCTACGCTTGGGAATTAAATTTGGCATGCGAATAGGGCGAAGCATTTTTGGCCTTGGATTCTTGTGATGGCGGTAATCGGTTGTCCCGAAGAAGCTAGATGTAATTTGCGTGCATTGCATATACGAAATGCCCATTCTCCATTTCTCTTTTCTAATTTGTTTTTGTGAAAATCTCAGGTGGGTGTTTCCTTTACAGTGGACCTAGTGCATGTCGGTTTGGGCTCATGAGCAACCTTAGGCTAGTAAGAAGTATTATCTCTAAAGGCGAGGAAATCCATAATAAATAAGTGTATCAAGATAATAGTTTACCCTGGAAATGGATCATCACGGGAGTAATGACATGTACTTAATAGACATACGAGTTCTGTTAACCCTGAGAATCCATGAACCTCCATAACATGGAGGTGATGTTGCAATACCGGTAACGGTCTTTAGGAGGTGGAAATGGTAACGCCAGGCATAATCAATATGGAAGTCCACCAACTCCCTTGCCTAGCGTGAAGAACCCTTCGAGAAATTCTCTGACCTCGAAAAATTCTGACCAATTCTTGTGTCGCCTTCTGAAGAGAGGCGATCAATTTCGATGAGTGAAGTAGTCAGGTCTTCTACCGGGTGTACCAAGGGTTGAATGAGACATACTCATTCATGAGGGACTTTGAGAATCTCTTATGATGCATTCCTCTCCCTTTGGTTCACCTCTCCATGTCTGTTTGGTTTTTATTTCCTTTGCTTTTTTGAGAGAAGGCCCAATCACAGTTTTCATTCCTTACCTAATTCAATCTTTACATGGGGAAAACATGCGGAATGAGATTCCTTAACAAATTTTCCTCACACGTATCAATGCTCTCATGCGACGATTCAAAATTTACTACGAAAGCGGGTGAACCTTTTCTTTGCGGTATGGGAAAGATGCAAGGACCTTCTCCGTGCGTCCCCTCGCCGTGGTTGGATGTAGAGACGAATAATGCATTACTTTCATCGAAAGTTATCAGCAGATAATAAGCGGTACATCGGATGATGTGTGCGAGGCGGAATTCTATGAAAAGAGTGCTAGGAGCAATCCAGCTTTTGACACTATGGCGAGAGAATGCGGGCAGGACTAACACTTCCATAGACCTTTCTTGAGTGCATAGCACGTCAGCGAGGCGAGATCCATCACTTAGAAAATGATGAGTTGCAACGAAAAATTGCCAATTTAACAAGGAGATTGGGGCCATAGAGATGAAAAGGTACATGAGGTAACTAGTGTGCCTCGGAAATACCTTCGGTACTCCTTTGGACCCGGAGTGGAGGAACCATGCATTATGTCTGCGATGATCTACAGCGCTCCAGCCATCAAGTGCCCAGACCTTCCTCCAGAGTAAAAGGTGCAATTCGAATAGAGCTAGCGATGCCCTTAATTACCAAAGAAACCTTTCAACTCTCCATACTCTGCAGAGCATATAATCACGGATGGGATCAAGCACCTAATTTTAGTTGGAGAAGTGAAGGGCAGGTAACACTTGGAAACAGCCAAGGTCACCATTACGAAATAGCGGCTTTCTAGGTCCATTCCCTTAATTTCAAAATCAAGGCCCCGAGGGTTTCTGAACCCAATCAAGGTTTCTCGACCATCAGTCCAGGGACTCCATCACCACTGACCATATCGACCTCCATTATAAAGAAGTCTGGAGGATAATAAGTTACCACAGTTCGTGAGCCGGCCAATCCACAAACATAAATTCGGCTTGCTGAGATGATGTGAGATCCCGAATAACCAAGTTGGCTTATAAATACATGGGTGACATGACAAGAAAAAGGGAAACTTCCATCTCAGCCCATCCAAAATCCACAAGGTCAAAATAGTGTGGGAAGTTGAGCCAGATTGAGGTGTTGAACAACATAAAAACCGTCACTACTCTCGAATGGAAGGTAGTTGACAAAACCATTGAAACTAAGGGAACCAACTCAAGAGTCAGTGAATTAATGGAGAGGATGAGGTTGTCGACAAACCTCATGTCCTAATACAAAGGATGTGATGATCAACCGGATGAAGACAGAATGCCCTTATCCTCCGGCTCCATACCCTCATGGTGAGAGCACCAAAGAAGTGAATAACCGTGCGAAATCCTATGAGTTATTCGAACAAGTAAATTGAACATCCGCATTAGATGCCATTAAGCAAATTCCATCATTTGCTAAATTTCTAAAGTTTTGTGCAGTAAAGGAAATTAGGTGTTAACAAGGGAAGCCTTCATAGTGAGCAATCTACCTCACTAATTCGAAACAACTTGCCTCAATACAAGACCGGAGCCTGCTATTTTACATAGTGGTAGGGAATTCAAAGTTAGGCACGCTTTAGTGGACTTAGGCCAGTGTTAATTTGTTGCCTTATTCGGTATATGTGGACCTAGGGTTAGGAGAATTAGAGCAGCCAATATCACCTCCAATTAGGCGGCGGTAGTGTAAAAATTCCTAGAGGATGGTAAGGGCGTATTAGTATAGTGGATAAGTTCTACTTTCCGTGGATTTTGTTGTGCTTGACACTTTCGGCCTGTAATTAAACCAAGGAACTTCCGTTTCGGTAATTCTTAGTAGACCATTCTTAGCATTGCTAATGCCATTATACATTGTAGGGGAAGCGATGACACTATCATTTGGTAACATATTTGTTAATTTGAACGCTGCTGATATTTATCGAGGAATTAGGATGAAGATGTGTGTGAAGTCTGAGCATGGTTGATTACGTAGTGCGAGAAATATTTAGATATTATCTCACATGATGACCCTCTTAAGTCTGTGTTTGGTCAGGGCGAGTTGGGATGAGTGACCACATTGGAGTCGAGTTTCTACACTCTGATTGAGCATAGCGAAGTATTGGAAGTTAATGGGTGAGCACCTAAATTTGAACCATTGCCACCAAATGAGACAAAAACATACGGAGAGCCACCTAAGCTCGAGCTAAACCCTTACCATCACACCTCAAATATGCCTTCTTAGGAGAAGAGGAAACTTTAGGTAATCATATCTTCCTCCTAGAGTGAATCGAAAATCAACTTTTGGAGATATTTAAAACCCTACCACTTGCTCTAAGTGGACAGTGCGAATGAGGAATTAGTCCCTTGATCTGCACACACGAGAGTCACTTAAGGAGGATGTTAAACCTTCTAGGCAGCCACGAGGCGATTGAATTGGTAATGAAGAAGTGGTAAAGGAAGTTTTAAAATAACCCCGGATGTGAGGTTATTGCCTATTGGAATGTAAGTGGGTTAGCCCGACACGGGTAGTTCATAAAATGCGGAGTCACGATGATGCGCGATGAAATAATGAGCTCATTCCTACTGTTGTCGCCGGGTTGGAGGGTGTGCATAGATTATAGGAAGGCTGGATCACGGTCTTAGGAAGAATGAATTTCCTTCCATTTGTTGATCAAATGTTAGAGAGAGTGGCGGGGCATGAATTTATTGTTTTCTTGATGGAATTTTCGGGGTACAATCAAATTGAGATAGCTTTTGGAAGTCGAAAAACTACATTCGTGTCTTTTGGTACCTTTGCCTTTGAAAATGCCCTTTGGATTATACGTGCACGGAACTTTTCAGCGGTGCATGATGGGAATCTTTAGTGACATGATAGAATCATATTGAAATTTTCATGGTGTTCTCAGTTTTGGTGACTCATTTGCGTCTGTTTGGAGAATTCCCAGTAAGGTTTTGGAAAAGGTGTCGAAAAATCTTGTGTTAAATTGGGAAAAATGTCATTTCATGTAACCTGAGGGATTGTCTTAGGCCATATAGTATCAAAGATGTGGAATTGAAGTTGATAAGGTGCAAAGTTGGTGATTTCCAACCTACCCACTCTAAGTGTGTTAGAGACATAGCAGGTCATTCTTGGGTCATCTTGGTTTTCTCGAAGGTTTATAAAAGATTTTAGTCATGGCTGGTCATATGTACCTGCTTGCAAAAGATGTCCCTTTCCCATGGTCTAAGATTGTGACATTGCTTTTACTAAACTCAAAAACATGTGAGTGTCACCTCCCGTCATGCGGTCTCTAATTTGGACCTTCGTTCGAGATCATGTGGCTGGTGATTATGCTATAGAATTTGTGTTAGAGACAGAAGGGAAGACAAAAAGGCTTCGTGATTTAGTACGCGACAAGATAACTAGATTACGCAGGCCAACTATACAACCACGAAAAAGAGTTTCTAGGCGTAGTCTGCCTTACTAGAAAATTTGCGTCGATTTGTGACTCTCCTGTAACCATCTTCACGAATCCACGCATTACTGAAGTACCTACTCTCTAAGCAGGATACAAAGCCTCGGTTAACTAGGTGTATCCTCTATGCCAAAATTTGTCGACCATTAAAGATAAAGGGGGTGAAATGTGAGTCGTTGACCATTTATCTCGATTAGTTCAGAATCAACTTCTCATAGCATGTACATAGGCGATAAGTTTTCCTGATGAAGCAACTCTTTGCTCTTGTTCATTACCCATGGTATGTCTTTGACATTGAATTACCTAGTCCTTTGGTCAGAATTCCAGCACAATGGACATCCCCAATGAAAAATTTTTGAGATATTAAGTATTATTTTGATGATCCATATCTATTTAAATCTTTGTCGAGATCAAATAATGAGAAGATGTGTACCTAATGATGGCTTTGGCCCAAGATCTAGCCTTTTGCGTTCTAGGAAACTGTGGAGGCATTTTAACGTGAATAAGCCCTGCTTATTTGGTTTTTCAACTACCTTATTCGAGATTGTTCGAATTTTGAAAAACACTCGATGCCAACAATTGGCGGAATCACAAAGACTATGATGCCTCTTGCTCAATTCTAATTATTGAGTATTGTTGGGGTGTAGACTTCATGGGGCCTTTCCTACTTCTTGTAGGTATCTTTACATTACGTTATCTGTTGATTATGTATCTAAGTGGGTTCGAGAGCTATTCGATGAGAGACTAATGATTACAAAGTTGTTAAATTTGTCAAAGGAACACATTTTTGATTGAGTACCTAAGTACAGTGCTCGATAGTGGACTCCATTTTTATGTGTCGATCTTTGAAAATCTTTTTAAAAATATGGAGTAAGCCTATAAGACTCCCGACCTTTATGCCACCCGCGGACCAACGGTCAAAATTGAACAACTAATAGGGAGATAAAACATATTTTGGAAAAGCGGTTGCTCCAAATGCAAAGGCTGGTCTCTTCGACTTTGCCGGCGGCTCTTTGGGCCCTATTGTCTTGCACAAACCATTTCTTGGTATGTCTCTATGAAGCACTTTGTTTATGGAAAGGCTTGTCGTCTCCCGGTCGAAATGGAACATAGGCTTATTGGGCTATTAGGCGTTTAGTCGATTTAACTCAAGCGGGTAAAACGGTAGCTTGTTGCGACTAAATGAGGCTTGTTGAGTTGCGGCGAGAGTCGTATGAAGCTCCCGAATTCTGAGAGCGGCTCGAGTCTTTCCATGAATAGTATTGCGGGAAGCGTTGAGCCAAACCAAAGGTCCTCTGTGACTCGGTGCACTTATTTCAGGAAACTTATTCTCGTTAGACGGCCCATTCATTGTTAAGTGGTTACCCATACGGGCCGTGAAATCGAAAATGGGAACCGGGGAAGTCTTTCAAGTTAATGGTCAGCGCCTCGAAGCCATTCCTCGAAATTCAATTTCAAGAAATTAGTGCGGAATTAGTAGATCCATCTACCGGGATACTTGTCAGGTAAAGTCATTCCCATCTGTTGTATATAGTTTGATTTTCTTTATTTGGATTTCTTGCTTTCTATTTCTTTTATTTTACTTCAATTGCTTTTCCATTATATTTAAAAATATATATATATATATATATTGGGGTCCTCGTTTCTCTTTTGCCTCCAATTCTGTTGTGGGAGTACCCTTAGTCTATGCATTGAGGGCAATGCTCATTTCTGTTGTGGGGGTAGGTGTACACTGGTTGAATCTACATAAGCATTACATGTTTAGTGTATGGTCGATTTTTACATTATAGCTCTTTGAATATAATGCTTGACCTCTGATAATACATACTGCATGATTTCATCCACACTCCACATCATCTTATTGCATGTACACCAGTAGCGAGCATACACATAAACCCATATGAGCTTCGTGGATTGTTCCCTTTTGCATCCTTACTTTTGCTCCTGAACCTTACAGGACACCACACGTCGTTTTTCGATTCTCCACCTTTGCTCCCATTTATTATAAATTTGGCATGTCATGTTAACTTCATGCATCATAGTCTTCTATGGAACATCTTACATAGCCCAGAAAATGATTAGAAGCCGTATTTCTATATATACACACCAAACTTCATCTTGTCTACTTACACGCATTTGAGCTTTAAGATTTGAAGTCAGTTCGAACCTTAGGAACCACGATCATTAGGCAGCTGATGGGCCCCATGGAAAGGTGAAAGTACCCGAGAAGAAGAATTACGGTAACCAAGCCTGTATGAATCTGGTCAGGTTGTGTGGAATCTAACCAAAAGAAAAAAAAATAGGCACTCTGTGGCTTAGGGATGGAGAAAGCTTGAATTGAAGAGGCCAAATTTTACATCGGCATCACTGTTCCAAATTTAAAAAAAAAAAAAAAAAAAAAAAAAGAGAAGAAGAATCAAAAGAGAAAAAGAAAAGAAAAAAAAAGTATATATATATGTCAAATTGGAACACGTGTACCGGTACACCCTAAAAGTGTGCAGTGCAAGCTTATGATAACGACGTGAGCAAAGTGTCTTAGGTACATCATTTAAGTGTAAATTTCACCCTCGAAAAAGGACCCAGTAGCAATGTACCGGTACACCATTAAAGTGTCTGGGGTACCTTTCGTCGAATTTTTGGGCAAATGGGTTTTTAATCCGAAATTTGGCGCCTTTTGACATTTCGAGCGTCTCTCCAGCTCTCCTGAGCAAGCCTTTGGCCTTTTGCTCTCAAACAAGTAACCACACAGGTTTAATGCACGCCTCTGCTAGGAGTTTTTCTTCGTCGAGGCAGTTAATTACGTTTCTACCGTCATCGTACGGACGGTAAAAATAAATCTCTAATCCTGTAGCATTTTGGGCTCCTTGTTGTTATCATGGATACATTTGTTGGATTTGGGTGGTGTTTGTTTGTACTTGGTGGTTGGGAGTTTCAGCTGATGGTATGGGCAGGAAGGTGTTGTACGATATACGGGACGATCCGGTCTTGTTGAAAGCGAGTTTATGGGATTTTATTATATATATCTGGGCCATCTGGGCCGTTATTGCTATCCTTGCCATCTACATGTACGATCTAGAATATCAGGAAAGGAAAGGCATCTAGTTCCTCTATGGGACAGGCTGTGAAGAAAAGAAAATGATAATACTCGACCCGGTAAAAAAGGGGAAGGGAAAAGCGAATAAGTCTCATCTTGAAGTGAAATGTCCCAGCGGTGATGATGAGAAATAGAAGCGTGTTCTTTACGAGGACTACGGTCGGAGCACGAAAAATGGACCGTCGATGTAAAGGGGGTTTCAATGCGAGAGGGCGTGAAGTGGAACATTTTGTACTCTCACCCACATCGGGGATTATTCAAGAGCGAGAATATGGATTTCATGTGCGAGGTTGAGGATACTTACCACTTGTGGTTCGAAGGGTTCTATACCAACTTTGAGAGAGGAGGGAATCGGTAGGGGCGTATTAGAGACTTAGTGATGGGTAAGCAACAGTCCACTTTGATTCGATAGAGCCGCCTTTTGTTATATAAGATCTGATGCTTGAGCAGTACCCACTCGGGGCTATCAGCCGACTTGATCTGCGGTTGTTCCTTTGAGGCCGTATGCGCCTCTATACGATTGCCCATGAGTTTATGAAAAGAATTCGTGCCTGGGGAAACGGCCCAGGTATACTCTTTGATGAATAAAATTATTCATGACCGAATTGGGCTTAAGGGCAATGAAAATATCTATTAGAAACAAAATCCAGTTTATGAAGTCGTAGTGGGGAAACTCATCAAAATCATTGGTCATATGGTGTGTGATGAAGGATTTTTTGAAGTACCGCATGAAGCGGAGCATATTCAAGAATTCCCCTCGGCGGTGACTAGTATTGTGGAAACGTGGGAATGAGGAGCGGTCGGGGAGGAAGAAGGTCTTTGCCAGGTTGGGACTATCACAAATGGAATAGGGCAGGGTCGGCGCTGTCTGCTGAGCCTCAGCCTCCTCAGCCTTCTCAGTCTTCAGTGCCTCCTCTTGGGATCACTTTATCCATAGCCCCAGCACCATTAAGCACATCTCCATTGAAGAGGATGGAGCGGCGAATAAAGGGGTGGTTCAAGTGCGATGCAGGGAACGAGAAGCTTGACTTGACCGGCGTGGGAAGCTGAGAGTCATATTTTCAAGGAGCGAAATGTGGCGGATGCCACTCCCAGGACCTAGAAGGAGAGTCAGGAATTGGACGTGCGTCGACCGAGGATGCATTTTCTTCTAGCCCGGAGGATGGAGATGATCTTCAACGTAGTTGTTTTTGGGCTAGATTAGGGTGGTGTTGGCTTGATCAATTTACAGACTCGACCATGCTATGCTGACACCATTTTGATCATTTTAACTCCTTTTCGTTCGGCTGTGGTCGTTACAAACTTTTAAGACCTTTTTGATTTCAGTTATGTTTGTCGTTTCTTCTGACATTATGCGTAGTAGTTATGTGTTCATGTTAAATGGTTGCTTCCTTTATAACTATTGCTACAGTTCAATGTTTGCATAGTTACCGCCGTTTCTTCAAATTCATGATCCTTTATTTGAATAAGCCGGATTTTGTGTTGGCTTCTTATTATGTTCATTGTAAAGATTGTGAGTTAGTCTAAATGAGTCATCTTGGTGCATACTAAGCGGTGAAGCATTATATTTTATATTTGCTAATTTGAAAATCTTGCAAATAAGAATCAGACTTGAAAGCGCCTTGCTGGAATTCATATAACCAAGTAATAGAATGATCTGCTAAATCTTGTTAGGACTATACATAAATGGGGTGGGATGAATCACATTAAATCATAATAACTTCCATAGTAGAATTTAGCACATACAACTATACTTACTCCACACATTCGCATGAGGATAGGTACTTTCTTGAATCTCTGCAGACCAAGCAGCTCCTCGTGTCTCTAAACATAAGCGTACAAAGATTTATTATGTCCGGTAGAAGCCAATATGAAGCATCAAGAATGGTGGGAAAACGATTGATGGAAGTCTCAGATAACCCAAAAATAACAAAGCAGAAAAAGGTCAGAGGTGCCACAGACATCTTTATAGGTAACGGCATATCTTTGCTAAAAGTGGCAAGGTGGTATGCAATGGACACCCAAATAAAATCGCCAGACCGACGAAATTGGCAAGAGTAAAAGTGTACTGCATATTCATTAATGTGTACCTAAGACACATGTAAGGAGAAGTGAATGGAGCAGAATCTGTGATCCTAACGCGGTGGGCATACTTGTCAATCATCCTCGAACAACAGACGACATTGGAAAGGAGATAAAGGCGGAGGATAGATGGAGTAGCGCAATCACTTTTGTGGTTAGGTTTTCATAAGAGAGGAGTTCCCTTCATTGTTTTGAGCCGGAATTTTATAGATCCAGACAGCACACTTTTTTGGCGTTTGACTCAAGACAGATAAAATTTTTCGCTAGGAATAATTATTTTGCCAATCATATATTTCATATTTTTCATCCTTAGGTTTTGCAACTGAATTATGCTTTTCTCAAAGTATTGTTTTTATGATTAGACTCTCTTCAATGATAATTGTTCTTATGTTCCATGGAGTTCTAAAACTCCCACTATTTTATTCTACTGTGGAAACTCACCTCCCATCAAGGTATAGTCCCCACCCTTCTTTTAAACTTCAATGGATTTGGTGGTGATGCCAATCACTTCTGTGCAAACATTTTGTAAATCCTTAGTTGGGCATATTCTTGACAACGTGTGAACGAGATATCCTTGGTACACGTTGTGCTTGATTACGAATGCGAGCTAAGGGTTCGTATTAATTGGGAACAAGTGCTTAGTATTATTCAATCATCCTTATTTTCCAAAGAGCATTTAAAGATAAATTCTCCATCAAAGACCATTTATCAATAGACCTTAGATGAGTTTGTAAAATAAGAGGCGGACTTACATGATCGAAGTGAGTGGAACCCTAAAAATCCCAAGAATTCGTCTTTTCTGCTTTAAACATTTAAACCAATCAACCATTCAATCAAACACAACCCTACAATTCTCTTTAAATCACACTCGGGAGAGTAGCTCCTAATCACTAACTAAATCGCACCACTCCCCGCGGAGATGACCAGGATTCCACAAAGATTACAATGCTGACAACCGTAATTCCTAATGCTTAAACAAAATTCTGCGATATCATCATGACTAAGCACTCCGCATGCAAAGGAGACTCTTCGACAAGTGGCCGGGTAACCCGACATCCAATTTGTATTCCGCGGGCTGATGCGGGTAGTCGCACTTCGGTTTCGGGGCCACAAGAGTCCTTCACGATCACCGAGAGCGAAATTACTCACAGGCCCGTCTCCTTCTTTCACCTTCGCTCCATCCCGCACCGACGATCGAGCCTCCTTGTACAATTTTGCTTATTTTTTTTTTAAACCCGGGATATATGTAATGTTGTTCTTGGCTTTGAAACTCAATGGATACCTAATTTTCTATCTCCGCTTACCCTTAATTGTGTTCCTTATGCCGCTTCCGCTTGAACTCCACCGCCTCGTCACGGCGGGCTTTAGCTGAGCCGGCCGAGGTCTTGAAAACTCAGCCGCCGAGGCCCGTGGGCTAATTCGGCCTCGAGAGATGAATCGGGCTCTGTGCTACAAGTGCCTTGTTAGCCGAGCAAAATACCGAGTCTTCGAAAACCGAAGCCGGTGCCCGTGGGATAATTCGCCCGAGCTGAATCGCCCCCGCTGGGCGCGCCTTAGCTGAGCGCTTAAGTCAAAGCCGAGCCGCTGAGGCCCGCGCACCGCCAGCCGAGCTGCCCGCAAGGCCTTAGTTGAGCAATTGATCTCTTCGAAAACTAAGCTGCAGAGGCTCCGGTACACCGCTCGAAGCAACCAGCCTCGGGCCAAGGCCTTAGTTTGAGCAATTAAGCTCTTCAAAATCGAGTCACGAGGCTTCAGGCTAATTCGCTCGAGCCGAATCGCCCCTAGGCTAAGCAAAGGCCTTAGTTAAGCAATCGAGTTTCGAAATCGAGCCGCGAGGCTCGCCACCCGCCCGAAGCCGAAGCCGCCTCGGCTACAAGGTCGAAGGGGAGCGCGCCAAAATCGGCGCTGAGGCTCAGGCTATTCGCTCGAAGCCGAACCGCCCCGGGCTACAAGGCCTTAGCCGAAAGCGGGGCTGAGTTTCTTCAAAACCGAAGCTCCGAGGCCCGCGGGCTAATCTTTCCTGAAGCCAATCGCTTCGCTACAAGGCCTTAGTCGCGGGGCTGAGTTTTTCAAAATCGGAAAGCTATTGTGCTTTTGGCGGCGTGGGCTCTATGGGCTATATGGCCGATTCCACTTCCTTCTTGGAAACAGGAGGTGAGCTTTAATGCGCTTACGAGAATTGAACGAACAGCGCCGACTTCCGAAAGCACCCGGGCTCTTACAAGACAGCGACTCTCTAATGCATGGAGCTCATGCTTCGAACCTTCTTCCCTGTTTAGGCGTAATTGGGATCCGCGCACAATTAAGGTCAAGCTTGGTCAAGCCTTTGCGCGAGCTCCCGCCTCAAGATCTTCGAATAAGCCGTTCGATGGTGACTGGTCATTCATCGGATTGATGAGTCAGATCGAGTAGTGGTTCCTGATCCCGAGCTCGGCACAGAAATCCCTGAACTTAGGATGGTTGAATTGTTTCCCATTATCTAACACCGTGGCCTCGGATACCAAACTCCGCATATTGCGGCACGCTGCCCAAGTCAAGGCACCTGCCTTCCGTGGATAGTAGCTAAGGGCCCGCCCGCCCATTTGGTGAAATAATCCACAACTACGACGATAAATTTGCATTGGCCCTTTCCAAAGGGCAGGGGTCCTAATATGTCCAACCCCCCATCAGTCAGGGCTCAGAATCGACGCCGCCGTTCTGGATGGGAGGCGTAGAGATTTAGCGTGTCTCTAACAAACTTTGCATTTTCTCGACTAGTTCTGCGCCTCCTATACTGTGGGCCAAATGTACCCCTGCCTTAAGACTTTTCCCGCCAATGCTAGAGCTCCGATGTGATTTCCACAGACGCCTTCATGTACTTCCTCACGTAGCTGGGCCGGCTTTCCTCGCAGGAATGCACTTAAGGACGGTGGAAAAACCCGCCGCTTTATAAAGGGCTCCCGATGAATAAGAACCGCACTGACCTAAGCTTAAATGCCTCCTTCTGGTCGCTTGGGCAATAGTCCTTCTATTAAGTAGTCCCAACGGGATCCATCCAAATTTCGGGCCTATGATGATAGGAGATCTCTTCGTTGTCGAGATCTATGGAGGGCTCAAAGGTGTCTCGATAGGTGTCACTGCATTGATCTTCTCGGGAGGTCAAGGCGCTTGCTAAGGCATCCGTCAGAATTCCTCTCGCCTTAGTACGTGGTCTCGGGATCTCGAACTCGTACGAACTTCTAAGTACTCCCTGCACTCGAGGCATGTGATCATTTTTTCTCCCTCCGGCTTCGTGGAGTCTTCATTTGCTTTACTACCGATGAGTCACTTGCACCTTTAATTGATCAACCTGAATGGGCAGGTTGCCTATGACGCTACATCGGGGCCTCGTTATTGAGGCTCAACCCAAATCTTAGCAAAAAGACACCAAGACTG
The DNA here is from genome assembly GCA_016808115.1 of Tetrastigma voinierianum. Lineage (NCBI taxonomy): Eukaryota > Viridiplantae > Streptophyta > Magnoliopsida > Vitales > Vitaceae > Tetrastigma > Tetrastigma voinierianum. Next base: position 33,682 of record JAEQBH010004839.1, on the reverse strand, counting down.
GTGCTCTCCTCGAGAGGTCAAAATTAGGACCGACACCACTCCTCGAGCATTGGTGGCCCTGATCTACTACATCCTCCAAATAGTGGAGGTCGATGTCGTTTTGAGTAGTTTCTGCAAGCTTCCGATTCGAGGTGAATTCCATGACGGTCCGCTAAGATCCGCCCTTTATCATGTTTTCTGCTTCAGACATGTCGAACTCGCCTCAACTCTATGGCCCACTCATCAATCTTCCCGAGGTCTCGGGTTTGTGCAGCACTTACTACTGGGTATCTGCAGACTTCAATGGTATGAGCTGGGCAAGAGACAGCTGGTCATAACACGCCAGATTAATTTCTCTCCGTCTTTGGGTACATTCCCTCTGCTCCCCTTAGAGCTCAGCTGCAATAGTAGACTGGGTGTTGCGCTTTGTCTGCTCTCACTGTGGACGACCGGGCCGAGAAATCGAATCGGCCAGTACAGGCCAAGGAGCTCTCTCGTAGGGACTTACCGCATTTGTGGCGAGAGCCCGCATAAGTTTTAACTACAGTTTCTTCTTCAGTTGTGCATCCCATTAGAAAGCTTTAGAACCCGGGAAAGGGCTGACACTTGGCCGGCTCGACACAAAATCCGCTTAGCACAAATTATTCTTCTAGTTAGGCATTGACTTCTTTATGTTCGATGGCGGGCGGCATGTCGAGGCACAACTTTTCTCTTGTCCGGTTTGGTTTCTATTCCCGTTGTTGACTATAAACCTAAGAATTCTCCGGCCGAGACCGAAAGCCGCATCTGGCCGGTCCACTTCATGTCAGGACTTCTTCAGACTGAATGCCTCTACCGCATGAGCCAGTATGGAGTTCCTGGCCGTATTGATTTTACTAATACTGCCTATATATACCCCATGTGATGTTCCTATTTGTTTCGAACACCCTGCTCACTACAACCTCTAGTAGGTAGGCCTCGCTGCTTTTTTAGTCCAAAGGCATTACTCGGAGCAAAGTAATAGTCCTCGCCTCTCTGGGTGATTTAATGTGAGGTTTTCTCTCGGGTCGCTGATCCACAAGCTGATCCGTTAACCGGAGAAAGCATCCACAAAGCCGAGGAGTTCATGGCCGCCGTGGCGTTTACTATGAAACGCCAACCGGTGAGGAACTATCTTTGTGGCATGCTCGGTTGACGCCGCGGAAATCGATGCAGAGTCGCCATTTTCCATTCGCTTTTGATCAATACAACGCGGCCAACCATTTAGTATCTAATTTCTCTGACAAAGACTCCGCTGCAGGAGCTCACACCTCCTCATTAATCGCTTGTCTTCGGGCGAAACTCCTTCTTTTTTGCTTGACCGGCTTGGAATGGCTTGACCGACGCTAGCTCCGAAAGGATTATCGAGGGTCAATCCTCCCATGTCCTCTCTCGCTTCACACGAAACATCCCCTCAAGTATGCTTTTAAGAAGCGGATAAGGAGGCTTCTGAGGTCTTCTGCTAGCTTGAACCAACGAGGCGAGGTGTCTGTGGTGATCGTCCAACTGTATAGGCTCCAAATTTCCCGAGGCCTCGACATGGGAGTGTTTAATTTCGCTCATTACAGTCGTTTGTCCACGTATACGCCGGCCGACCTTTGCTTCATCGATGCCGAAAGCAACATTCCCCTGCCATGTGGTCAAGCATTCCATCTGCTTGTGGTGGGAAACTTGATCACCATGTGATGTTTTTCAAGTGATGGATTTTATGGCGTTGAGAGAGGGCCTGCCCAATAACACGTTATAAGCCGATGTGGGGCACTTCTACGAAATCTTACCATCGTTGTCGTCGCACTGGGGAATGTCCCTGGGGTGAGCACTAACTATATCGATCCCAAAGGCAGCAATTTTTCTTCCCTAGAGAACTGCACAGGGTGCCGATGTGTTCCAAATTTTCTCCTCTTCCGATGCCCATCTTGTTAAAAAGTCGATGCAAAGATGATGTCGTGTCAGCCCCATCATTTCGCATATGACCCTGGGCAGTGGATTGTTTTGTTAGCCACAACTGCCCTTATCACCAAAGGGTCATTGTGGGGGTGTTAACATCCCTCAAGGTCTGAATCCGAGAAGGTTATGGTGGTGTCGAGTCGAGGGAGTTTGGACATTGCTTGCACCTCCATTACCTCTCCCCGACCTAATATGCAAATGTGAGCCTTCCCTGGCTGAAGGTCGACTCCCACCCCGCTAACTCTCCCGAGATCATGGATTTCCCCTCATACGTCATGCAGTTGAGTTGGGGTTGGTCAACAGGTGGTGGTCGCGCTGACCCCGACCTTCGTGAGGCTATGTAGCGACGAGATCTCCGTCAAATCATATTCTATTTCCTTCCTGTTTGATGTGCATCAGTCGTTTAATGCCTGTGAATTCCTATGGTTAATAACACCTGTGTTATCTCTCTTTGGTTGGGTCCGTCCTCATCCGATGGCCATCTCGTATCTTTTTCATGTTGTAATTTTCACGCAAGACCCGTGATACCGTATCGGCCAAAGTGAACCATCGAGGTGAATACTTCTGCCGCAGAATCCTGCCAAGGGTCCCGTGCCGCCTCTCAAGCGCTTCCTTGCCTCTTTCTTGGGATCGTTTCATTCCTCCTTGGGGACTTCTCTCGTCTCTTTGTCTCCTAGGGCTTCGCTCCCTTTGTTTGTCGTAAATTCGCTTTTCTCCCCTTATGGGTTGAAGATCTTCGTCTTTTGGATGTGAGGGCTTCTTCGCCGCACGTACTTCTCATCTTACAGCACCTCAAACGGCGTTTGCCTCGAGTGTGATTCTTTCGAGATGGAAAACATCAAGTCTTTTTGATCAGATCTAACCCAAATGGCGAATGTGGTGATAACGAACTCGTCCAAGATCTTTAATGATCAAGGCTAACCTCTGACATAAGACCTCCTGCTTTCTTTGGCGGTTCGCTTATGATAGCAAGTGATAACTCAGCCTTCTTGTCTCTGTCTCTGGCTCCAATGAAGCCGGGAGACGAATGCGATGGAGAGCCTTCTAAAATGAAGGAGATCGACGATGGTGGAGCCCATAAACTAAGCCACTGTCGGGCCTTTGGGGCCGCGGATAGCGAAGGCTCGCAGACCAGACGGTCTTCGATATCCATGCAACTCCATCCTGCTCTTATAGTATTAAGATGGTCAATTCAGATCCTTCAAGCATTGAACGCTTATCGGCAAGATCCCGAACTTGGTCGAGGGGGAAATGTAGCACCTCGTGAACTGGGACTCGCCTTGCTACACTAGGTGTTCATGAGTCCGGAGCCCTACTCTTTACGACTTCCCTTCATGTGGTCGAGCCCTGTTGATGCCCTTGAACCCCATCACTCCCATGATTGCTCCCCCATTCCTTGCTGAGGAGCGGCCGGTTCATCGCTTCCAATGCCTCTCGGCATTGGCCATGCACTCCCTCTCAGTGGGTTAGCGAGGCTCCAAGGCCCCGGCCCTGCACTGGATTCTCGCTCTCATTTCGCCTCCCCGTGGAGGGCCGAGGTGGCTATTCTTCCCGAGGGGTATTGTGGCCTTCTTCCGGCTCCGTCGTACTTCCTACGCATTGGGACCGTCTAGGAGTTGCTCACCCCTTATCAAGTTGCCAGAGACAGAGGCCTCCATCTCACCCTATGTTATCGGTATAGTTTCTAAACAGACCTACAAGAGGTCGCTATCGCGCCGGCCTTGCCTGCCTTGCATCCTTGGGGATTGGCGTGGCTCTCGCCATTAGATTCCTCGAGTTGATACCATCGCCATCGAGATCAACTATTTGTACAAGAACCTGGCTGCTCCTACGCATTTGCCGCCAAATCATGATGCTTTTTCAACCTGGACAGCCGGAGAGCGCGGCCGAATACCGGGCCGGTCCAATTTACTCGATGTTAGACTTCCTAAAACAAGAAACGGTAAAGGATCGACGGACTCACCGTTGTTCCTTGATGCCTAAGCCGGCTTCTTTCGTGGAAAAGAAGATCAACCGCTAGTGAACGGTTGCGGCGTGACCTTTCTTCACCGATGGGGTGACCCGATATTTATAGTGGATGATTTTCCAATCGATGGTGATAAGGATTCTCTCTATCGGATGTGGGATTTTCTTTCCTTATCGTTGTCGACATTAAGAGATAATTAGAAAGTACTATCGGGAATTATTTTACTTCCCTTATTGGTGAGATTTGATTTGATTTACAGGATATGGGCTCTGTAGGCTTTCCGTGTTATCGACCCTTGGAGTGGATGAACAAGGCTCCCGTTTTAGCTCGCGCCCGGAGCCTGGGCCGCACCGGGCCTAAGAGCCCTTTAGTGTCCTCGGCTGGATTGGGAGCGGGCTCGCACGCCTATTCTTTAAACCCAATCAATTTAAATGCTACAAATCATAACCATAACACCAAAACCCTTCCCAGCAAGAGCTTAGCCTTCAATAATTGGTTCACAAACATCAACAACTAGTTGGCCAAACAAATTCATTCAAGTTGTAAACAAACTGAAGAAAAAGGGATTCCAGAAATAAATTCCATAAAATAATTCTAGAAATAATCCAAAAAAAACCTTGAAGATCAGACATAAAATGGAACTAAATATTCATTGATCTCATCTTAAAATTACAACTCAGATCCCTTATTCCAGTTCTAAGAAAAGGAAAATAAAAGAAATTACAAGAAGAAATAAAGAGAAAAAAAAAACGAAAATAAAAATCTAACTGTTATTGTATCTCTACTCCTAAAAAATGTTAGCTCCTCCGTTCTCTATCTTGCATTCCTTTTTATGCCCTAAATATTTATATTTATAGACTCATTAAATGCTAGGCCGAAAATCAAGGCTAATGTTGTGGGTTTCTTGTCTCGTCATGATATACAGCATAGGTTTGTCGTCCGGCTTTGTCAGGGCATATTTGTTATCACAAACATTTTTGCATTTTCGCTCTGCCTTTTTGCAAAATTGTCACGACATTACGGTCTATGTCACAAATATAACATCCTCTCAGGTGCCTTAGATCTTTGTTTTGGAGTTTGTTGCAACATTTCTTCATGCCATCGCTTGTCAAGTTTGTCGTGAAAATAAAATAAATGTCGCGCTACAAAGTCGAGTTAACTCCACCCTATATTTGTTGGCGAGAAGGTTCTGATTTCGCTTGCATTATGTCTACATAGTTTACATGCCTCGCACTGCTAATCCTTTTGAAATGTTTGTCGAACATAAAAAATCCTTGTTGCTGTGACAAACTCAACATAACTTTCCCCGCCAAATTATTGAAGTACCTGGGTAAGTTTGCTTCGTGTCGCGGATATTAATTGCTCCTTCTGTAGTTCTTTATGTCGCGAGAATCAATTTCTATGTCGCGACATAGTTTCTCAGCCTTCAACTTTGTTTTATGTCGCGACATGGGTTTCAAGTGTCGCAAAATAATTTTCTGCCTTAGTCACAAGTTATGTCGCAACACAATTGTGTGGAATGTCATGACATATTTAATCGTTTTCGGGCATGCTTCATATTCTTGTCATGAAAGATACATTTCAATGTCGCGACATACCTCTTATGTTTTTTGCCTTTCTTATGTTGCGACAAGGTTTTTGTTGTAGCGATAAACTTCTATTGGCTGGCTTGAATTTATGTCACGACATACTGAGACTATGTTGTGACATTTCTGCATTTTCTCTTCCAAAGGCTCTTCGCTTTATATTGCGGATATTTCACAACCATAGACATTCTTTCTCATTTTTATCCATCAGAAAGTATGGCAAGGACAATCAACATTGCTTGCCTAGCCAAACTACGTTGTTTTCATTTTTAGCCCACTCGATGTTTTTTCTGCTTTTCAAATTTTTTTTTCTCTAAATTCAGTACAAACACAAATTGAAAGTGAATATTCCATAATTTGACATTTAAATTAGACATTAAGCCTTAAAATATTCATGAAAAATGGGCTTAAAAATTAGATGAGATTTAGACTCAACAGCTGCCACCAGGAGGGCTAGTGTTGCTTGTTCTAGACTGGTGTACCGAAGTTTTTGCTTATGTCAGGGATTTTCTTATGAATATTGCTCTTTGTTTTTGTTTTTGTCTTCTTTGAACAAAGCTGCACTTACCGAGACTTCTGACATTGCTAGGTAGAGATAGAGTGTATTGCTTGCCCCTAAGCTTACGACTGGTGGTTCGCCAGAATCAGCATCGTTTGATCGCCATGAAATCTTAGTCGCATTCCTCATTCCAATGCTACTCTTTCGTCCCTTTACGTGGATAAAATGATTTAGCTGATCCGTGAAACGGATATGAACCGCCCGGAGGGGCTGCTAGCCGCCGGCGAAGGCGTTATATTCCTTTCCTAGATGTAGGAGCCTGTGAGTCCATTATTTTGGGTTGCACGAGGTTGGCCTCTATTCCTTTAGGTCACCATAAAGCCTAGAAACTTGCCCACCTAAACTCACATTTCAAAGGGTCAGTTTCATGTCGCACTGCAATAGCTCAAAGGCCTCCATAGATGCCGGATGTGATCGGGGCGCTTATCCGATTTCGCAAGCATACCGCCGTATAGGCTTCCATGGTTTTGCCCAACAATGGTCGGAATATCTCAGTTATCAATCTTTGATAGGTTGCCTCAACATTCTTCAACCGAAAAGGCATCACATTGTAACAGTATAGCCCGTGAGGTGTAATGAAGGTCATTTTCTTTGCGTTAGGCGGGTGCATGGGTATTTGATGATATCCAAAGAAGGCGCCCAAACAGATACGTGATCCCGGCCCAACCGTGGAGTTGACAACGGATATATCTGTGCAAGGGAAAGCTATATCTTTCGGGCACACTTCATCGAGTGGTGTAATCTGCACATACTCGCCCTTCCGCCTTCTGAACCACCACTAGGTTGGCTAGCCATTCGAGATACTTTACTTCTCTAATGAAACCTGCTCTTAGTAAGTTGTCCACCTCTGTCTGTATGATTTGATGGCGATCCGGGTGAAAACGCCTTACTTTCTGTCTCATTGGTTTGGCCGTGGAGACGATGTTTAGTTTATGAGAGGCCACCATTAGATTAATTCCGACCATATCCGAGTGGCTAAAGGTGAACACATCTATGTTGCTCAATAGCGTGAGTTGTAATTGTTATTTTTCATCATCGGTCAAAGAGAACTGGCATAAGTGAACTTCTCCGGGCCGTCTAACACTGCTTTTTCCAAGGGGACCACAGTCAACGGATCCTTCTCCTCCGACCTGATCTAGGCAAGGAACTGTGATTGCTATGTGGGGGTTTGATCCTCGAGGAGGGCTTCTAGGCTCTTCCCCCAAGCTCCCAGATAAATAATTGATAACACTGCCTTGTAGCCAACCGACAACCCAAAAAGTTAACCTGACCAATGTTAGTAAGATAACTGACCATTTTATGGTAGGTTGAAGGAACAACTTTCATTGAGTGCATCCAAGCCTGCCCCATTATGGCTTTGTAAGGACCTAAGTCTCCAACTAAATGTAACTTATCATCGATCGGGTCGACCCTTACAAGGAGCGTGACATCTCCTAGTGTTACGGTAGTCACACCATTAAAATCGGAGAGAATTCTCTTGGCTGAATTCAGCATCCCTAAGGAAAGCTTTATCTAGTTGAAGGCGGGTAGTTGTAATAAATTTGCTTCGATGCCAGGATCCACCAATACCTTATGCACATCAAACCATGCACATGCAGGTATGAGTACCAATGCATCAAGAAAGGGCACAATAATCTTGTTCGCTGACAGGAGGGAAGGCTACTGGGCCATCTACGGGCCTGGTTTCTTCACACGCTCCGTGTGATACCATTTACCTTGGCTCAGATCGGTGGGCAGCCTTTAAGATCTTCTTCAAGGCGCTTCATCGATACTAGTCATCAGACGAGCCACCTAGTATATAATTTATGACTGGTTTGTGTTCGGCGGAGCGTACCCAATGAATCTTTGTTTCAAGGCTTCTACCGACTCCTCTCAGGGTTCGCTTTGATATACCTCTTGAGGTGTTCGACTTTGACCAGTTTTCTACCAAGAACTTTAGGCTTTGACACATGTCTGTCTCATGCCCACGATCCATATGATAATCTCATCGCAATGATTTGTTTCTCTGTGAAGGATATGTTTGGATCGGTGCAGGCCATTTAAACTTTAGCAAATCATGAATGATGGGTAATAGCCTTTCACACAAGATGTTCAGGGGGGTGAATTGCGGGGGCTCTTTTTTTTTTTTTTTTTCCTCAGAATCGGTCACCGGATTACTTTTTCATCCCTATTCCGCCTCCTCACCTCGTGACGACTTCTTCTAGACGACTTATGTCCCTGGTCAATGACTCAGAATCAGCGATAGCCTGGTCATGCACGCACGTTGTTGTCTCAGCATCAAGCATCATCATCCACCCGTCTCGTATAATCTTTTGTCCCAGCGGTCTAAGATAGCTACTAGAAGAATGGCGTGGACAGCCCGAAGCTTCTCCTAAAGTTTTGGAGAGCCACATCAAGATTCTACCTGTTGGACGGCTTACCCAAATCTCCTCGTGAAGTCTAGAATAGATTCCGCTTCCTACTTGAGAATAGCTTGTAAGGAGTTGAATTTCTCTTTGTCGCAGAGACCGCACGAATGCCTCCAAAGGTCATTGAATGAGTTTATCAGTGCTACGGAGCTTTGCGAAACCAGTTAACGCGCCCCCGTAGTTAGCGTCAGAAAACTTTACATACTGCACGATCACACGGGCGAAGATCATTGCTTAATTATAGTGAAGCATGTGATCGTAAGGGTCTGTAGAGTTGTCGAACATGGTAAAAGCGGGTATGGCGAACCCGCGAGGTGGCTCGTAGTCAAGAATGTGTTGCCCTAGGCTTCAGGAGAGACATGTCACAACCCCGACCGGAGCTGTTGGCGGCATGTAAAATATTGGCCCTTTGCCGAATGCGGGATGTACAACCGCATCATGATGGCATCACACATAAGATTACCAACCCGTCGCCGAGGGCTCTGGCCCGCTGGCACTCGTCTCGCCCCTACCCGCTTCTCTCCTTGCTCCTGGGACACGCGCCACTAGCCGCATCCCTGAAGAGAAGGCGATGCGAGGTCCTCTTACGCGACTTGGCCTTGTGTTTTTTGCTGGCAAGAGGCCCAAAGGTGGGGAACTGGCTGAAGACAATTCATCATTTACCGGGGTATCGACATTGGAAGGGATGATGGGTTCTTTCCTTTATCGCGGTAGTGATCGACATTCCACCGACCGCTTATCCCGCACTTCGTTTCCAAGATCACGACTTTTCTCCATCTAGGCTCACAACTGGTCGTTCTCCCGCTGCAATCATTTGGCATGAGCTTGTAACTCTTTCATCTGCCTTGCTTGCTCCTCCTGTTTCCTCTCCATGTCATGACACCACTAGAGGAATTGCTCTTCGCGATTGACTGATTACCTGACATTACGATCGCCTCGAGAATCATATATGGGAACCGGCAGTTCCAAGTGATGAAGGGCTAGTGGACAGTCGTTGGAGCCAAGCCCTTGTAGCCTGTAAACGAGACTTTCTGTTCAATTCACACAAACGACGCCAATTGTTGTTACCTTGATCGTCTGACTTTCAGGGCATCAACGGCGTAATGTAAACCTATAAAAAAAGGGTGATTCGGCGATGATGAGCCGTCCACCTCTATGATGATTAAGTCATCAAAAATACGGAGAAGAGGAAGAAGAAAGTTTGCATAGTTGGAATTCGTATACCTCTCCTCGTGGGGATCCTCCGATTATAGGTAATATTGCCGAATTTCTATCTCTGGGAAAGAAATCTCCTACTTTTGTATAAATATGTTTTTCCTTATCCAGATTAATTTTCCTTATCATGATTATTCCTCCAGAAATATGGGATTTGAAGTTAAGAAATATATGAATACCCATTGAGTATTTCTCATTATTATCCATTTATCAATAATGATTCTATGTGCGGAAGGATAGTCGTCAGACTTAAAAATCCGCATCACTGCCGGCCTTTGGGGAGACACCTTAGCTTTCACAAACGGGCTTTCGAATTCTCCCGTCTAAGTAGTGCCCCCCAGTTTTAATATGGTGGATGGATTTGAACCACTTCACATCACGGGCCAGATGGGCCTTGAGCTAAACGGGTCCTGAGCCCATTGAATAATGGGTCTAAAGACCATGACACTCACAATTTGGATTGGTAAGAAATACATACTAAATATACTTCATCTATAATATATTGGTTTCATCTCTATATATATCTAAATTCATACCCAACCCTTCAACATTGGAATGAAGTAGAAGGAATTAACAATCAAAATTATTATATTTAGTAATAATCATATCAAGAATTTCTGTTGTCCAAAAATAAGATTCTAAGGTTAGGTTCCCGCAAACTAACTTTGGACTCTAAAATCATATGTTAAAATGATTTAAATTCTAAGTTTAGCCACACAATTTCATATCTTTTAAATATTATTAGAAGAAATGAACTATGTACATCATATTTCTTAATATAAGATCGAACTAGATTTCTGTGCATGGCATTTGCCTCGTCTTACTTCGACTCCACCCAAGGTATCGTATGTGGATTCCCGCATAACCGAAAGTTAGGTAAAGGGGGCCGAGGTAAAAATTTTCCCTAGACGAGGTCGTGAATACTATCCCCATTTCATATATATATATATATATATATATATATATATATATATATATATATATATATATATATATATATATATATATATATATATATATATATATATATATATATATATATAGCAGAAATTATCGACCTAAATTTATTCAAGTGCCAAAATGGGGCCACCGCTAGCCTCCATTTTTCAGCATCTGATTCACTCAGCCGGGCCAGATGCGCCCGCGCTGCAAGGCCAAAATTTAAAAAAAATGCTAAAACTTGTAATTTATCTAATTTTGTCATTCTTCAAATAAAAAAAAAACACAAGTATTTAATAATAGTTAATGCATAAATGATGAAGCTTAGACAATATAATAATATTTAAAGTCTTAAATAATCGAAATAATGTTAAACATCATTATAAATTTATAACCAAGTCCAACTAGTAGCTTACAAGAACTTAACCACAATCACATAATAATTGAATTTAATGGCACTAACTATAATCAAGTTCAAAAGTTTTTATGATAAAAATGAACATCAAATCATAAATATGTCAAAGTGTAATAAACAAAACTAATAAATACATGCTCATTCAAAGTACTAAAAAAAAATGTATGATAATAAAACATGATCTAAACTACAAATCCAAAATTCAAATAAATTCATTATGTCTTAATCTTCATCTTCTATTAGTATGGTCATCATAGGATTTATAAAATTCTAATAAGTCATATATATATATATATATATATATACATATATGTGTGTGTAAAAGTGTGTGTGTGTGTGTGTCATTTTTAAAAATTAATAATAAAAAAATTAAAATTCAAATAATCGGTCTGCCCTACTTAACCCTGATGGGCTATCAGGCTCAAGCAGGCCAATAGCTCCTGATTGCCCTGGGTCACAATTTACTGGCTCGACCTCCAATATTTGTGCCACTCATTGGTCGACTCATATTCCTGTACTCTCTCTATATATAAAATTATTATTTGTTTTTTACTTTTTATACAAATGTATGAAAATGAAAATACGGGCCAACCCACGCGTGAACCTTTCTGGTCTCCTACGCCTAACTCCCCTGCCTTTCCCTTCCTATCTCAATCCTCCCTTCTTTCTTTCTCCTTCCTATTATCATTTTCCTCTACCTTCCCACCCCCACACACAGGTGCCTCTGCCACCGTCCCTATAAGTTTTCTCTCTCTCATATATATATATACCTTCCTTTCCTTTTTCATTTTTTCGCCTCAGTTTTTTTGCATGTGAATCATGGCACTCGCCAAAAGGCTTCCGTTGGATCGTTTTACTTAGGTTTGTGGACTTCACTAGAGGAGAAATCATCTAAGCTAATTTCAAATCTTTCAATGATTGGATTCGAATCACTCAGGGTTTTTTTTTTTAGAAATGATGTTCTATACCTGCTTGATCTTAAGGCTGAGAAAATGATAAGAGTGGGAGTTCTCATCTCATGCCTTTAGGGGGAAACCTCATCACATCGATTTTTGTGATGGCTGAATCCCTTCACTTTCACCATCTAATTTCACTTTCACTGCCCCCTGCCTTCCCCCAAAGACTTAATCTCCTCTTCACTCACTCTCTCTCATCTTCTCAGTTTCTCAAACTCACTACCTTATCTCTGATTGATCTTAGATTCCTCTCATGAGCCACATCACCAACACCTAAGAACAGCCTGGTTGTCACCACCCACCTCCTTCCTTCCTTCCTTCATCGCTAAGATTACATGAACCTGATTGTAAGATTCGTAACTAACCTCCACTCCTCTCCTCTCTCTCACCACAACAATGAGCCTCCCCAGCCAAACACATCCCTCAAAATGACATGTGTTTAGTTCGACTGGAATTATTACCCGAATTTCTGATAAATCACTTAAATTATGACTTTAATTGACTCAGCAAAAACATACGTAAATTGAATGCCCAGATTTGAAACTACGCTAACTAGCTTGATTTTATATTGAATTTCAAACTGCCCAGTTGAGAAAATAAAAATGAACATATGTTATGATCACAAATTTAATTATGAACTTGGTTTTTTCCGCTTCGCTTTTCTCTAATCTTGAAGGTCATCTATGACTTCAAAGCCTCAGTCTTTTAATCTTTACATTTTATTATTTGATTTAAGTAAGTCCGATAGCTCAATAATCCACCTTCAAGAAGTAATGATAGGTATAATTCTAAAGAATTACCAATCATAAATTTGAACCAAACTCCTCCTTCAGATTTGTGCATGACCTCAAGTTAGAGTTAAAAGAAAATAACTCCTGTATGGAACCAATATATAAATGAAGATTTATGTGTATATGTTATCAGAATTATTAGGAAAATTAGGTGGGTGAAAGTAAGAATGGGACATGCAAACATCTACATGTTCATTTTAATATAGATGTCCTTTTTCAAAACAAAGAGATATTGGGCAAGCAATTTTGAATCCTGGGAAAGGAAGCTAATGGAAAGTTGTCGCTTAGTACATTCTTTGATCAAGAAAATGTTAGGGAAGGATCTTGCAAGTATGATTGTTTACATGAATATCCTCTTCATAATGGTCGATTTATTTAGAAAATACTCCATCACCCTTCAACCATTGTTTAAAATGGTTTCTAAATATTATCAAGGAATGATATATTGAAAATTTATGATTATGAGAAATAAAAACAATGGATTTGTTTGCGTATAATAAGAACTGCAATCACCACTGACATGTGACTTCTAATAAAAAGAAAGCGTTTCACAGGTGGTTACACACACTTCATAAGATGATTCTTAGGCACTTCAGTTTAGTAATAAAGTATATTTAAATAAAATTAATTTGATTTACTTTATATTTTGTTATAATTTAATTTTTGTTATAATAATTTAATTGTTTCTAATTACAGTTTATATATTTGCCTGTGAAGGGTTTTCGAGGCAACATCAGCAAAAGATGTGGAAATACAAAAATCCCAATAAAACCCATCCAAGGACCCCAAGTAGCATTAAACTCGCTCTATAACAAAGATAGTATATGATTACCTTGTGTTTGCCTAAACCGAGCTAAATGTCGGCGCCTTTAGACCGGTTAACCAAGTCCTAGCTCTGGGTTTCAACCCGCATCCACACGAAGAGTGAAGCTGAAAACCTCCAAGGCAACGCCCGCAACGGTCCAAGCAGCTTAGTCCCGATCCGAAGACGGGGCTTTCAAACCCGGTCTCTCAATCTCTAGAACACTTTCTGGTGAGACGAGAACACACTCTATTATTTTCGAGCTCTCTTTCTCTCAAAAGAGCACCTCTTTTTGTGGTTTTCCATAACATTCTATTTATAGGAAAACCCTATAATGTCTAATGACCAAATGCCTCACTCTAAGTGACGACAGAGACACGCATCTCCATGCTCGGGCGATCCCCACACCCACCTGGGGCCAGAAAGGGCCAAACTTATTATCTCTTATGATGGCTTTCAACCTGAATTCCACTAATCCCGTGACATTTAATTCATGAGAATTAACTCCCCTACATTCGATCACATCCAAATTGCTTTCATCAGCCCCACACTCTTCAAGTGTGACCCATTAGTTCGGGTTATGTTGGCCACTTGATTCAATCCATTGAATTAAGCAAGTCAAGACGTAGATCTAAGAACACATCATGACCCCAATTGACCTGAGAGTCGCTGGTCTGACCGCATACCCTTCCCATAGACAAATACCGCGGCACTCATTCCTTCACCAAACTATACCCTACTTGGTTCGTGAAAGCATGGACAATCAGAAGCCCACTAGACTGCTATGCCACACTCCAAATTCTGCCGAGATTATTCACCTCAGATTCATCACTCAACCTTTATGCACTTGAAGACTTTCCTCAAGACATTTTCACTCTGGCTAGAGATTCCCGAGTAATGATTCCGACAAGAGGCTCTTGGTGTGATACTCTCCCTTTATCGGGAGTGGCGAACTCTGCCGCTACTCAATTTACCCTCCGAACACCTGCTATACCCAATCCTCATCCAATGAGCGACCCCTTAAGAGGCAACGTGGATTAAGGTCAGCACAGATCAAAGATCCAGATATCTCGAGCACCTTAAGTCTAAGGATACTGCAGACCATTGCTATGACGAGACAATCATCTACATTTAAATAGATAATCCATATGATTGTTCATTAGGCCCCGATGTACTTAACTACTCTTAGCAGCATCCACACGCCAACTTCCGATCAACTCACCACGCTTATAAGATCTACCGCTTGGATCCAACTGCGATAGATTACAGCGCAGCTGGCCGTCTCAATCAACAATGTCCAATCTTGTTTGATCCTATGATTAGGATAATTTAGACACAAACATAATTGCACATTATAGGAATCTTATTACGCATCCCATCATTTCTTCATACATGTTATGTATCGTGGACTTCATTAATTCGATTAAAGATCCGTTATCAATTCAACGTATGAATATCAAATTAATGAAGAAGCTCATATTAAGAATATCTTATGTACAATACAAGGCGCTAATGGCGATTCCTTTAGAGCACTTCTAACACGCGGCCTCGCTTCACATACCGTGGTATTACCCTATAAGTTTTTGATGGATTTGCTTATTTGATTGAACGTTTGGATCGAAGTCGCCTTCTTTAACCTGTCGATAATGCACTACTAATGATGCTTTGATCAACATTCTTTTAGGTAAGCTTTCTAGTAGCTCACTTATATTGAATGAGAAATTTTTTTCACATGCATTGTTGCGCACACATATTAAATTTGATAGTAAAAGAAGGATTGGAAGTAATTAAGGAGAATGTTGAGAAAATTCGTGAGAGTGTTGCTTTTTTGACAACTACACCTAAGAGATTAGAAAAGTTTGTTGAAACTGCTTGTCAATGGAATATTTGTTGTGATAAAAAGTTAGTACTTGATTGCAAGACTAGATGGAATTCAACATTTTTTATGCTTAGCACAACCATAGATTATAAGGATGTCTTTCCTCGTCTAAGTCATAGAGAACCACAATATAAATATGTTCCTAATGATTTAGATTGACTCACAAGAGATTTGTGAAAGGTTGAGTTGTTTTTATGAAGTCAAATAATCTATGGACCAAGTATTCAACATCCAATTTGTATTTTCCAAATATTTGTGAACTAAAGTTGTCAATGTCTAATTGGATCGGATCTCCTTATGTTGGGATTATATTGATGGCCACAAATATGATTGAAAAGTTTAATAAATATTGGGATGAAATTCATAATCTATTGGTTGTTGCAACTGTGTTGGATCCAAGATTCAAGATGAAGTTGGTTGAGTTTTATTTTCCTAAAATTTTTTAAAATGAAGATCTGGCAGGCGAAATTGAAAGTTTAACAAATTTTGGTGATGAGTTAGTAGATGAATATAAGAAAAAGTATCATCTTATGGGAATAAGAATAATCTTCAACTTCATCTTTCTTCAATTTGAGATGACTAATGTGTTGGTATGGAAGCAAAGATCATTTAGCAAGGGGTTTGATGTATTTGTTTGTAGTACTACTAATCTTGATGCTAGGAGATCAGATATTGATACTTATTTGGAAGAGCTTGTATGGCCTAGATCAAGCGACTTTGATATATTATCTTGGTGGAAAGCAAATTAAAGCAAATATCCAATTTTGCAAACAATAGCAAGAGATATTTTAGCCATTCCTAATATTTTAGATAAAGAGCATCGAAGTCTCGTATTCAATACTAGTGGTATATTTATTGAGTCCACACGTAATGGAAGCAGACTTCATCCAAAGACTTTTGAGGCAATGATGTATGCTTAAGATTGGTTGTGGGCTAAAATGCACGGTATGAAAAATTTATTTACTTATGTATCATATTTGTTATTTTTTCTAATTTATTTTTTGTGTTAACTATTTTTATTTTATTAGTAGATTCATCTTCTTTAGCTTCACCATACAAGAGATGTGCAACATTTGTTGAGGATGATGATGATGATAGGATGTGCAACATTTGTCTTAACATTTGTCATATTCGGCTTTTGTCACAACTAATATATTCTTCTTATCCCTTTTAGTAGTACTCAAATTAAATTTCAATGTTATGTAATTTATTTTATCTTGTCCGTGACTACCAAATGGATTAACATAATTTTCAATGCCTTGCTAAATTGCTCATGATCTAATTTATTCTACCAATGTCATCAATAAGGTCTTAATTCGATAGTGTTCACTGATGGTTTATTATTTTTGCTACAAAGGAGAACTATCAAGGGTGCATAAGAAATTTTTTGCTTAGGATGACAATTCTACTATGTATGATTCCAAGAAATTTGTGGAGGGAAAGTGTAATATTAATTCAACAAAAAACTTTCCAATATTAATGAATATTGATGTTATTGGATAATATTAATGATGTTGATATATGTAATATTTATTAGTGTTTTTTTTAATAGTGTCAAGATATTATATATTGGTATTCATTTTTCTAATTTAAATTTGTTAGCTATATTGTATAATTATGTAATTATGATATTTATTAGTTATTGTAATTTATATGTTGTAAATATTGACACAGGAAAACTATTTTGCGCCTAAAAAAAAATCATTTTTATATATATATATATATTAAAAATGTAAATGGGGCAACGGGCTGGATTGGCCCCGCCCGCCCCACCATAAACGAGGTGGGGGCGGGGACGGGGTTGAGAATTCACGGGGCGGCGGGCCGGGGAGGGTCACCCCAAATTTCGCTCACCCTGCTGCCTAACTAGATTAACACACCACCCTCGCAATGATTATAATCATATGATTAATTAAAAAGTTATTTTTATTTAGCTTTGATTTGTTTAAAACAAATTCATGATCATAGTAATGATTTAATAATTGACAAACAATAATTGATGATGAAAATACGTAACGTTAAGATAAAGTGTCTTCCTTCTTTTATCCATATCGATAAAAGACTTCATACGAAGATAAAGCCGATAATAGACAGAAAATTCCTATCACAAAATACAATCATATTCAAAAGAATTTAACTCGCACTAACGTTAAACTGTGAAGAGACTCCAACTATCTTAATGACATTTTTTTTTTTTTTTGAAAAAAGATAAATAAAGACATAGCTTTTTCCTATATATATTTCATTTTTAAATGATTTCTTAAAAATAAGCTTTATTTTGATTTGCATAAAAACTATTTTTAAATTAAAGAAAAAAACTCAATCAAAATTTTTTTTGATGAACTCAATAAAAATTGATTTGATACTTTTATTTCGATGATAAAAAGCATGATAAATATGCAGTTATAAGATCCTTGATAATGAAGGGAAACTTGGCCACTAGGCACTAAAATATGAAATTTGGGCCTGATTCTAATGGAGGTGAACCGGGCAATGAGATTTTCAGCGAAGCCTTACTACCACCAGTACGATCCAACCCATGGCTTTTAGAGAAATTGGATTTTTTTTTAATTCTATTCACTTGCATTATATTATTATAGTATTCAATTCTTGAATTCAAAAAATCGTCTCACAAACCCTTTTACCACTTGAGTTAGGATAAGAAATTGGTCTCAAATGAACAATTCAAAAGTCATTTATAAAATTATTCTCAAACAAAATTAACCTTGAAAATATCATATTTTGAGGTAAGAAAACCCTTCAAATGGACAATTCAAAAGTTATTTATAAAATTATTCTCAAACAAAATTAACCTTAAAAATACCAAATGCTTAGGAGCAATTTTGTCCAAAAGGTATCTTTTTATACCCGGAAAGATAAAATATTGCGTGGATTCATTCCTTTTAAACGGATATCCCTAATGTTTATCCACACAGTTACGGTTACGGTTACGGTTACGGCATACACGATCCGACGTCGTTTTGTCGCGCAGAATAGAGGTAAGGAACGCGAAAGGGATAAGAACTTAATCCATACAATGCGCAGGGTGCGTAGGTCCAAGCTGGCACATGTGCGATCCTACTCCGAGCTCCACCACCAAGAACCTCCCGTCCCAGTATCTCGATCTCACCCACTCGTATTTTGAACCTGAATCAGTCGTCCGATTCAGTTAGTTCGATCTGGTTCTCGTGGCAAGAAGCAATGTGGCGCGATGGAGGGAAGCTCTACTGGGCCAGAAAGGAGGAGTCTGTCAAGGTTGAAGGAATTGTGGTGATCTTCGCTTGGGTTTCGATTCAGGAGACCCATTTGAAGGAGTTTGTGGATCTCTATTCTTCTATTGGATGGAATTCTCTTGTTTGTCACGCGGTTTTCAACGCGTAAGTGAATTTCTTCTACTTAGGTCTGTTTGGTCAAGAAATGAGAAAATGCGAGAAAGTGGAGTGAATTCGGTGATGTTGTGCTTGGATGGTCTTTTATGTTTATTATTTTCTAACTTTCAAAGGTCAACTAACGGAGGCTTGTAGTGTTTATCTAGTTATGTTTTGGATTGATTTTATTAATTTTATAGATCAGCTGAATTTTCAGAATTGAAAATTGAACCGGTTTCTAGTTTTATGGTATACAAAAGTTCGAAGATAGATTGTCTGAGATCCACTGAGTTCCATTTTCTTTCAATTGTTGAGTCTCTTGGACTTCCAACTGCCTCTTTACAGGGAGTTTAGGAAGACTTTAAAGGAATACATCGTTTTGAGGAACTGCCAACTCAATGAAGGACTCATTTAAAGACCTGCTTGAAACTAGGAACCGCTCTGTCAAGTGTGTAACTGGAATTCTTAGGAATTGATTTGATTTTGATTTAAGATTACAATTGAACAAAGTGAGGATGAGAGGTTAAAAAAATGGTTCTCTGCTGACTCAAACTGAAGTCTAAGTGGGGGAGAGGTAGGTCTGTGAAGGTGTTCATTACAGAAAGGAGGAAGGGGTTGGTGTCTTGGATTAGATCTCGCAGAGAAGGGCTTCTGGGGCTTAAAGAGTGTTGAAATCTGCTGGGCATGATGAGTCCATATCAAAAGAACTTTTGAATGGAGGGAGAATGGCATTTTTTTACGCCCTCCGAGTCATAGAATGATCGGCAATTATCTGCCTTGCTCACACATAGATGAAGAAGGTAAAGACATAAGATATTCATCCTTAAGGATGAGGGTTGATCATATTACTGATAAACTCAAAGAGTTTGGAATCAAGGGGAAGATAGATGAGAGGAAAAATAAGGGGGAAACCAATGAGATGGATGAACACATCGAGGGGGAAAGGAAGAGGAGTTTTTCCACAAGGGAAATCTTTGTCGAAATAATGAAAGATGAAAGATGGAAAATTCAACCGATATGGGTAGATGTAGGGAGAGCTATTTGGGAGAATACTCTCCGATTTGTACCCAACAAAATTCGAACTGAAGGATGGCTAAAACAAATACGGAGATCGAAGGGGAGCTTAATGGTGGCCTTCCTGAATAGAGATCTTCTTTTTCTGGAGTTCGAAATTCTAGAGGAAGTAAAGTGGGTGCTTGAGGCAGGGAGAAGATGGTTTAGGGGCTGCTTGTTAAAGTTAGACTGGTGGAGACCTGATTTCAGCTATGTGGACAACAAAGAAAATGTGAGGGAGGCATGGATTAGGGTGGTGGGGCTTCCTTTACACCTATGGAGGCATGAGGTCTTAAAAAAGATCGGAGACAAGCCATGGGGCTTTTCCGACAATTGACAAGGAGACAATGAGTATAGGTGTCGGCAAGGATTTATGGATTCAGGACTTAGATTAAAGTAAGCATATACTGGTGGGAATGAATGATAAACTAAGGAGTTCAACCCATAAGAGTATCTAAAACAGCTCAACAGGAGAAGATCATAACAGAAGAGAAAGACAGATCTGGGAGATGCAGAACAAAGGTCTGGCGTTGACAAAGGGTAGTCGACAAGATGGGAGAGACTGGCGTTGCATGCGTGGGACGTAAGTGATAAGGTGGAAAGACAAAAGACATATGAGACCCAATTCCCAAAAAGGACAGATAGGATGTGTTCCGGGGGGCCTCCAACCCCCTCAAACCATGGTCTCGCTTTCCTAAGGCTACAGCGAAGAACGGGAGGGATTTCGCTCAAGGGGCTCGCCATCCTTTCTTATGGGCTGGCTATTCAACATATGGAGAGAGAGCCTAATGTGGGCCTGGATCAAGTCCACCCTATGGGCCTATTCTTTCAAAGAGCCAAATTGGAATAAGATCCAGTAGGAAAAAGATGGAAAGAGAGGGCTCAATTAGGCTTGGGCCATCAAAAGCCCAAAAGGTGGAGAGGTTATTATTTGCGCAGCTCGTCGAGATAAACAAAAAGACCCCTGAGGGCTCACAAGAGCCTACGAGTTCTGGCACACCCTCTCCGTCCTCGAAGATGGGAGTGTCTAGCCCTAGGGCTTCTAGAATGCAAGAAGAAGCGAAGGCAGATAACAGGGAGGAATAAACATGGAAGGATTGAATTCGAGAGAAACACAGTGTCAAAGGGCTTCTGCTTCCTCTTAAGAGGCCAGGAGTTCAGAAATGTGTTTGAGAATATGTATTACAGTCGTGTTGAAGAGAGGTATGGATTCTCAAGTTTGACACAATTTTCCCCATTCTTCATAATGACCGATTCCCATTTAGAGGAACTTTGGTCGTGGGGTGCAATTCAGGAAGAAGCCTCGTGAAGGTGGTTTCCTTCCGAGGGGCTCGAAAAGGGATCGGCATGAGGGCCAGGGCTGTCCCTTGAGTATTTTGTCAGTCTAAAGAACCAAAGCCTCGAGCCGTGAGTCACAAGCAAGAGAAGGAGTGGCACTGCAAATTGAGGATAGGGAAAAGAAGGAAGACTGGGGGGAGGAAGCAAAGGGGTCTTGGGAGGAAAGTCATAAGCAAGGTTCAAGAATTCCTCGGGTTTCGACCGGCTTTGATACGAAGAGCTGACTCGGATTTCACGAACAAGATAAATACCAAGAGGGTAGAAAATTAAAGGAAAAGGAGGGGCTGGAACTACAAAGTTTTGACAAACTAATCAAGAAATCGGGCTTGGAACTTGAAGGCAAGGAGAGACCAAAGAGTGGATCCCCAAGCAAGGGGTCAGGCTTCTTATTATGGTTGTAAATGAAGGATAAAAATTCTTTCGGAATGTTGTGGCTAATGCAAAGGGCAAAAGAAAAGTGTTTAAGGCTTTTATTAAAATGCAGAGGGTGGATATTGTATGTTCATAGGAAACAAAAATTTCGAAAGTTTCCAAAGGGTTGATTAGGAGTTTGGGGGTGGGGAGATTCTTAGAGTGGGCAGTCTTAAGAGCTAAGAGTGCCTCGGGGGGAATAATCATTTTTTGGGACTCTCGTGTGCTTCAGTTGCTTGATAAGGAGGATGGCCTCTTTTCTCAATTTCTTGTAGATTCAAATTTATAGAAGATGATTTTTCTTGAATCTTTACGAGGGTGTATGGCCCTATAGATTATGGGAGTAGAGAATCTCTTTGGGAAGAGTTAGGTGCCCATAAGGGGGCTGTGGGGAGATCCGTGGTGCATTGGTGGGGACTTTAATGTGGTAAGATTTCCTAATGAGAGGAACAAGGAGGGAAGGATCACAGGATCTATGAGACGTTTCTCCCAGGTTATTGATGATCTAGAGATGAAAGATATCCTTGCCCAAGGTGACCAATTTACTTGGAAAGGAGGGTTAAACAATTGTTGAATGGTGAGGCTGGATAGATTTCTAATTTCTGAAGATTGGGATTGTCTTTTTGGAGGTGTCAACCAAAGTATCCTCCCTAGGCCTACTTTGGATCACTTTCCCATTTTGCTTGAAGGGGGAAGGAGAAGGGCTACAGGCCCTGCCCCGTTTAGATTTGAGAACATATGGATTAAAGAGGAGGGCTTCAAGGACCTAATTAGGGACTAGTGGCAAAGTTTTGACTAGAGGATTCAGCAACTATGTTCCTGATGGAAAAGATTAAAGCTCTAAAAAGTAAACTCAAAATCTGTAACAAAGATGTGTTTCAGAGAGTGGAGGAGAACAAGAAAATGCCTCAAAGGTCATAGATGACTTGGAGAATTAGAGATCCTTTCTTAGCGTATAGAGGCAAGACTGGCAACCATGGAGGATTTCAAGAAATGGTCAGTTATCGAGGAAACTTCTTAGAGGCAAAAGTCTAGGGAAATCTAGCTAAAAGAGGGAGATAGGAACACAAGCTTTTTTCACAAAATGGCAAGTTCCCGCAAGAGGAGGAACAACATTGAAAGGATCCGAATAAAAGGAGTCTGAGTCAATGGTGAGGAGGAAGCTAGAATAGGCATAGTGAATGCTTTTAAAGAGCTGCTCTTTGACCCGAGTGTGTGGAGAGCTAGCCTTGAGGGGTTGAATTTCTCAAAGTTAGAAGAGCTGGAGGCCAAGTAGGTTAGAGCCGTCTTTTCAAGAGAGGAAGTGCATATCGCTCCTATTTAGATCTGAATGATGATGACAAGGCCCCGGGTCTGATGGTTTTATCGCGCTTTGAAAGTTTAGTTGGGACATAGTAAAGCTTGATATTATGGACCTCTTCAAAGGTTTTCATGAGAGGGGCAGATTTGGTAGGAGCCTTAATTCCACTTTTTTGGTGTTGATCCCAAAAAAGGAGGGGTTGAGGATTTGAAAGACTTCAGACCTATTAGCCTAGTTGGAAGTGTGTACAAACCGGACAAGCCAAGGTGCTTAAGCACAGATTGGAAGAAAGTGATGCATGGTCTTTGCCAATACGGCTCAAAATGCTATGGAAGAAAGACGATTCTAGATGTTTCCCTGATTGCCAATGAAGTAATTGACTAATTCTAAGGAAGAAGGAAAGGGGTTTACTATTTAAATTGGACATGTAGAAATCCTAAGTGGATTAGATTGATCGAGTTTTGTTCTAAATGTGTTGCAAAGAACGGGCTTTGGGGAAATTGGTTTGATGGATAAAGTGGCATTTCCACCAAGCCAGTTTTAGTTAATGGAGTCCAAATATATTTTTCGTGGAGCCTTAAGAGGTTAAGACAGGGGGACCTTCTATCGCCGTACTTGTTAATGCTTGGCATGGAAGCTCTATCCTTAATGATTGATAAAGCGGTTGAAGGAGGTTATATCTCCGAGTACAAGTTCAAGGGTAGAAATGGGACAATAAGCCAGATTACTCACTTGTTGTTCGCGGATGATACTCTAGTCTTTTGCAAGGACTTTGAGGAACAAATGACCTTTTTGAGCTAGATCTTGGCATGGTTTGAAGCTCTATCAGGGCTAAAAATCAATCTTTAGGAGAAAAGCCTCCTATCGTCTCAGGGGTGGTGATCATGTGGAAAGGTCGCCCTTGGAGTTAGGATGCAACATCGGGCTCCTTCCAACCGACACCTTGGTTTGCCCCCTCGGGAACGAAGCATGTGGCTAATTACGTGTGGATGGGTGGGAAGAAAGGCTTCTCAAGAAAGGTTGGCTCAGGGAAAATACGAGCATTCTAAAGGTGAAGACTCGCTTTCATTAAAAGCACACTATCCAATATGCCTATCTAACGCCCCTTTTCAAATTCCTTCCTAGGAGGGTCAACCTAAACCGGAAAATAATTCAACCAGACTTCAGGGGGAGGGCACCAAGAGGAAGCTTGCATTTGGTGTTAGAAACAATTTGTCTAAGTAAAGAGAAAGGTGGACCGGGCATCCGAAATCTTTCTAAGTTCAATAGGGCTTTGCTAGGGAAATGGAGCTGGAGGTTTGTTATGGAAGATAATTCTACGTGGAGGAATGTTATTAACCTAAAGTATGGGTCCGAGGAAGGAGGTTGGTTTCCTATCATCCCTAAAGGCAGTTACAGGGTAAGCTTGTGGAAGGAAATTAGTAAAGAAACAGTATGGATTAACAGTTTCGTCTATCACTGGGTGTCAGTAAGACCAGATTTTGGGAAGACTTATGGAGTGGGAAGTCAGCCTTGTGTACTTCTTTCCCTCCCCTGCATGGTGCTGGCTGGTTCTAGCGAGCTAGGCTGCGAATCTTGGGAGATTTCAGTATTCGAATGGTGGTTGGAATTCTCAGTTCGAAGACACTTTAATGATTGGGAGATGGAAGTGGTTCAAAACTTCTTGGAGCTTAATGAATTTAGAGCTTCCGTCCTCACCGAGTGATGTTCATGGTGGAAAGAGACAAAAATTTGGTTCTACTCAGAAAAGTCCTCGTTTTGATCTACTAGAAGGCAGGAGGCAGCATCAGTGCCTATCAAGATGATGTGGAACCCCATTGTTCTACAAAAGTGGGTTTTTTGTTTCAAGGTTTGGTGGGGGTAGTTTTGACTATGAATCAGCTTAAAAAACGAGTGTTATCCTTGGCTAGTAGGTGTCCCCTTTGCAAGGAAGTTGAAGAGGCAATATAGCATTTGCTTATTCACTGTCCAAAGATTTGGAGCATGTAGAAAGCCCTCATCAATGTGGCATGAGGGGGTTGGGTTTGTCCCTTTTCGGTTAAGGATCTGTTTCTAGGGTGGCCTAGTCTCCCTTAGGGGAAGGAGTCTAAGCTATGGAGGGCGATGCCTCTTTGCCTGATGTGGGCAATCTGGAAGGAGAGGGATAGAGTTGTGTTTGAAGATGACTGCTTCTCTTACAACAGACTGAAGTCCTATTTTGTTAGGCTCCTTTGCTCTAGCGCTAGTCTGATCCATGAAGTGGACTATTTTTTTGTAAGATGTATTATGTGTCTTCTCTAGTTCCCTCTGAAGGGCTGGTTTGTGTTTGTTGTTACTCAATGCCCTTTGTTGTTCTTGGCCTCTTGGTTTCTTTGCAGTATACTACTTGTATACTGCTGGGTGTTTATCTGGCTTCCTTTTGTTTATATATTTGATCTGTTCATCTCATCAAAAAAAAAAAAAACATCGTTTGGAGCTGTTCCACGCCATTATTTGGATTGATTCTGAGAAAACCAGTCAAAATCTTTAATTGCATTGAGGTCTTTTCACTCCTGTTGAGGACTTGAAAGGCACAAAACGAAAGTCCTATACAATTTCACAGGATCTATATTTTATTGGATTATGTTTATGAATATACATATAACACAACTTTCTTTTTCCTTTTTCCTGTTCATTTCTTTCTTGAGTTGAACTGGATACGAGAATATTTTGTACAATATAAGGATGGCATTCCAACAGTCTTCCATACAAGAGCACAAGGAACAAACTAGACACATATTCCAAGTATCAAATCCCTTGACTGACAACCTTAGTGTCTTCAGTTATACAATGATGTTATTCTTCCCGCACTCTTCTCAAGTTCAAAAAGTTAAGAATATTCTCCACATCTTTCATCCCTGGAACTCCTTGTTTTTTCTCCCAAATTTCTGGTGAGAATCAGTTAGCTTCAACATGACATGTCACATGACAAAAGTAGGAGAAGGTCCTAAGCGCATGATGATGAAGGGTAGCTTAATGCTAGTCTAGTTTTGTGCATCTTATTTTGTTCTATTCCTTTATGGGGATTATAATTTCAACAAATGCGACTAATGCAGTTTCTTTCCTGAAAAAAGGCCACCTCACTGGCATTTGTTGCTCTCAAGGAGCTTGTTGAGGTCAGTCTTGTTATCTTTTCCCTCTGCATATGCAACTTTAGTACTTGTTCACTTGTTCTCTTTTAATTGGCATTTTAACGAATTATCAAGGGCTACAGTCTGCTATAGATGAAATAGCTCAGTAGATTCCCACATTAATGAAGAATCTAAGAACGGAATTCAACTACAATATGGAGTGGAGTTCCAGATTAACAATTTAGATGTATTTTTTTAGGCATGAGACCTTTGTTTGATTGAATTTGATTTGTATTTGGGTTCACAGAATAAATGATATTTGTTACGGATAAACAGTGGAGCTGAGGAATGTAATCATGTCCTATCGTCTTCGCAGCTCTTTCTGGTATCCAAAGCTTTTTTGTATGTAAGGTTTTTCAGGTAAATTTGGGGACTGTGTAGGCATCCAATCTTGTTTCTGATGCTCTGTGGCTCCCCCCTCCTTTTTCCCTGTCGTTACTAATAATCCCCAATGAATTTAAATGCTGGGTACTTTGGTTTCAACTTACAACTGGTATCTGCTGCAGATTATTGAAGGATCATGTGAAGCTCACCTTCATGCGGTATGCTTTATTTATCTTTATCTTCAATTTGGTTTTAATGGGTTATATCTATTTTAGGATTGAAACTAACAATGTCTTTACCATGTTGTAACCCAGTTTCTGAACATTACATTTAATATTTGTTTATTTTTGTGAAGGATGATAATCTATTGGTTAGAAATTGCATTTCTGGATACATCTATGATTCTAGTCCAGTGGATTTCACAAGTGATTTTGAAAAGTGATTCTGTCTGGCTCTTCTACTATTATTCTCAAATGCCTGTCTGACAAAACTAGTATCTTGGCTAACCAAAGGTAAGGCTGCTGGTCTGGATGCTCTATATCTCACTAGGTTTGAGTCTCAAACGAACTGAATACTGGAGGACGCTATACTCTTCAGCTGTAGTCTTTATTTTGTCTGTAGCCCTCAAATTTGTCAGCTTTCTGCATCAGTTAATGTAATGCCTTCTCATCCTTTTCTTTTTAGGAAGCTCAAGCTCCTTATCTCATTTTATGCTCCAAACATGATGATCTTGCTCCATATCAGACTGTTTGCAATTTTTCTTACTGTTTGCTGAACACTCTCTTTGGGGCAGATGTTAAACTTTTGAAATGGAATAATTCCCTTCATGGTATGCACTTAAACTTTTCAGTTATCAGTACCTCATGGTATGAATTCAAGTCTTAATGTCAAGTAGTGGATTGGCTGCCTACATAAATGATACATATTTTTTACAGCAAGCAATACTGTTGGAATGTAGCCAATATGACCACTAAATTCTATAGAACAAAAAATTGTGAAAGATAGATGACGCACTTGTTTTGTCCTAATTTTTCCCTTTCAGGTGCTTTTGTGCACTAAGATAGATGACACACATGCTTTTGTGTGTACCTTGTGGTCGTGGCCTAAGTTGAATAGTATTGATAATTTAGATTTTACTGACATTGGTTGGGGTATAGATGAGTAGTTGGTTTTTTGGGGTTTTCCCATTTTGTATACCTCTAGTGTACTTCTTGGGAGCCTTGTGCTCTTTTTTTTTATCTATATATTGCTTTTTACCGATCAAAAAAAAGATTTCATGATTTATTATGTCCGATGCATTTTTCTTTTTGTTTTATATCTGCATGCAACAGTGATAGATATCAAATGTTGGATGGTGATTTAGATCACAATCATAAATGCTTTCTAGTCAACTTATTAGAAGAGATATGCTAATGTCACTATGTCCATTAGTTTATTTAATGGATGAGTAATTAAATAGTGACAAAGCACCATATCAGATGTTGCCCCTATGTCTTTTCTTGAGCTGACTGGATACTGAAGTGTAGCATTGGATTAGTTAGAGCTATTGAAAACTTGAAGCATGGTGGAGAGAACTTTGTCTTGTGAGATGATCTTTGTGGCCTTTCGTGTCTTTTGAGTGGATTTGATCATGTGGTGGGTCCTGTGCCTGTGAACTTGTATAAATAATATGGACTGCCTGTCTATGGTGAACCCATAATTTTACTTTCACGGTTTTATTATCACTTGATTTGTACCAACTGTACCTTCTTTACCAACGGGGCATTAACAGTGTCATGTTCTTTATAGGTCTAGTCCCTGCTCCTCATGCTCTACACTGAGATTAGGTCTAGATGAACCTCACAGTGATAAAAAATAATACCAGTTAAATATTTAAAAATAAAATAAAATAAAACTATTTTTCTTGTGCTGCTTCAGGTCACTACAGGCAGTATCCAACGAATACAAGGCTGCTGTGACTGAGCTCCTCGAGAAGGCAACTTCTGTGCATCTCCAAAAAATCCAACATGAAGGAGAAAGAGGAGGCGTGGAGGGTACACAGGATGAGATATCCGAGCTGGGATATGCAACCTCCAGAAAGAAAGCAGTGAACTCCAAACCAGAGAGCCTAAGAAGAGCAGCACTGAGCCGAAAGGACCACTTCTTTCTTGCCTAGTTCAGTAGAGCATCAAATGGTAGAGACTCTGTTCAATTCCTCCTCGAATTGATGAGCACAAAGAAAGATCAGTCCCTGTGCCTAACAACCCCACAAGCATCAGTGCGCATAGCGTCCTTGGGTAGTTCCTCTTGATGTCTAGTCCCTAAAAACATCGAAGGTTGATATTAAATTTTCTGGCTCTTTGTGAATGGGCAGCTACTTGCTTCTGCTCGTAGGTATTCTCCTCAACATAAAGCAAAATGCCTGCCGCTCAAGCATTGTAGGGGCGCTCTACTGGGATAGTTTGTTGCTTGAAAGTGGGCTAACTTTTCTGCAAGAAGTGTACAGCTTAGTGAGGAATGGATCATATATATATATATATATATATATATATATATATATATATATATATATATATATATATTTATGTACAGAGATGAGTAACAACATTGAGAGGATCGGACAAGATTAAGGTCTCTAATCAATCAACAAAAAGCCTGTATAAAAAATGCAATCCCTATTAGGCCTGTTTCAGATTGAATAATATATTGGGGTCCAGAGCGAGTGATGATATATTATTATTGGGTATTGAATTAGTCTGTAAACCTTTGATACTTCATGTCTGTACATAAATCCTTTTGTATGAGACTACAATCTTGAAGATTAACAATGATAAATAAAAATGGCGTTGATGAAGCTCCTTTTGGAACTTTTTGCAGGTGTTCGAGGGTAAATCTCAATTAGTTGAGTGGCACCTTGACTGGTTCGGTCGGAGGACCGGTATTCGCTGCATGGTAGTCTCCTTTACAATCCCAGCGAGAGATTTCAGAATTCTATCAAATCAAACCCTAATATTATATTTGTCGATCAACTCTGTTAAAAGTTCAAGGTTATAAGATTTAGGTTTAAAAGAAATATCATGCTTCACAAGGCGGCCAACTGGCATTGCTCAAAATTAGGTGTGATGATTAAGATAATATAATAACACAACGTGAAAAAGAAAATTTAGCGAGTTTGGTTTGGTTTGGTTTAGTTGTATTTGTGTTATAATCAATTTAAGACTCTTTTAATAAATAGTTCGTCTTTTGTGTTTTGTTTTTTGACAATATATGACCTTTTCAAGTGTTAACTATCTTACGCCTCAACTTTGCAACCTATATAAATAAATTTAAAATATTTTAAAATTAAACAAAAACTTATAGTTACCAAATGAAATAACTAAGTAAAATTTTATATATTTCTTGGATAAATATTACAAATATTATATAATTAAACATTAAATAAGGTAATAAGCAAGTGTAATTTTACTTGTGATCATCATTGCCTTAACCTACGCATCAGAAAGACTCCATCAAGCTCAAAAAGACTATACATATAAGTGAGGGTCCTGATTCGAGTCCACGTTATGACCATTTAATACATCAAAACTAGAATTAAGACATGGTTGACTCGATTTCGCCACTCTATCTTACCTATAATTCGTGCATTATTATAAATTTAAAACCCAAATAAAACTGCGCCAATTCGATCCGACTCATTTCGACCAGAATCATGCTGATTTGGTCTCTGCCAAATTTCGACTGACTAAATTTTTATTTAATTTTTAAAGTAACTGTACTAAGAATTCAAGCATTTTCAAGCACTTATTTATAAAATTTAATATTTTGACCATATCTTTTGTAGCTTAGGGGTTTTAAAATAATACAATTATAATATAATGCATTATATTAAATTTTGTTGTTTTAACTATTTTATTTTCACTTTCTAAATGTAACTTTTTAATATAATTTATATGAGGGATTTTAATATTTAAAAATCTTTGTATGAAAATTTAATGTATTTGAATTAAATAAATTACGCTTTTAATATTGAATATATTTTTATTTATTTCTTATTAATTGTAATTTAAATATTTATAATTTACTTTTTTTATTTATTCCTTAAATTTTATTCAATCATATATGTTTTTTTTGTATAAATTGAAGTTGCATTAGTTTATAAATTAAATTCAATTTAATAACTGAATTTTAAATATTTTTATTATTTAAACTAGTGTTAATAACAAAATAATGTTATTTTTAAAATAATTAAAAAAAATTATACACTAATTTACTTCCTAATATGATTATATTTTTTACCAAGATGAATTTTCAAATAAATATGATATTTCATTATTATACCATTGATGTGTATTTTTGAAAATTGTTTTTTCCAAACATAAATAAAATTTACATTGTTAACATTCTAAATTAATTAATAGAGATGACAACTTAACTACCATAGGATGCACATATTTCTAATGCGGAATCTCACAAGCATACCTGATATAATGGGGCTGATGAAAGAGCAAAGATTGAAAGGTGATATGAGATTTCGTTTGATACTTTGGAATTGTTTTTTTTTTTCTTCAGATATGTTATTAAATTGTTATTTTATCATTTTTATATTATTTACTTAAGCACATATTTTCAAGTATAAATATATAAAGCAGATTTATTTATTTAAGTTTGTTTACTATTATTATATTTTTTAGGCTCAATCATTTTATACATTAATTATTATTATATATTTTTATATTATTTATTTTTATTTAAAGAATTATAAATTTATAAAATTAATTTTTTAAAGATTTTTAAGATTTTGGGTCTGCTTTAACTCCATTTTGGCCCGTAATCTGCATGAGCTGGGATCAAAACTAACCTTAATTAAACGACTGGGGATTAGCCCCAACTCAAGCTTAAATTGCACCTCTAATGGATAGCATAAAACAGTCAACCGACCCATTTACCGGCCATAATCAAAACTAAAATGCTTAACTATAAAAAAAGAAAAAAATAGTGTAATTTAAAATATTGACTAAAAGTAAAAACTTCAGCTTGAAAGTTAAAGCAGTTAAAAATATTTGAAAACGATACATTCACAAATTTAAAATTTTTAATAAGATAAACGGGGTTATGATCATGTTAATAAATTGGTTTCATTAAAAAACTTGAGCTTATATAAACTCCATCTTTTCACTATTATATTATAATATTTTGACATCTTTTTTATGAAGCTCATTCCAAAAAGTGATAATACTTCGAATTTAAAGGTAAAAAAACTCGAATTTATATAAGCTTGAGCTTATTGTAGCTCTTCCCTACCAGATTTAGTATGTAGGTAATTTGTTTTAATTCTTATATAATCTAACTAAATTTATTTAATGAATTGGTTGGAACAAGGTATCATGTTGTTCGTGTAATAAATCATGTTGTTCGTGGTAATAAACGGATTCGTGGTTGTTTGTAATTGAGCTTCCATCAAAATTCTTCACATTCTTCCACCAACATAATGCCAAACAAGCACCAAACATGACACAAAAACAATATTGTTTCACACCATTATTTTAAATTATGGAAATTTTGGAAACCATCATAACTTGAATAATCTTCAGAAAAGGCTGGTTTTCTATTCTTCTTGCCAAATTTAAAAAAAAAAAAAAAATAAAGTAACTTAAAGATATAATTGGATGCGGACTTCTAAAATAAGAAAAGGTCTTCTGAAAAGATCCAAGAAAATCCTATTATAATGCACCACGACTTTATATTGGATAAACATACTCGAAAACAATTAGATTATTAACATTTGTTTCATGATCATCAAAATCTGTGAAGAGAATTTATGTTAGAAAACCCTACGGACTATGCTCTATATTATTATGATATTGTCCATTTTTAAGCTTCTCCTGCAAAAGGTCTTATACAAATTGGATTTTGTCCATGTTTATCAAATTATATTCCTTACAATTCCTAATAGATGTGAGACTTTGAGTGCACACCGGACAATCTCTCCCCTCAAACAAAATTCTACCAAGCGTTTCTTCAAATTAGGATTTTCGTTGTCTTTTATTACGTTTGTCATATCATTTTGTTCAACATCCATACGATTGCTTCTCAACTCAAATTATACCACGAGAGCTAGTTTCCCATGGACTTCTTCCTTCCACATTGATATAATATTACCCACTTTAAGCCTAAGCTCTCATAATTTTGTTTTTTAATTTTTGTCCAAAAACGGTCATACCACTGATGTTGTCCATGTTTATCATCTCATAATTCTTTCTATTCCTAACATATGTGGGACTTTGAGCACACACCAAATAATCTCTCCCCTAAAACAAAGTTTCATTGAGCGATTCCTTAAATCAAGATTTTCTTCGTCTTTCATTGTGTTTGGGCAAACGCCTTACATGAAACAATTACT
This sequence comes from Tetrastigma voinierianum, assembly GCA_016808115.1. NCBI lineage: Eukaryota > Viridiplantae > Streptophyta > Magnoliopsida > Vitales > Vitaceae > Tetrastigma > Tetrastigma voinierianum. Next base: position 900 of record JAEQBH010004839.1, on the reverse strand, counting down.
TGTCGTGTGGGTTCACCAATTATTTTGTTCAATATCCACTAAGTTAAGTACAACCCAACTTTGACACCACTTATTGGGAAACCTTATGGACCTTTCCCTCCACATTGATATAATATTATCCATTTTGAGTTTAAGTTCTCATGATTTTGTTTTTTAGCTTCACTCCAACAAGGGCTTATACCAATCGAACAAGCCATTCATACTTATCATCTCATAATCTTTCATTCATAACTCTGACATGAACTTTTAAGATATACCCTATTAGTTCAAGGAAAAACATTGAAGCAAGATACTTGAAGAAGATGAGGAAGAAAAATAAAATAAACTACAAATGATGGAATTAGACCGAGTTTTGTGAAACCACAATCTTCTTAAAGCAAATTTGTTTTCTCTAAGGGTGCTTGAGAATTTTGCAAAGTCTGCTTCTTAAGATATAACGGTCCATGAATGATGGCAACAACACTTAACTTGCAGCCACTCCCGATAAACTGGAGATGTCCATATCTTTATCACAAAGAAGACAAAAACAAAAATTTGTGCTTGAATCTTTTTTTTTTTTTCTACTTCCAAAGAGGTTAGAACCTCTTTTAAATAGACAAAGGGAGGAATGGACATTCAAGCTAGCAATTTGGCTTCCAATTGTTTAAATACTCATCCGAAGAGAAAAGAATAAATATCCATAAATAAATTAAAAGGGGTTTTGAAACATTTACTCAACCATTTCAAACCTTAACGTTAATTTCATTCAAAACAGTTCAAAACCAACATACCCAACATTTTAGGCTAATATTCTCTCCTTTTCTTTTATAACGACAAAACCATTGATATCTCATTCAGTTCGTAAGCCCATAAATATGCTCTTATATTAAGATCTAAATTGAATCAATTTTCATATAAGCT